>OZ005658.1:98931638-99508498 GCA_963930645.1 Salticus scenicus | reverse complement strand
TTTTAACCCGTTAAGGGTTTTTGTACTGATATATATACGGGTCAAAACATTTTAAATAACTCTTTAAAAAATGCATAGATTACATTTAAATTTTAACCATCTTATGCTTTATTGATTATTATACACTTTTAATCTCTTAAATGTTACACGTTCTTTTTATATCTCTTATTATTGGTATATATATATATATACATACATAATATATATATATATATATATATATATATATATATATATATATATATATATAAAGAGAGAGATAGAGAGATAAATATACATTACAATTACAATAAAGAATTTCCGTATGTAGGGAAATTTTAACTAATAGATTCCGAGATAATTAATAGATTATCTACTACCTTTAGGAATATATTTGTAACGTCAACTGAGACTCACCCTTTTAGAAACTATTTAAATTACGATTTTAAGCACTCAATATTTAATGTTTAATATTATTAAATATTTCTTAAAATGCAGTAATATTAAAGTGTTAACAAATTACGTTAAAGCAAATTTAATATAGTTAATATTTTAAAATAAAATATTTAGAATCAAAATAAATCAATTTTGAAAGAAAATAGTTTTTCCGTGTCTGGAAATTAATAAAATTACTTAAAATTCAGCAATTAATATTATAACTAACTTTCTATATGCTTTAGATACTTTACATTTAATAAAAAAAATATTGTGCTACTTTTTCTCTTTTCAAACAAAATTTCTGCCAACTTGCACATTACGATAGATATATGTGCTTTTTAGAACAAACAAGAATATACTTTAACTTAATATGCAATATATAAGTTATTCTGCCAATACATTTTGTTCCTTACACTGAAAAGTTATTTAAGATAACATTTTTCACTCAGAATATTCCTCAGAACTAAAAGCAAATCTATCACCCAGTATATACGAAGAGAGGAGTTATTTTCCAGCCCTGGAAGCTTTATATCTCCAGAGACGAGTTCTAGTATTTTCTTTATATCCGACCTATCTTATATTTATATCCGAGGTTTATGTTTGCTAAAGTACTCTGATAAGATTTTCAGTATCTGTTCAGTTATATAGGGTCATTTCATAAAAATGTACACCCCAGATGAAAAATATTAATTTAATATAAACTATATTAGTTATGTGTATTTTAATTAAATATGTACCATTTAAAAAGAATATAGCAATGCTACAGTTATCAAATAATAGTATAAAATAATATAATAACAATGTAAAGTATTACAGTCTATAAAATGATGACATATGATGTGTAAACTATGCGATCTCATACGTTTAAAAACAAGGACGAAAAATTGTGTGATTTTCATAGATTGTTAACACTTTCCAACTGCACGGGCTCGATGTTACATCGTTTTTAAACTAAAGGTTATGTACTTTGCCTACGTGTTCCCACAACGGATTCACAGAAGTACAGAAAAGACGACAAAGAGAATTGTGAAATTTTTAATAATTCCTAAAAACTTTTGTAATGTGTTTAAATGTGTTAATACAAATGGAAATGAAATTTTATCAATTTCTAGTTGTGTTTGTTAAATATGTCTGAATATTTCAGTGTAGTCTATTAAATCGTAGCTATTATATACGCATCTTATAAAAAAAATAGCATATGAACAATAAATGTCATGTGTATTATGATTTGTGCGGTACACGACTAATAACTGCAATCCAGTACTTTGCACCTCGGTTCTCTAACACTCACTATTCCTACACGCTATGTAATGCATGATTGTCTTTAAATACACTACTACTCTCTGTAAAAGGAAAACCTTGTAGGACGAATGTAAAGGTAACATTCGTTTATGTTTGTGATATTTCGACAGCTGATTTGTACACATACACGTTCTTAGAAGTACAACATACAGGTTCAGAAACTAAGTATATAGAAAAAAACAGAAAATAAAAAATCTTCCGAAAGTCCTGAATTTTTTTTTTTTTTTTTTTTTTTTTTTTTTTTTTTTTTTAAGTTTTATTCTGATAGGGTAAGTGCACCAGTGATTGACACTTTTAGAGGAATATCTGAGGTTTTTAATGTTCTAGTTATCGGAAAATATTTTTAGAGATCTTAAGTTAGTACATATGGTATGAAAGATATTCAGAACCACATATATGTTAAAATATATACATTTGATAACAGTTATTCTTCTTTATGAATTTTTATTTGATACCCACTCAGTGTTCCAGTAATTGACACTGTCAGTTATTCATTTTACCAGTTATTAGCACCCTATGCTTCAGTGTTTGAGATAAAATGTTAAAATTTTTATATGTAAAATATATGATTTTCTTATTTTTCTTATTAATTATTTCGGGATAGATGTCAATTATTGGAGCATGCCAATCACTGGAGCACGTCCCCTATGCGAAAAAGAAAAAAAGAATCTGTCAGAGCAAGTGGATTTTAACTTTTATCTTTCTTAAATATACATATATATATATATATATATATATATAATTATTACGCCAAATTTTATTATATCTATTATCTGTTCTTTACTGCTGTTCAAAATTAAAACAACAACCTGATTTCTCGTTTTCTTCATTTAAGCATAATTTTTAAACAAATAAACGTATGAGCATAAAATTTGGATGGCATATTTGTTATCTTATAATTAATCGACATTAAACAGAAGTAATAATTTTTAAACTAAATATTATTTAATTTTTCTCAAACGTAAGCTTTGGAAAAAATGAAACATTAATTTTCATGTTTGTATGTAAAAATTTTTAAATGCTATTTACATGAGAAAACAAGAAGATAAATGAAGAAACAGAAAACAGATTACAGGACGAAAAATGCAGTTTTAATCTGACACATGGATGCATGCATGTACATCTTTCACTTGTCTGTAATTTGTTTCTTATGGCCACTTTTTGTTAAGTTTTCTTTTTTAAAATTGTTAAAATGTTTCTTATTTTTTGAATAATTATTATTTTGAACATTATTACTTTTGCAAAAGTTATATAAAATTCAATTGACGATATGATACTAAAAAGCCCTCCAATATGAGACTCCAAATTTTACGTTCATATGTTTAATTGTTTAAAAGTTATGCACAAAAGAAGAAAACGTTAAAATACGTTGTTGCTTTATACTTAAATGCCAGTATACTTTATTGTATCTACTCTTTTAAACTGAAAAATGAATTTTGTTTCAATGCATTTACCTTCTTAGATAAAATTAGGAAAACTTAGGATTTAGATATAATGAAGATATTGCGAATATCCTTAGATATTCGCAGAATTATACAAGCAGAATTATAATTTCCTGATTCAATAAATTTATACTTGATCATTATTTTATAAATATTTCTTTTCCTTTTTGTTATTTTTAATTTTAAAGCCTGTTTATATATTAAAAAAAAATCTTTTTGTTTCAAATCAAATAAACTGACATAACTGAAAGAAAATAACTGAAAATTTTCATTTGGTTCAAACAAATAATATTTGTTTGAACCAAACAAATATTAACAAATAAAACAAAAAACTATTGGAAAAAAAATCTAAAAAGTTTTTTTTTTCTTTCTTTTACTTTACTTTACTTTACTTTACTTTACTTTTTTTTCATGGTGTGAACATTGGACACTTGCAATTATTGAGTGCAATCAATAACGCTAATTAACTGTGGCAAAAAATAAATCTTTTTTTTTCTTATTTTTTGTCTCGTTTTGTTTTCATTAAAACCGTTACGCATTTGTGAGTACAACAGGAAGTTGTTCTTGTGTTTCAATATATATATATATATAATTATAGTTCTTACAATTTAGAATTTTTCTCCAATAGAAAGGTTTTTAAAATGGAAATGATCTGAACATGAAAAACGTAATTAGGAAAGAATGTAACATTATAGCAACACTTTTTTCTAAACAATGATGAAGTTTTTTTTTTTTTTTTTTTTTTTTTTTTTTTTAAATATCAAATCGTATTAGATGTTTTTAAATATAGTGTAATTTTTCTAAAAATAGCCCAACGAAATGTCTAAACTCACTTTTAAATATAATAAATTTCATAAAACAAAATATAATTGAAAGTTTAAATAGAATAGATATTTTTCTAATATTAAATTAAATTTATTTATATCAAAAAGCTACACGCATCTAAAAATTGAAGAAAAAAGTTTTATTGCTTTATTAGTAACAGAATTTCGCACAGAAGAAAAAAGAAAATGTTATCATATTATTACTACTAAGTATAATTTTCTTAAAAAATCAAAATATAAAGCATTATTTTAAGGCTTAGTCCATAGCGAATTTCTCTGTGGCCCTGCAGTATCAGTAGTGGTCGGTCTTCGTTATTGGTGTTCTTTTTGAAAGCGGCGTTGTTAGCCTTTATTGGCCCAAACTCCAGGAAGTTGCGACATGCGCGGCTAATGTTGGCTTTGAGCTCATTGCCATTAGAAGAATTGAAGCTATTAATAATAGAGGTTTTGAAAAAAAAAAAAAAAAAACGCATTTCATCGGAAAATGCTTGTAGATATTAATAACTTCTATTATTGTAATGGAAGCGAGCCGAAGGCGGACACTGACCGAAAATGGCGCCATCTTCTGGAGGTTGTGCCACGAAAAGCTAACAACATCACTTTCAACAAGAACTCTGATCAAGAAGGCGGATCACTGATGATGCAGTTGAGCCCCCAGCGAAAGTCGCAATTGATGATACCATAGAATAAGATTTTCTATTATATTAAAAAAAAACAATTAGTAGACTTCATGAAGTAATTTCCTGTTTCTTATTTAACATTTGTATTGGTATTTTTTTGTAGTATATATTTTCATACAATTGTTTAGTCTAAGTGCCCAAAATTTATAACATTCAAATCTTTTTGCACAAGGCAAAGCAAAATTATGTTTTCTACATTAAAATATTATTAGTTTTAATTAATCAAATCATTTGCTTTTTAAAATATAAGTTTAAACGTGTTAAAATATTTCAATATTTTGATACTGCAATTAATATTTTACGTACTTTAATTCAAAAATTATGAGAAAAATTCTAATTGATATCAAGACCGAACTGATTGCAGTTCCGAAATTTAAAGCTTTTATTTTTCACAAAAGTGCTTTTTGGAATTGTCCGTAAGATATATGTATCTGTGAATTTAACCAAATAACTTTTTTATGATCCTAAAAGGTTTGTACAAATTATTGTATAAAATAACTTAAGGATTTAAAGGTATTTCAAAAATCTCTACGTACCAATTTCGAACGGTCTAACTATATATTTTTTTTTTGCCCCTTCGTCCCCTCCCCCTTTCTGACCCTCGTAATAACTTTACACTTTCGAAAATATCCTCATTCGTCTTGCAGGCCTGTAAAACTTATCTGCACTAATTTTGAACGATCTAACTGTATTTCTATTTTTTTTTTTTTGTCCCAAAGCGACCTTTCCCGCCCCCCCCCCCTGGGACGAATTTCTAAAATTAAAGAAATTAGTTTTTATGTATTTGTGAGAGCTATATTTTAGAGCAAAAAATCTCACATACATCTTTTTTTCTGTTTGCGATATAAAGGATTATTTAAAATCACGTTTTGCTCCCTCTCTCCCCCTCTTGGGTGCTAAATTTCTAAAATTCCAGAAATTGGTTTTTAGGTATTTTTATTAGCTATATATTAAAGCAAAAGTTTCACGTACATGTGTGTTTTTGTTTGAGACATATAGGAGTATGTGAAACCACGTTTTGCGCATGTGAAACCACGTTTTGCCCCTTCCCCCCCCCTTTGGGACCGAATTTCTAAAATTCCAGAAATTGGTTTTTAGATATTTGTGTTAGCTATATTTTAAAGCAAAAATTTTACGGATATCAGTTTTTTTCTTTGAGATATGGAGGTTTTTGTAAAATCACATTTTGCCCCCTACTCCTCCTTGGGGGGCGAATTTCGCAAAATCGCTTCTTAGGGGGGGCTTACTTTATATGTTCTATAATTTTACCCAGTTTCGAGTCAGTGGCTCCAGTAGATTTTGCTGTGCGTTGATGAGTCTGTGAGTGAGTGGAAGTACTCTTTTATATGTATAGATATGTAAAAAAAAAAAAAAAAAAAAAAAAAAAATATAGTATCTTTATAACATGTAGCAAAAAAAAAAAAAAACTTATCTAGAAACAACCTATCTATCTATCTGTACATATTATATTGATGAATTACATACGCGATTAAATAACAGCAAAGTTTACATCATTATACATTTATAAAATGTTTGATTTATTTATCAACTTAGTTTTGAATATTGAATTAATTTGAAATATGGCTAAAACAGTTATTAAGAAAAGTTAAAATATAGCTTACAAAATAGAAAAAAAAAAAAAAAGGAAAAATATGCAAAAACGTTACTTATATTTTCTTTTTTAAACAAATAATTTTATAAAAATGATGAAATAAATGAAAATATATATATATATAAAAAAAAAAATTAAAGATAGATAATGTAAAAAAAAAAAAAAAAAAAAAAAAAAGATGATATATATAAGACATTGTGGCTATTTTTTTTTTAATGCAAAGAGAGAGAGAGAGAGAAAACGTTTTCATTTTGTCTGTTTTGTTTAACGAAAAAGGCTTTCGTAATAATAGATGGTAATAAAAAAGCATTAGACTTGGCATCTATATGTTTTAAAGTATTTAAACACCTTTATTTACAAAGTACAAATTACAATTAGTCATTTTTTAAAGTAATCATTTTTATTTTAGATTCTATTTGCTTATAAACAGAAAAAAAAATTAAAAAAAATATATATTGCATTAATGATAATTTTGATTTTAAAATTTATCTTAATAAATATGAATAAAATATGAGAAAGAGAAAAAAAAGATAAATAAAATCAAATTACCAATGAAGAAGAAGAATTTTAGAATTTATCTTAATAAATGTGAAACAAAACGATTATTTACAAATATGAAAAATAAAGAAAAAAAAATACAAGCGAAAAAAAAAAGAAAATAAAAGAAAGAAAAAAAAAGTATATTGCATTTGTAATGATTTTTATTTTAGAATTTGTCTAAATAAATATGAAAAAACAATTATTATATGCATAAGTAGTATATAAAATAAATATGCATCACATTTGTAATACATTTACTTTATTATATATGGAAAGAAAACAATTATTACAAACATAAATAAAATAAAATAAAAATAAATAAGGAAAATGATGTATCAGATTAGTAGTGATTTTGATTTTAGAATATAATAACTATAAAAAGAAAACAATTAATAGAAATATGATTAAAAAGATTAAAAAAAATCGCATTAATAATGATTTTGATTATTTTTATTTATTTATTATTATTTTTATATTAAATATAGAAATGAAACAATATTTACAAACCTTAAAATAAATAAATAAATGTATAAAGATTTAAAAATGATGTATTACGTTTATAATGAATCTGTTTTTATTATTTTGATGAATATGAAAAGAAAACAATCATTGCAAATGTAACAAATCGGTTGCAAAAATGATGTATTACATTAATAATGGTATTGGTTTTAGAATTTACCTTGATTAATATAAAAACAATTATTGAAAACATGAAACAAAAATATGTATCACTTTTAAATCTCACACATTGTTTTCCTCTTTCACCGTACATCTACATTTTTCTGTACTACAAAAAAAGTGCGATTATTTTCATGCATTATTTATTAAAAAAAAAAAAAAAAAAAAAAAAAAGAAAGAAAAGAAAAAAGATTATCTATAGTATTCAGTAACTTATTACCATTATCTTACTTCCAGGGTTTAACCTGGCAAAAAAATTACTTTAGCATTTTAGCGAAAATAGGCAAGCACTATTTTAGCTTTTTCGAAAGTTAATTAATTCTTTAGATACCATTGATTTCTTTTACTTAGCTTTGTTATCCTCAGTTTTGTTTTCTATTCCTTTTGTATGTAATCGCGAAATACTAGTGCTAAGAATGCTTCTATGAAGCAAATTCTGAATTCTGACATACTTTTAAATATTTTTTGCATTTAAATTCAAACATTAAAAATTAAAAATAAATCCAAATTACTATATAAATAATGATTCCCAAAAATTTCATTCTTTCGTAGTTTTTGCCTGCAAATATTACAAAAAAATAAATAAATAAATAAATAAATAAAAATCCGAGTTATTATATAGAGATATTTTATACAGTTATCCAATTTTAGCTTTTTAGCGAAATTCTGACCAACATGTTTTAGCAAAATATGATACATTTTAGCAAAATGCTAAAAAAACTAATGGCAGTTTAAACCCTGCTTACTTCACATATAATTTATTTATGAATTTATAAACATGTGCTCTGAAAATATGCTTACCAACAACATAGATAAATATGAAATTATCGTTGAAATTCATATCGTTTTGATTAAAATACTAATAAATTGTTAGAAGTGTTTAAACGTTTAAATAACATGTGCATTTTTTTTAAGTGATTGGGAGTGGAGAAAACAAAATAAAGTAATTTTAAATATAACTGTAAAGGATTATATATGCAGTTTTATTTTCTGAAAAATTTCTGGTATTTATTAAATATAGAAAGAATGGTGTAATTGATAAAATGGTTGCTAAAATGCATACCTATAATACACTATTTTGGAGATTTTCATTAAAAATAATTTCTTATAAATTTAATACGTATCTGTTAATAATATAAAAATTTAGTAAGATATATTATTAAGGATTTATATTAGATCTAGGAATATTGAATAAATAAAATAAATATATAAATAAAACGAAATAAATAAATAGATAAAACAAATAAATAAAATAAAATAAAATAAATAAAATACGTATATATATATATATATATATATATATATAATATTAAATGTTATAATTATTTACAATTTAAGTTCTTTTTTTTTTCTAGAAAGAAACAGAACAGTTTAAAATTTCAAATAAATGAGCATTGTGAGAAAATATCTATTTTCCTCATAAAAAAATAACTGACAATTAAAATACCATTCATATTATGATATAAAAATAAATAATGAAATATCGACATTCTACTATTAACATCCTAAGTTTTTGAAAAATAATATTTTTCCAAAGTGGCAAAATAGAGCATTATTTTGCGTAAAATTGGATTACGGAAATTATTGCATGGTAATGCATGATGACTAAAATACTCAAATTAGAATATGTAAAGTGTTTCGAGGCATGGAATACCATAGCGTATTAGGAAAGGCCTTTTAATCTCTAACTGTGAAGAAATATTAATTATTAATTTAATGAGAGGATATTTTCATGTGTGCATTATTTTAGTTCTATTTGGTGTATGGATTAAAGGTAAACCTGCGCGTGAGAGACTACGTTAAACAGTTTCTCGACAAAAATATTTCCTTTGGCATTTTTATTGAAACAACAACAACACCAAAAAAAAAAAAAAAAAAAAAAAAAAAAAAAAACACTTTCTTAACATTTGTGGGAATTTTCAGTGTTAAAGATATTACATTTTAGACATTTTAAATAAGAGTATGGGCACGTGTTAGCCGAAATTTTCATCATTCCTTCTAATTTACCTGATTCCTCAATTAATTACTTTTATGAATTTAAGAAAACGCACATACTTATTCTTACCCTTTCAGAAGATGTTATTGACGCCGTAATAACGATATATAAAAGTAATAAAATCCAGCGGTATACCATGAAGAAAATACATGGCAAAGTAATTAATCGAAACATTTTATTACACGAACATATTTTCATTTTTTTAAAGGCTATTACAAATATATATACAGGGTGATCAATTTAAAAAGTACTCGTTGCTTTTTCTTATTGCCCTTAAATAATACGGATGTGGCAACTATTCTAACACTGAAGTATAATTGTTTGAATCTTGTTTAAGTGTGGGAGACAATTTCCAACACTATTGGACTGTTACAACTTTATTTGTGAGGTAAAACAGAAATGGAGACGCACAATGTTATTTTATCCTGTGATAATTTTATGTATGAAAAACAAAATTTAATTCAAATTTTTATACATTATTATTCCTACATTACATTTATATTACCATTACCATTTTTACTTTCCGAACACTATAGTGAGGAAAGTATTGTAATCTTGTCAAAAATCCGAATTCGAGATTTTGATGTTTCTATACGTTTTGAGGTCCCCTGAGTCCGTTTTCACTATTTTTACGATGATGTATGTGTGTATGTGTGCATGTGTGTATGTGTGTATGTCTGTGAGTGAACACGCTAGCGTCTAAACACTTTGTTCGATTAACCTGAAAGTTGGTACACATATTGTAAGTCACCATAGTACGAACCCTATAGATTTTGGTGAATCTAGCACTTATAGTTTTTTTACAGGGACACAAGGAAAATTTTTTTATCATTATGGCCTATGGGAGCAAAATCTTAAAAGTGCGATAGCATCTAAACGCCTTATTCAATTGAGCAAAAATTTTATACACATATTATAGATCACAAATACTCAATCTGTATAGATTTTGGAGAATCTAGCACTTATAGTTTTTTTACAGGGACACAAAGAAAAATTCTTTATCATTATGCCTATGGTGCCAAATTTTTGAAAATGTGATAGCGTCTAAACGCCTTTTTAATCTGAGAAAAAAATTTGTACACATGTTATAGATCACAGTTGAACTAACTGTATAGATTTTGGTGAATCTAGCACTTACAGTTTTTTTACAGGGACACAAAGAAAAATTCTTTATCATTATGGCCTATGGGACTAAATTTTAAAAAGTACGATAGCATTTAAACGCCTTATTGAATTCAGCTGAAAATTTATATGAGTATTATAAATCACTGTTGCACTAAGTATAAGCATTTTGGTGAATCTAGCATTTATAGATTTTTACAGGGACACAACGAAAATTTCTTTATCATTATGATCTATGGGCTCAAAGTTCAGTAGCGTTAAATAAAACGACGTGTAATAGATGGAGAAAAATACTCAAACACTCTATTATGGTTTTCTCTCTTTTGTTTGTCTAACAACTCCTCTTTCTTTACTTTATCTACAAAACTGTTAATTACTCAATGTTCGGAAAGTCGAGTGGAGTCACTCCAGATTTTTATATTATAATTTCATAGGGTTTTACAGAGAAGTGTCCTGCAAACATCGATGAATTAAAACAGGTCATAACTGAAGAAATCTCGTCAATAACACCAACAATCCTGCGAAGTGTGTCAAAAAACATAGTTCGATGTGTTCATGTGTGCATTGAAAATGGTGGCGAATATTTTCAACATTTTCTGTGAGGAATGATAATGTAAAAAATTCGAATTAAATTATCTTTTCCAAAAATAAAATTATCATAGGATTAAAAAATATATGCGTCTCCATTTGTGTTTTACCTCACAAATAAAGTTGTAACAATCCAACAGTGTTGGAAATTGTCTCTCACACTTAAAAAAGGTTCAAACAATTATATGTCAGTGCCACATCCGTCCGATTTAAGGGTAATAAGAAAAATCAACAATGGATACTCTTTTAAACTGATTACCCTGTATATACGTATATACGCATATTACACTTTAGCTGAGAAAAATCTCGAGAACACATTTTACTGTAATATTTTAAAGGTAATCCTATGAAAAATTCGAATTATCGAAAATAGAATTCGAATTATCCACGATTTTTTAACATTATTTTAATACAAAATTCAAGGGACCGAGTAAAAAATTCGAATTATCCAGAATTTCGAATTAAACAAGTCCGAATTACTCACTGTATATATACATATTCCTTGCTTAATGCAAATAACACGTACATTTTAAGTCTTTATTGTAATATGCCTTTAGAATAAAATAATTCACATCATTTACCAAGAAAAAATTCTGTGACAGACATCTAGAAAGTAAATTGTTTCTCTAATAAATATAGCTCCATGCCATCCTTATAAATTCTAGTTACCTTTGCTAACAAGTTCTAAAAACCGCTATTAGAATTCTAGATCAGTTTCCTATATTATCATGGGGTCAAATTTATTTAAAAATCTCTGTCAATAAATGCGAAATCAAAAGGCGAGTTTTGGTAATTGTAATCTTCGTTTATGACCCATTTCTAGGAAATCAAGAGAGCATATCTCACTATATAAAGAATCGTATTCTCTGTACTATCCATAATATTTTTACTTCCATTACCCTACTACCGTAGGTAATGGAAGTATTGTATTCGGTCTGAAAATTCGATATCGGGTTTTCACCTGATTTACACGTGTTAAGGTCCACTAAGTCCAAAATATGGTTTTTGGCAATTGGTCAGTGTGTATGTATGTATGTATGTGTGTGTGTGTGTGTGTGTGTATGTATGTGGAGAATTTTCTGGCTATTATAGCTCAGAAACTAATAAAGATAGAGCTACGAAACTTTAGAATTGAAATACGTCTGGTGTACAGATGAAATTTATAAATTTTGGTGAAAATTGAAAAACCGGAAGTGGGACCGTAAGTCCGTATCTCAAAAACCGCTCTAACGATTTTCTTCAAACTTGCTATATAAACACTCTGTTAGATGTCCTTTCGAATGATATAGTTGGTTAGTTCAGGAAATTTGATAGGCGTCCTGTATAAATAGCTCAATTTCAGGCCTCGCAAAGGCGTTCCTTTAAAAACGGGTGTACGGATTTTTTTTCAAACTCGCCATTTTAACTCACTTTTAAATATGCTTTTGTATGTAATTATTGTTTTCCTGTCAATAATTGAGTTTAACCGGAAGTGGGACCGTAAGTCCGTATCTCAAAAACGGCTCTAACGATTTTCTTCAAATTTGCTATATAAACACTCTATTAGATGTTCTTTCGAATGATATAGTTGGTTAGTTCAGGAGAATTGATAGTCGTCCTGTATAAATAGCTCAATTTCAGGTCTCCCAAGGGCGTTCCTTTAAAAACAGCTAAATGTTTATAATGTGTGTTGTGTAGTACTGGGTAATGGAAGTCGTGTGGCTGTTACACACCAGTTTTTTAACTGTAGCAAAGTTAATAAATATTTTCTGTTTTTTAATAGGATTTTTTTTACACACATTGGTAATAATTATTTTCTAACAGAGAAACAACAATTTTACATATGATACAAAGTTAGACAGAGTACTGTAAAATTAGAAAACATCTATAATTAACAGATTAATTATTATTCCAATGTCACATATATTTTCTGAAAATATATGGCGGATTTTAGTATTTATACTAAACACTCTACTTTGTGCATGTTATATAAAATTTCTGTTTAAAGAAAACACATCTATATTCAAACAAAAATTTAAAAAAAAAGTACTAAAATCTGTCTTTATCTATGTGTATAGAATTATACATCACGTATCAAAATAAAAATTTGCTCTAAAATTTCTACGTGATCCTAAACGAAAAATATCATGTGCGTTTGCGCTTAAGCTAGCGCCCTAAATTGTACTTTTCGGCTAACAATACGCATAAAAAGTTTAAATTTCAGCTATAAAGTAACGAAACTGCTGTTTAATGAAACTTTATTTGAAATTGATAGTTTGATTAACTGAAAACAGAATGGGTCTGCAGTAATTATATTAAAAGTTTCAAATAAAAATATCCATTATAATTTTTTCTTGGAAGTTTTATTAATTTTAAAATTGTTGATTTAGTTACTATGATTTAAAGCATGATTTTTTCTTTTTAGCGTAAACGTACTTGTTATATTTAGTCTACATAAATATAAGTATCTTATTTTAATTTTTGAAGTTTTTTATTTTAATAGTCTAATTATTATAAAGCTTGATATATAACTGGAAATTCAAGAATATTTAAAAAATAAATTGTGTTTAGAGCAAAAATAACGTCATACTGTCGCCGGTTTTATTAAACTTGTTTAATTGCTTTTATTTCAGGTGAAAAAAAATCGGGTGATTGCTCTATTTCATAATTTAAAATTTTAAAGAAACAGGTGACGATTTTCCAGACCAATATCTTGATATAGACATTCGAATATTTTTAATATAAACATATTTTTTTATGTTGTTGTTGTCGTGTACCACTCGTAAATTCCAAGCCCCGGTAGTGGAACTACCGGACTTATTTTGAGGCATGAGGGTTGCGTCTTCCGTTCTTAGGAGCGCCTCATAGGGAGGAAGTACGACTTCTAGCTCCATAAGCTGGTAAAAGATGGCAGCACCCGCCAAACAACAGAAACTCGAATTTTGATCCGGATCAGAGGTAGTTAAACCCATGTTCCGGTTCCCCCAGAGGTATAATTTTTGATGGGAACTTGGAGGACTTTGCGACCACGACGGAATTTAACGTGAACCAGTCGCCATTAGCTTACACGACGATCTTCGGCTGGCTCGAGGACCGAACTCGCAATCTTTCGATCACGAACTCGCTGCTCTTACCAACCTGGCTACCGCGGCCCATATTTTTTTATAACAGTGTATAAAAACCACATTACTTATCTTAATATTTTGTAATATACCGCTTTTATTTTTATAGTGTTGACTTAGAAAATATTTGAAATTTGAACTCAATACAAATATTTAAATTTTTATTGCATTTTATTATTAAAAATGAATAATAGTTTAAAACTTTTATTTTAAAAAAAGAAATTTTAATAGTTAATTAAATAAAAATAAAAATATTCTTTGTTTATCATCGTTATAAAAATCTATGCATTATTAGAGATAATACTATTCTAGATAAAGGATTTTAATGAGGTAATTAAGCTTTTAAAAATGTGTGCTTTAAAAGTTCGGAAATTAATTAAACCCTTTGAACGAATTCCTGAATTTATAGAAAAGTTATACGCTATCTTAAATGAAAAGTTTCTGACATATTAAAGTAAATTTATTAGAGAGAGCGTATTTATTCTTCGGTAGAAGTTTTTAATTTTAATAGACATTTTTAACAATGGAGATTTTAAAGTTTCTAAAAAAATAGTTTTAACTATTTATTTTTTTACTTTTCTATTTATTTATTTATTTACTTTTAGTTAAACAAATCTTAGTTTCATAAAATGATTTCACATTCAGTTTTCGATTGATTTATACGATTCAAGTTGTCCTAAACTCGATTTAAACATTAAATAAATACCGTCTCTTTTCGATTCTGTATGTTTATTACTGGGTTTATGTGTTTGTTTGTAACCACAGTTTTCTGGGGTGTGAATTTCACAAAACAATGAACGAAATTCTAAAGAAAATCACGTTTAGTTTGACTTCGAAATAAATTACTGGTATTTTTTAGAATATATCGATTTACAGGTCGCGATGATATCAACAAATTCTTCCCCTTTACAGGAAGGGTATACCTTAGATTCTATAGCTTACAATTACACAAACCTGATATGTGACATTCCTATTTATGATGGGTCTAAATAGGCCGCGAAGCAGCGTACATATACTGCAGTTTTTTCTTTCTTTTTTTTTCTTTGTTTACAGAAACAATATATTCAAATTTTTGACACAATAATGCATAGAATTTTGACATATAATATTAATATTCGATATAAGTAATAAGAAAAGTTGTTGATTCAATTCTCACATATAGCGGCTACTAGATGCCGGTACTGCCTGCTATTACTCACCTTCTTTTTCAGATGGTGGTATCTCAGTATAAATTGTTTTAAGGAGGCACAGGATCTTGAATATAACAAGAAATCGTAAATTTTTTGAATTGTTATTTGTTTAAAATATTTAGTGGGAGTGAAGCAGAACGCGGAAACCGCGTCATAATATTTCATATCTTCAATGAGCTAAGTTTAAGGTAGAGTTTTAGTGGGTTTTTCATCGCACTAGTTCAGGCGAAGCATTGTCGAATTAAGAACTGTAACATAAAAATCATTCTTTATATATTAATAGAAATTTTAACTTCAAAGTGATTTTCCTCAATATTTTAATTCGTTAATTATTGTTGTTAAAATCATGTAATTTGATACAGAGATATTTATTTTTGACAGAGTTCAACGTAAAAACAGAAAATATAGAAATATTGCTAACTAAATATATATACATATATTAATTAGTGGAAAAGTATTAAAAATTTAAAACAGTTATTTTCATAATTTATCATAATTCTGATAACCATCTTCATATATTCTGGTTATATGTATAATATAAATACATTATGGCACTATAAGCATATTACTAGTCAATTAGAAAAGTTTTTTTAGCACGTGGGACTAAGGATTCCTCCCTCACCCTGAGAGGACAAAATTTCAGTATGATTATCTTTCAAATGAACTTGTTAGTAACTTTAAAACGAATGGTTTTACCATTGAACTGTGATAAATTAAAGCAAAATTATCAGCCCCCCGCCCCCCCATGTTTAACCAAAAAAAAAAAGATATCGATATATTATTGACTTTTTTTTTGGCATTTAAGGTTATGCTTCTATGAAAAAAAGAAATCTGCATTTACCATGAAAATTAATTTTAATAAATAATAATTTTAATAAATTGTTTGTACTGAGTAATTTTGTATAGGAAAATATAGAAGATAATATTGTGATGGTCACAACATACTAATTCTTCTACTCTCATTTCCTGTCATGTTTTATCTATGTGAAGCTGTAATAGTATCTTTGTAAATAAAATTGAGGAGAAAAAAAAAAAAAAAAAAAAAACCTTTTTCTTGTAAAATTAGGAGAAAACATTTTTTTTCTATATTACTTTCTCTAAAATGTTTAACTTACTCTGATTTGATAAAGTATTTCAGCTAAAAAGATTTAGGACACTTGTTGTAAGATAAATAGAAATTTTGAAGTTGAGTTTTCATTTCTTTAAGTTTTTCTATTGAAACTACAATTTTTTGTCTAAAAAAGAATTTCTTGCTTCTTGTTTAGATTTTATATCATTTAGTTTCAAATAATGATCACGTTTAGAAAACACTGCAACAATTAATAACAAAGTGGCAGTTTTTTTTTTTTTTTTTTTAATCGGTTCGCTAATGCATTCTTGTCAGTTTAAACAAAGTTACTTTAAATAAAGTTCAATGCGAGACTAATAAACAAAAACGAATGTAATCTGTGGAATTTCTTAAAATATATGTCACCTTCTTTTCGACTTGTAACTGATGGAACCGACGATATGACTTATGAACTTTGTTTTAAGATTAATCTACAGATATGTATATAATACTTTAATTAAATGTTAACATTTGTTATATTAAAGAATAATTTAACTTCTAAGCAAATCTTGGTGACTATTTATTTTATTACTACATTTAAAAATTTCAGGATATATAGTTGAATTATTTATTATAAATATATCTAATTCAATTGATGTATAAAATATGGAATATTAAAAGAAAAAAAAGGCTTTAAGTAATTTTTATTGGAGTATAGAAAGTATTAAAAATCATCTTAAAACTTTATCGATCTCTTTTTAATTAATAATAATAATATATGTTTACTGAATAGTTTTTGCATTTTGTTATAGTCCTTCTCTTATATATTGTTCAACAAGTTAATCACATGACTTGTTGTATATAGAAAAAAATCTTAGATTTCTCAAAAAGAAATCTAATAATTTAGGTAGAAAAACTTGACGTTAATGCATTTTTGGGGTGAAAAATTGATTGGACTTTATCTCCTCCGCAGTGAAATTCATTTTTGTTGTTTACCCTTCCTCCACCGGTTACAAAATATAGCAAAATATTGTTTACATGGAAAATAATATAATGATTTTAATTAACAGTTACGGTGAAGAGTTTTTGGAGATGACACACCCACTTGAATCATCTTTATTTTAAACAAAATTAGCATTCGTTTCTAAATCCCCACTCAACCAGCTGCAAAATATGACAGAAACCTGGTATTCACTGAAATGGATCAAACGATTTTGACAAAAACTTAAGGTTACGGGTTTTTTGCGGTGGCAAACCAATTGGACTTATCATCCTCGTCAAGAAAATTAGCATTCATTGCTAATCATAAGTATTCCGGTTTAAAAATATGATAGAAACCCGGTTTTCTCAGCAATATACTTTAACAATTCTAATAAAAGCTTCGAGTTAAGTGATTTTTGGGGTGAAATCAGATCTGAATTATTTTCCTATTCAGGATAGTTGCATTCAGTGTTTACCCTTATACAGCCGTTTCCAAATTATGTCAGAAAATGTGTTTACGTAGAATTGATTAATTATTTTATTACAACCAAGGATTAACGTTTTTTTTTAAAGAGGATAAACCTATTCGATTTCTTTTCATCTTGAGGAAAATTAGATCGTTTTTAACTCTCACTTCGTCCATTGAAAAATATGGCAGAAACTTCACTTTTTCGAAAATGGTTCGAACTATATCTATAAAAACTCAGGTTTCAGACTTATTTTGACTGACAATCCCCTTTAATTTCTCTTCATCTTCAGAAAAATTAGCATTACTATTGAACCTTGCTTCACCTGTAGCAAAATGTGGCAGAAACTTGGTTGTCTGAGAAATGGCTCGAATGATTTTGATTAAAAACTTGGTGTTAAGGGCTTTTTGAGATGACAAATTAATCTGACTTATCTTCATCATCATAACAATAGCGTTTAGTATAACCCTCACTCCGTCCATTGCAGAATGTGGTAAAATCTTGGTTTTCTCGAAAGTGGTTTAAACAGTTTCGATAAAATCTGGGTTTTCTCTAATTAATTAATTAACTTTTAATGAGAAATCTATCTGACTTATGCTCATCTTGAAGAAAAATCGGCGTTCACTCTTAACCTCAACACCGCTCGTTGGGATGTATGCTATGGTGCTTCTATGGCAGGAACTTGGTTTTCTCGAAAATGTATCTAACTATCTCGATATAAACTTACAGTTTTTAGACTAATTTTAGGATCACAAACTTAAGGTTTGATGCAAACTAAGGGTTTTTTGAGATGGGGAAATTCATTTACCTTTATCTTCACAAAAAATATCTTTCACTGTTAACTATGAATCTGTGTCTGGAAAATATGGCAAAGACGTATTTTTTTAGAAAATACCTGAATGGTTTTCATGAAAAAATAGAGTTGGTGGCTTTTTCAGTTTGTGAGGTTTGCGTCGACGCAGACCCCATCTTAACTCAATGATTAACTTAGTTGACTTAACTACTTAAGTATTAAATATGAAATTAGCACAGAGACTCAGATATATAAAAATAAAACTAAGAGTTTATTCAACTAGAATAATGGGAGGATAATCTGGATTTTGGTAGCTCAGTCAACGGATTTAAATACTTTATCAAATAAATGTATAATAACTAATTTAGGTAATTTGAAATATCTCACTCCAGAATAGCAGAAGTTATAGACGGATGCCCTCCCTTTACTTAGATGCTGTGACTTTCCATCAGATCCACGGATTCCCGGATGAATCTATTTTCCATTCACGAATACTCGCACTGAAGCACCACAACACTTATCAAGCTACTTAACTTAAGCACAACTTAATCTCAACTACCGAAATATAACTTTATCCAGACTATAACACTTAGCCGTTGTCGTAGACAAACGTCGGGCAAGACTCCACTACACCACACCTTTTACAAAAACTATCTCCATCTAATACTACTTTCTACCAACTTCCTTTCTCTTCATCTTAACCAAACTTTAAAAATCGATTCCAATTCATCTAAATCTCACAACTTAATTCCTTCGTTGCAGCACCATGTCGGCACAAAACTAATCCGACCTAAAATTTCGCGGAGTCACTGGCGCCGAAGCGATTTAACCGTCCCAACTGAATACTTTGCTGGATCCAGCTTAATTTTAAACAAACTGTGATGACCTTCTACAGTCTCAACCTCAGAAGTTTACACTTTGGTTTGAATTACGTTCATCTTCAGAAAAAGGGGAATTTACTGGTAACCCGCGCTGTGCCCGTGAGAAAAAATGGCAGAAATTTCGTTTAATTCGAAAGTGCTACAATGACTTTGATAAAACTTTTGACTTTCAAATTTAGGTTAAAGTTTTTTAGATAGTAGCTTGATCTGAAATACCCTCATCTACAGGATATTTATCGTTCGCTGGTAATCCGCACTCCATCTGGGGAATACACGGCAGAAACTTGGTTTTCTTAGAATTCGCTAAATAATTTTGAATAAATAAATAAATAAAGAAAGAAAGTAAGTAAAAGAAAATAAAAGAAAAGAAACACATTTGTTTTTTGTATTTAAAATATGCTCTGATTAAAATATGCTATCTAATAATTCCCTTCTTCTTCAAGAAAATTAGTGACTTTTAATCTGTCCTTCAACTGGAATAAAATATAGTAAAAATATGGTTTTCTAAAAAATTGTATGAACAATTTTGATAAAAATTTATATTTAAGTGTCGGAGAGGGCAATTAAATTTTTCTTACTTTCAGAAGCAATAACGTTTACTGGTAATCAGCACTTTGCCTGAGACAAGCAAATATGAAATATCTTTTAAAGAACAAATCACTATCTTTACATTCCTAATCATTTTTACAATGAGATCAAGGAAAATCGATCAACACTCGGTCAGGTATATTCTAATTATTTGTTATCTGTTTTATGTTTTCACGGTTTTTTTAAAAATGAAAAAAAAATGCATCAGTATTTTCCTTTCTTTCTTTTTCTTAAAGAAACTGCAAATCAGGTAAATTTGATAATACGTTTTTTTTTCTTTTCTTTTCTTCTTCTTCTTCTTCTTTTTTATTTATTTATTTATTTTTTTTTTTTTTAAGTAAAAGCATCGTCATACTTTTCCTTCTTTTATTTGTGGTAATGTTTTTTTGCATTAAAAATGATAGAACTATAAAAAAAAAAAAATAATAAGTTTTAAATTTGATAAATATGCTGAATATAGCACATTTATGTATTATTATATATATTTTTTCGAAAACCAAAATTATCCAAATAAATCTAGCTTCCTACAAATAAATAAAATAAATATTACTAATAAATACAAATTTTTCAAGAAAAAAATATTCTCATTGTATATATTTTTTCGTTTGTGGTAATTTTATTATGAGCGTTCACATATTTTTCATTTAAAGAAGAAATGATAAAATGAAGACAAATATGCATTTAAAATGCTAATTCTTAAGAAAATGTAATAGACCATATTAAAAAATCACTGAATAATATATTTTATTTTATTTTTACACAAAAACATTTTTAAAATATATATTTATAAAATGGGTTCAATTTGCATTTATATTAGTGTAGCAATAAAACAATCTACATTATTTATTTTGTTTTCTAGATTATTTTCTGTCGTTCAAGAATAAAAATAGTCTTTGAAGTTTACCTCCAAAAGTAGCAATTTCACTAATGAGGCTTCATAACAATTTCTTTCAGAAACAACTTTTATTTATTAGATTGATGTTTTATCGATTTTTTTTTTCTCCTTTTATTACCAGATAACTTTACTTCTTCTTTTTCAGTTTCTTTTATCAATGTGTATATACATATACATATACATATACCTATATCTATATCTATATATTTGTATGCCAATAATAAGAAAGATAAAAAGAAAATTTAATCTATAAAATATAAAAGTATATAATAATCAATAAAGAATAAAAATAATAATAAAAATTTTAAACTAGATTTTAAAACTAAGTATTGGTTAAAGATGTATTTAAATTATTTTTTGACGTTATAGATAATTTAAATTAATTAATTAAACTTTTACCAATATAAAATAAGTTTAAAATGAATTATTTAGTTTGTGTATACAATGTTACATAAGATTTTCTACGTTAAACTAAATTCCACTTCTTGGAAATAATTAGACAGTGGTAGCTTTTTGTTTAGGTTAACTAAAAATAATTTTAGTATATAAAGAGAGTTCACTATTTTATTATGACATACGCCCAAAAAAAGGTCGTATTTAACATAAAATGTTTCATAGTACATATTTAGACAATTTTTCTGTATACATGATTATACAATTTTTCGCTATGTCTGTTTGTGTATGTGTGTGTGTATGTTACAAAAGTGTAGAGGCCGCTGTATTTGATGAAAGATCAAATATAAGTATATGGAATTTTACACTTATTTAGAGCTTAGCGTAACACAGTGCTGATTACATTTTGACAAATATCGCAGAGACAAATTTTGACAAATAACGGCGTTGCTTTGCTGTATTTTCCCCTGTTTATATGGAAGGATAAAGCTCAGCTTCCAAAGCGTATGCCTGCACGAAAGATAATTTGCGAGATTATTGTTACGATAGACTGTGATAATTTAATTTGGATGTATATCAGCCGATAGGTAGCGTTACTATTCCTCACAATCTGAAAATTTTAAAATGATTACATATCAGAATATATTGAATAAAATTGAGCATACGTGAATTCTTTATTGTAAGAAATATATATATATACGATTGAGGTTTTTTTTTTTTTTTTTTTTTTTTTTTTTTTTGATAATTTTCAGGTAGTGATAGAAATTACAGAAAGATATATATATATATATATATATATATATATATATATAATGCGATAAAGACAGAATACTACCTTTACGAATATATTTAAAACGTCAGTTGAGACTCATCTTTTTAAAAAAATCTTCAAATTACGATTTAAAACACTCGGTATTTAATGTTCAATATTATTAAATGTGTCTTGAAATGCAGTGATATTAAAGTATTAACAAATAACACCAAAACCAATTTAATATAGTTAATAGAAGGATAGAATTTAATGTATTATAGAAGGATAAAGCTCAGCTTCCAAAGCGTATATTTGCAGAGAAGAAAATTTGCGAGATGATTATTACGATAGACTGTGATAATTTAACTTGGATGTATATCAACCGATAGGTAGCGTTGCTATTGCTCCTATTCTGAAAATTTTAAATTCTGGTTACATCTCAGAATTTATTAATTAAAATTGAGCATACGTGAATTCTTCACTGTAATATATCTTAATATATATAAATCTCGTGTCACAATGTTTGTCCTCAATGGACTCCTAAACCACTTAACCGATTATAATAAAATTCGCACACCATGTGCAGTTCGATCCAACTTGAGAGATAGGATAGTTTAAATCTCAAATTATAGTCGCAATTTTAATTTATTGCTAATTATTTGTCTGTTATTATTTGACAGTCACAATTATCTGTTAACTCCAAATGATTCTAACAGATGTCGATACCTTTCGACTGGGTTGAAATGAAAGCTGAAATATATTTGGTGCTGCCATCTACACAAAGAATCTTCAACTTTTTACCTATTAATAAATTTCGTATAATTCAATTATTTCCACTTAACAGATGTCGATACCTTTCGACTGGGTTGAAATGAAAGCTGAAATATATTTGGTGCTGCCATCTACACAAAGAATCTTCAACTTTTTAACCTATTAATAAATTTCGTATAATTCAATTATTTCCACTTTTTAAATTTTTGGTGTTAGCATAGCCGGCCACGTGTTACTTAGACTGAAGTGTAAATTGAATTCATATTATAATGAAGATAATACAGTGAAATTAATCCTGTTTTTTACTTATTTGTGCTTCATTGATCAAAACTTTATAATTTAATATAATATATATATATATATATCTTTATATATAAAATTTATTATGTTTGTCCGCGATGAACTTCTAAACTAATGAGCCGATTTTAATGAAATTTGGACACTGTGTGCAATTTGGTCCAACTTGAGAGATAGGATAGTTTTTATTGCAAAATTCGCCTCTCAAAAGGGGGGGAGAGGGGCCAAAACGTGATTTCACAAACAAACAAACAAACAACAACAACCAAAAAAAAAAAAAAAAAAAAAAAATAGAAATGCAGATAGACTGTTCAAAATTGGTATAGAGAGGTTTTAGAGGCCTGCAAATCGAATGAGGATATTTTCGAAAGTGTAAAGTTATTAGGAGGGGCGGGTAAGGGGGCGGAGGGGCAAAAAAATAAAAATAGAGTTACATCGCTAAAAATTGGTACATAGAAGTTTTTGATACGTACAAATCGATTGCAGATATTTTCGAATTTGTAAAATTATTAAGAGGAGCGGGAAAGGGGGGGGCAGAGGAGCAAAATATAAAAATGGAGTTAGATCATTCAAAATTGGTGCATAGAATTTTTGATACCAACAAATCGATTGCGGATATTTTCGAATTTGTAAATTTATTAGGAGGGGCGGGAAGGGGGGCAGAGGGGCAAAAAATAAAAATATAGTTAGATCGTTCAAATTGGTGCATACAGGTTTTTGACACCTACAAATAAACTGTAGATATTTTCGAATTTGTAAAATTATTTAGAATAGTGGGAGGGGGGAGGGCAAAGGGGCAAAATAATAGAAATAAGAGTTAGAACTTTGAAAATTAGTATTATTAAGTTTTAAGGCCCGATAAATCGATTGCGGATATTTTCGAAAGTATAGAGTTATTAAGAAGGGCGGGAACGGTGGATGAAGAAACGGTGCGCATGGTTTGCGCAAGTATACACTGCCGCAGGCAGTGGGGGTCCGAACAGATTATTCCACCAATGAGAGAAGATTTTTTTGTATTTTATATCATTTTCCTTTCGATAATATATGGATTCATTATGAGTGTCGAACATTTTTCCCGATCAGATTTTTTTTTTCTCTTTTTTTTTTTCACATGTTAAAAATTAATGCAATTTTGAGAATTCTTTAATTATAGTGAATCATTTAAAAATAGGGACCAGCGAAGCGGGCTAAGTCTGCTAAGATCAAGGATGTTATCAAGGATGGTCTTTATTCGTAAATAATAATTTTAATATATTGAATATTTTACTACATTATAATTCAACGTATAACATAGCCACAGCAACGCGTGGCCGGGTCTGCTAGTATATATATATATATATATATTGATTGATTGAATTATTATTTTTTATTGATAATTTGCAGGTAGTGATAGAAATTACATAAAGAATATAGCAGAAAATTTTTGCGGTAACGACAGAATACTACCTTTAAAAATGTATTTATAACATCAATCGAGACTCATCTTTTAAAAACCTCTTTAAATTACGATTTAAAGAACTCAATATCTAATGTTTTATATTATTGAATATTTCTTAAAATGCAATAATATTAAATTATTAACAAATTACGTTAAAACAAATTTAATAGATTTAATAGAATTTAATTTTGGGTTTAGAATCAAAATATATCATTGTTAAGACAAAGTACTTTTTCCTTTGTCTAGTAAATATTTAAATTACTTATCCTAAACAATTATCTTATAACAATTAATATTACAAGTAACTTTCTATATGCTTTAGATACTTTAGATTTAATAAAAATACTAGTTCTATATTTTCCCTTTTCAAAGAATATTTCTGCCAACTTGCACATTAAGATAGATATATGTGCTTTTTAGAACGAACAAGAAAATATTTTAACTTAACATGCAATATATAAGTTATTCTGCCAATATGCTTTGTTACTTACCCTGGAAAGTTATTTAAGATAACATTTTTCACTCTGAATATTCCCCAGAACTAAAAGCAAATCTATCACCCCTATATATGAGGAGAGAGGATATTTTCCAACCCTGGAAGGTTTATATCTCCAGAGACGAGTTCTAGTATTTTCTTTATATCCGAAATATCTTATATTTACATGCGAGGTTTATGTTTGCTGAAGTATTCTGATTTTCAATATATGTTCAGTTATATAGTGTCAGTTCATGAAAATGCACACCCCAGACGAAAAATATTAAGTTGATATAAACTGTATTAGTTATCAGTATTTTAATTAAATATTTACTCTTTAAAAAGAATATAGCTATGCTACAACTGTGAAATAATGGTATAGAATATTACAATAATAATATAAAATATTATAGTATATAATGTATATAATGATGATAAATGGTATCTGAGCTATGTTATCCCACATGTTCAGAAACAAGAACGAAAGATCATTCGTTTCGCATTGGTTGTTAACATTTGTCGCATAGATTGTTAACATTAATCGTTGCTTCATTTAACCTTCAATGCACTTTGCATACGTAATCTCACAACAGACACACAGAAGGAGAGAAAGACAGACAAAGACACTAATTAAACTAATAATTGTATAAAAAAAAATCTAAATCATCTAAAATCTAAATCTAAATTATCTAAATAATTTAGTATGTTTTAAAAAATCGTAACGCTAAAAATACAAATTCTATAGATTTTTTTTTAATCATATGGACAATAAGTGTTAATTACAGTATGATTTGCGCAGTACAGGACAAACATTTGTACCTCGATACTTTATGACATATTATTGCGTTTTCACCCCTATATTGTAATACAATATCGTCTTTGAATACACTAATTCTCCCTGTAGTTTATACATGATAAAGGGAAACCTTGTAGGACGAATGGGAATGTAAAGTCCGATTATTTTGCTACTTTTTCAACAGCTGATTTGTAAACATATATATTCTTAAAAGTATAACCTATAGGTTCACAATAAGTATATAACATAAAATAAGAAAAAAAATAATAATAAAGTGGAAGTTGTGAATTTAGTTTTAGTTTTATTATGATGAGAGAAAAAAAAATCGGAGAAAGCAAGTGGATTTAGCTTATATCTTTTTAAAAGAAATATATTTATATAGAATTTTGAAACAGAATTTTATTATACAATGAGAAAAAAAATGTACCACTTTCAACTAGAATGAATAAGCGGTAAGTTTCTAACTCCCTAAACTAGAAATATAGATTTCCGAGCTATGCGTATAAGGTATGCCAATAAGCTGAATAGACGAAATGATCTAGAATTTCTAGATAGTGAAGAAATATTCTGAATCCTTGATTTTCTAGAATTGGGTCATAAACCAACATTATAGTTGGTAAAACTCGCCTCTTTTATGCACATTTACTTGCAGAGATTTTTAAATAATTTTGACCTATATAATATAGAGAACGCTCTAGAATTCTAATAGAGGTTTCTAGAACTCGCTGACAAAGGGGATTAGAATTTATAAGGATGACATGGAATTATATTTACTGGAGCTACAAACTAGATTCTAGATGTCATTTACATAGTTTTTTCTCAGTGTATCTATTATCTGTTCTACTCTATTGTATCCACTCATTTAAACTATAAAGATAATTTTGTGTCACCTATATTTAGAACACCTGTATTTAGATAAAATTAGGAAAACTTAGGATTTAGATATAATAAGGATATCGCGAATATCCTTAGATATTCGATTTACTAGCAGAATTATAACTCACTGATTAATAAATTTATACAGGGAGGAATTTTAGGAATAAAAATTTGCCTTATTTTACTTTTAATTTTAAAGCCTGTTCATGAAAAAATCTTTTTGTTTCAAAGCAAATAAACGCAAAAAAAAAATGAAAGCAATTAACTGAAAATTTTTATTTGGTTAAAACAAGGAATATTTTAAGCTAAAACAATAATAAAACAAAAAACCAAGGGGAAAAAGTTCTAAAACAACTTTTTTCTTTCTTTCGTTTTCTTTCTTTTTTCTTTCTTTCTTTCTTTTTTTTTTTCATGTTGTGAACAATGAATACTTGTAATTATTGAGTACAATCAATAACACTAATTAACTGAGGCAAAAAATAAATCCCGTTATTATTTTTATTTTTATTTAGTTATTTGTTTTTCTTTTGTTTTCATTAAATCAGTTACGCATTTGTGAGTACAAAAAGAAGTTGTTCTTGTGGTTAAATAACTTTTTTTAATATAGATTTTCAATTTAAAAGTTTGCTACAATAGAAAAGTTTTTAAAATGAAAATGATCTAAACATGCGGAACGTAATTAGGAGAGAATATTAACATTATATAAATATATATTAACAATTATGAAGTTTTTATAGCAAATTGTTTAGATAGTTTCAAACATACTGTTATTTTTTTAAAAGTACCCCAACGAAATGTCTCTTACTTTTAACCATAATAAATTTCCTTAAACAAAAAATAATTTAAAGTTTAAATTAAATAAATATTTTTATATCATAAAGCTACAAAAGTTTCGTGCGGAAGGAAAAAAAAATATTATCACAATTTTCACCTGAGCATAAAATTTCCTTATTGAAGTAGACTTTATTTTTTCTACATCCATAACCACTTTCGCTGGGATAACCCACACCATCGTCAGTGGTCAACCTTCGTGATTCGAGTTCTTGTTGAGAGTGATGTTGTTAGCTATTTCTGACCTAACCCCCAAGAAGTGGCGCATGCGCAGTTCGAGTTGGCCTTAGGCTCTTTTCCATTAGAAGGACTGAAGATATTAATAATTTCATTCGCTTCCCGATGAAACGCGTATGTAGGGTTTTCGGAGGTTGCGATTTACAAAATCTTTTGCAACGTTGAAACTGCAACATTGACCGCGCATGATGCCCCTTCCTGAAGGGTGGACCAGGGAAAACTAATCGCTTTCAGAAAAAACGCCGACAAGACGCTTTCAGAAAAAACGCCGAAAGCTGGATACTGATGATGCAGCGGGCTCACAGCAAAAGTCGCTATGGATGAACCCTAAAAGTATGGTTTTCTATTTTATTAAGATAATTAGTAACCTTCATGAAAATTTTAAAATTTCCTATTTCTTTTTGACATTTATATTGGAAAATATTTTGAATTTGTAATTTGGTATTCATATGTAGTATAAATTTTGATAAAAAAGTCTAAGTGCATGCAATTTACACCATTTAACTTCATTTAAGTAATATCGACTTTCTGAAATAAATAAATAAATATATGAAGAATAAAATAATATATAAATAAATATTTAAATATTTTGATACACTATTTAATATTTTATGTACTTCGATTAAAAAAATTATGAGAAGAATTAGAACTGCCATTTTTTTCAAAATTTAATATTTATATTCATAAAAAAGCTTTATTGTAACTATCCGTAAGATATATCCATTCGTGTGTTTAACCTAATTGTTTTTCCGTGGTCTTAAAATGTTTGTAAAACTTATTTTATAAAAGAAATGGAAGGTATAAATGCATTTAAAAATTAGGTATTCAAAACATAAAAATAAATAAATAAATAAATAAGTACAATAAAAAAGAATGAAAATAAAATACAAATTTATTTAAACTAAATAAAGTTATTCATCAATTTTCTGTATGTCCTTTGCATAAATATGTGTATAAAGTTTCAATAATATTTTGTTTTGATATCAGTTACAATTTTCATCCTCATTGTACGTAGAATCATGTTTATTTTTCAACACGTATTTTTTTTTTCTTTTCAAAAAGTCAATTATTTTAGGGATACAAAACCCTAAATACCTTAAAAATTTTTGCTTTCTTCTATATTCAATAGAAGAAAAATTCTGGTTTGGTAAAAATTTCAGCCATTGTGTTTTCAATTCATTTACCCGTTTTGTGAGGTCTAGAACCTGATTTGACAATTTTTAGTAAATGCCTGTTTGTCTATCTCTGTGTGCGTGTGTGACAAAATTTTGTGACAACTGTGAATCAGGAAGTACAGCAAAGAATTTCATACAAACTGATCTGTAGTTTCACTTGTAGTTGCACCTCAACTTTTCGTGAAAATCGTCCAAAAGATGGTGTTGCGATTTCATTTTTTGTAAATTGTTAACATGGTGGTATAGGACAAAATTTTGTATAGATGTGCATAAAGAGAATTATTTTTTAAGAACCATTATTAAATTAAAAAGAAGTATTTATAATAGTCATAGTCAAGTGACAAAACATTATTTTATATGTTGCAGCATCACTTCCCCTCGAGAGGGGTGGGGGGAGCAAATTTTCATTAGGGCAATATTTAAAAAGAACTTGTCAATACCTTAATAACGAAGGGTTGAAACATCGATCTGTAATAACTGTTACAAATGGAATATTATGATCATATTTTTTAAAGATTATTAAAAATGAATGTTGGAATTTAATTAAAAGTTTGTTTTGAAAACAGATCTATAAAAACTAGTTCAAGTTTTAATTTGTAACTAGTATTAAGTCTGAAGTCACGTATATAATTACATAGAAGACTTATTATTATTATTTACTAATCCAAACAATTATTTGTATTTTATTTATGACGGGTATTTTCTTCTCCTTTGCAATTGGAGTGTATTTTTACAAGACCATGGCAACCAAATTTCCTAAATTCATATCACCATTATTTCACAACAATCATTTTCGTACAGTTTAATCTCAAAATTTCCATCGATAAACTAATAATAAGAATATTTATTTATAAATAGATGCGCTGTAAATTGAAAGGGTTTGTATGAAAAAAAAAAAAAAAAAAGTGAGCTGTCCCGGATTCTAAATTAATTTAACATGGTAGAGCTTAACCGATGAGCCAGTTAGTAACGCACTCACACTATGCCTTCGTATGAGAGTTCACAAATCTTTCTTCTGGATTCTGCCTGTACTAATCACGGGCTAGTTAGTTTTTATTTGCTATCAGATTACAAATGAATAATTATTTATAGGATTGACATTAATAATAATTATATTAATAAAATTCTGAAATGAACAAATTATATAATTTCTTTCGTTGCGTTTTAAAATTAACGAACTTATCATGAGAAACGACAGTGTCTCGAGTAATGCAAGCGGAAGATTTTTTAAAGCAGTATTTTCTCGGCTGTCTTATTCTATTCTGAAATTACTACACTTCTTACATGTAGCATATTTTGAGTTCTGGAATATCAATTTAAAGTCATATCGAAAAAAAAAAAAAATCGTGTAATACCCAAATGAGGTAAGAAGATGTACCTAAATTGGCTTGGGCCATTTTTTTTTTTTTTAAATTGATGCATGATATTAATCACTTTTATCTGAGGAGACGGACTTTTTCTTTTTTACATGAAAACTCTTGTTTTATATATATATATAATCCAGTTTAAAAATAAGAGTATGTTTCCCTTCATATTACATGCTATTCTACTGCAGAATTTAAAGAGAAAACAATTAATTTTTATTTTTTCTTATTATCTATTTGATTCATATAATAATATGCTATGCGTAAAATACGTATATATATATATATATATACATATATACATATATACAGATTAAATAACAGCACAGCGCCACTCAAAATTTTATATCATTAAGACCTATATTTCAAATTCATATAGACTAAAGAGCTGCATCACAAACATTCAACATATTAATGGTTTTTTCATTGATATATTATATAAAGTTCATCTATTTACTATCAATTTCAACGGAGAATCAAAATGGCGCCGTGGAAACAGACTTTTGTATCAAACTTTATCGTTAATGAGGCGCCATAGTAATTTATCACAAGTTTCTTTTGTCAGTTCTTAGATTCATATTGTGGCATATATTTTCTTTTCTTTCGAAACAGACTGATATAATTTCATCATCTTTCATCGAATGTTATTTATAGTAAAAGCACAATATTTTTAAAAATAAGCCTGTGAAAAAATTATCTAATAATGAAGTGATTCAAAGTATTGTAGTTATTATGATCCAATACATTCAGATGCAGTTTAAACGAAAGAAAACGGATAAACTTTGTTCAGATAAAAGTTTCTTTTTAATAGCTTAGCAAAGCTTTTTTTTTTTTTTTTTTTTTTTTTACGTTTAAAAGAGTGAAGAATAAAAAAAGTCTTTATATTTTATTTGTGTATCTATTCATTTATTTTGTTTTTTAGCCACTTTATTATCTTTTGCGTCATGTAAAATATCGGAGAATATTTTTCATTTTTACTTTCCGAACACTATAGTGATGAAAGTATTGTAATCATGTCAAAAATCCGAATTCGAGATTTTGATGTTTCTATACGTTTTGAGGTCCCCTGAGTCCGTTTTCACTATTTTTACGATGATGTATGTATGTGTGTGTGTATGTGTGTATGTGTGTATGTGTGTATGTCTGTGAACACGCTAGCGTCTAAAAGCTTCGTTCGATTAACCTGAAAGTTGGTACGCATATTGTAAGTCACCATAGTACGAACCCTATAGATTTTGGTGAATCTAGCACTTATAGTTTTTTTTACAGGGACACAAAGAAAAATTCTTTATCATTATGGCCTATGGGAGCAAAATCTTAAAAGTGCGATAGCATCTAAACGCCTTATTCAATTGAGCAAAAATTTTATACACATATTATAGATCACAAATACTCAATCTGTATAGATTTTGGAGAATCTAGCACTTATAGTTTTTTTACAGGGACACAAAGAAAAATTCTTTATCATTATGCCTATGGGGCCAAATTTTTAAAAATGTGATAGTGTCTAAACGCCTTATTAATCCGAGCAAAAAAATTGTACACATGTTATAGATCACAGTTGAACTAACTGTATAGATTTTGGTGAATCTAGCACTTACAGTTTTTTTACAGGGACACAAGGAAAAATTCTTTATCATTATGGCCTATGGGACTAAATTTTTAAAAGTTCGATAGCATCTAAACGCCTTATTGAATTCAGCTGAAAATTTATATGAGTATTATAAATCACTGTTGCACTAACTATAAGCATTTTGGTGAATCTAGCATTTATAGGTTTTTACAGGGACACAACGAAAATTTTTTATCATTATTATCTATGGGCTCAAAGTTCAGTAGCGTTAAATAAAACAACGTGTAATAGATGGAGAAAAATACTCAAACACTCTATTATGGTTTTCTCTCTTTTGTTTGTTTAACAACTACTCTTTCTTTACTTTATCTACAAAACTGTTAATTACTCAATGTTCGGAAAGTCGAGTGAAGTCACTCCAGATTTTTTTCTCTTACGATACTGAAAGCATGAGATATATTTCAATATACATCTTAAAAAGTTTAAAGTTTATATTTTAGAAAATATGTCTAAACTTAGCTAATAAAAAAAAAATCTCCTTACACAGTTTTTTTTTTTATTCTATAAAGGTAATGCTCGTCATAATATAAGAAAAAATAAGAGAATTTTTCATACATGCAAAGGTGTTGATCCCTATTATAAGTGTCAAAGAGATTATAATAACATTAATAATACTTTAATAATAGTACTAATTTAATAATACTAAATAACATGCAAAGAAAAAAACAGATGTATTATTTCCAATTAGTTCGTGTTATTGCTGAAATGTCAATAAATGCTTTAATGCGGAAATTTAAAAAATATTTTATGTTTTGTCTGTATGTCTGTACCACGATACCGGCCTCAAAAATCATCCAATTGACTTGCAAATTAGCCCATGTACTTATAAGACACACGACTCACGAAATTAGCTGCATATTTTGGGATGTGTGTTCTATTTGTGGTTTTTTCACAGTCACATTAGATTTTTTCTTAGAATTACGGCTAATGGATAGAACATGTCTGTACCGCAACAGCGGCTTTAAAAATCACCCTATTGGCATGCAAAATAGTACACAATTAATCCGCTATTCACAAATCGCTGCATTGATTTTACTGTGTACGTTCACGAGTTATGTACAGGTACATACAAATTATTTCTTATCATTACGGCCTATGGATAGAATTTTGTTAAAAAGCATTTTAACATGGTTATATAGCATTCATAAAAATGATATTAACATACAAAATTGAGATGCTTAAAAACGTGCTTTCGGTAAAAAAAAAAAAAAAAAAAAAAAAAAAAAAATCTAAGCAGTCTTTGGGACTGCCGATAGAAGTATCGTCGAGGTATTAGATTATTATTTTCGAATTATTTTTTGTTTGGAAAGAAGTGTTTATGATTTGTATTATATGATTCGGCACAAAATTTGTAGCTACCCAAATTAAATGAACTAAGCCTTATATTAGGTAAACATATCGATTACGTATGAAATTATTTTAATTAGTAGCTGAGATACAAAAGAAAACCGATTCAGGACACCTCAAAACGTGTAAATCAGGTGAAATCTCGAATTCCACTTTCGATAATATAAAAGAACTTTAAAATACCTTTCGAATGATGTATTTAAAATACTTTAATCATAATTAGAATTTGAAATATTGAAATTTTAAAATATTATAGCGTCATCTGGCGGTAGAAATTTCTGTAATCTACTGTTCGATTCCAAATCAACAAAGCTTTCTAATGATGTATTACTTATGAAATTATTTTAATTAGTAGCTGATATACAAAAGAAGACCCATTCAGGACATCTCAAAACGTGTAAATCAGCTGAAATCTCGAATTCCACTTTCGATAATATAAAAGTACTTTAAAATATCTTTCGAATGATGTATTAAAAATAATTTAATCATAATTAGAAATTGAAATACGCGTATTAGAATAAAATTTAATTTGCAATTAAAATGTAATTTTTTTCAAAAATCGATGAAATTTGAACTGCAACTATCCCGTATGCTGTTAATGGCTCACAGTAAGTTTCAAAGAATTTAGAAGAAAATGGATGCATTTTGAAATTTGCAACTTTTATTCCTAGTAGAAAACCACGTGATGTCAATTGTCAAAAAGTATGTTTTTTCCCGATCAGATTCTCTGTGACTGGGTTGTCATGGTAACGAACGCCTGCAGAATTTCATTCAGAGCGTTAGCTGACGATGACGCGAGTTTCATGATTTTTGTTCACCCGAAAGTGCTCAACGCGCCTAAAGAAATTTTCACTTCAAAAAATGCTTAGTCTTAATAATAAAACTACAAAACCATATAAATTTTTTCCTAGAATGCTAAAATAAGCACTAAAATTATGTAAGCACTAAAATTATGTAAAATTTCCTACAATTATTTATGAGCTACAAAAAATTAGTTTTACAGCTTACTGGTATATATAAAGTGTATGGATCGTTTACAAGGACAAACAAATATTACATATATTATTATATTATATAACCTGTTTTTTTAATATGCTTAAAATATATATATATATATATATATATATTTAGAAAAAGATATGTATAGACTAAATAATTTATTTACAAGACCACACAAAAAAATTCCGATTATATTTTGTAATCAACCAAATGCTTCCGAATGTGTTCAAATATTAATGAGGTACAAGAAATCAGTTGCATGATTTTTGTTGGTGAAGTTTGTGGCTTGTATACAAGGACGCGTTCCATTACTGTCTGCAGAAGGTTTTACTTAAAAGTGCATTTACACTTCATTAAAGATAGGGAAATAAATATATGTTATTAGATTTTTTATTTTTTAAGTATGGTTTCTGTAGAAAATAAGCATGAAATTGGTAATAACTTTGGAAGGCTGCACAAGATAATTCCGTTATTTCTATGCAATTATTTGGAATTAAAAGTAGTACAGGTATTTATAAGTTACAAGGAATTAACAGAAGTTTATGAGTTACAAAAAAGTATGTATACTTATATTTACAGATAGGTATAGACAGACAGATACCGCAGGTGGTTGAGGGGAGCATCCTCCACCTGATAAACGTATCTGATTATGCAGTGAGTTAATCATATACATGTATAAGACTATATATATATATATATATATAATTATTTTAAATACTATGAAATAAATAAAAACAAAAACGCCTTATTATGTGATGCAAATAAGACGTTGAAGCACCTGATCTGTAAATCCACTAGTAAAATTAACAATGAAGTCTCCAAAACTACAAATATCAGAAGATCAGAAAATATCCTAATTGAAGAATTCAGAACCAAAATGAGCACCAACAAGAAAACTTCAAACGTTAAAATACACTGGTTGCACATTTATAAAGTTTAGAGGGAGGAGGGGATCTTATACTTTTTAAAATGTATTAATATAAGTGAAAAACGAATTAGTCTTAATACATCACGTGTTTGTTTTAAATTCTTATTAAAATTGCCCAAAATTTGGTAAGACATATGTTTTAAATATGAAACTATAGTTAAATATGTTTAACTAATAATACTAGCCTTTCCCGAACAGATTTTTTAGGTGATAGTACCACTTGAATATTTCACAGTCGCTTACGCGCATTTGATTGATCGGATGTTTCATTCAACCTTCTACGTCGTCTAAGAGCATTAACTGTTTCAGGATTTCTACTCCAAGTCATACTAAAATTTTTAAAAATGTTTCAATAAAATAATACGTTTAGAAATAAACGAAAAAAAAATGCCGAATAAAGGTTACAATTTTCAGACATTCTGCGATATAATGCTACAAACAAAACTTGCCAAATAAATGTTAATTTTTTTTTTATTTACGCATGAGATCCGTGACATAATACTGACCTTTCTGTGACGTTAGTTTTGAATGATTTATTTATTGAACAAAAGGTAGCAATTTGTATGATTTTTTAAGTTAATCGAAAACTGAATACACTTTTAAAAACTTCCACAAATCAATATTTAGAATTGCATGTATTAGATTAAATTTTCTTAACCGAATGTTCTAGCACCAGAATTTACATTTTAATCAATCCGATTTGGATTGATTAATCAAATAGCACCTCTGACATGTGCGTCATACTACGTGTTAGCTAAATTATTTTAAATTGCAAATAAAAACTAAAGTCTTGCTTTTAAAGTGCTGCTTTATGCTTTATATAATCGGGAGTGTTAACCTTTATTCAATTTACATCATAGATCTAAGAAGTTTGTTCTCCCATCAAGTCACTATCGTACCGCTTCGACAAATTTTAATCGTAACTGGTCTCCGTTATAGTAATATTTATATAGATATGAAATCATCGGGATGAAATTGGAAAGACTCTCTACAGAAGGCATTTTGCCCAAAACTAGCAGCTTAATGTAGTCAATTGGCCTTAACCCACACATATACAACCTCATGGAATATAAAATTATTTAAATAATGAAAAATGTGCGAAATTTTATTTAGGTTTTGATAAAAAAAATAATTAAAATAGTTATTTATTTTAAAGATGTTAATTCATTTTATGCAATGCATCTTTAAAAACATTTTAATGTATGTTATATGCTAATATGTAAATTCAAAATAAAAATTTATATTGCGAATCCTGTAATACAGATGAAAAAAATTACTGAATTTATAAAATGCTACAATTCTTATTGTAATAAATTAAGAGTAAGAATTTTGATTTTCTCGTTCTATTAAAATACTTTAAACATATAAGATCCCTTAAGAAATCAAAATATAATACATTTAAAAAATAATGCTGCAATTTTGATTATATACCTCCAAAAATAAAATCTGGTCGGTAAAGAAGCAAGTTCATGAGTAAAATATTATGGATTCTATCTTCGAGCCTGTCAAAGATCGCCGTGCACGCTAATGGCGACAAAAGCAAGAAAAATCTGTCGTGGTAGGAGAATCCCCCAAGTTTCCATGAAAATTATATCTATGTGGTACTGGATCACAAGATTACTCGTCACTGATCTTGTTAAAAATGCGACTTCTGTTTTTCTGATGCCTCCATCTTTCGCCATCTTCTCGAGCTAAATCGTTCTTCGACCAATTGTGGTGCTCCTTAAAAAAAAAAAAAAAAAGTGGAAGTTGCTACCCTATCGCCTTTAATCCAAATAGTTTCACTACCGAGGTTCGGCGTTTCCGAGTGCTTTAAGTAACAGGAACAATAACAACAGTATATATTCATATCGCGAAGTCTACAATTATTCTAAATTTATTATTATTACATTTTTTACATGACAGAGTAGTTAAAATTTTTACATAAGTGTGCATTATAAAGTCACGTTCTTTTTCATCGTAAATTAGTCTGACTAGTTTTAAAGTGCAGCTCATAACATTTAGGAATGGCATAAAATTAATGAATATGAGTATTCTACTTTTAACTTCATCTACTTTCAATTTCATAAATATAACAAATTAAATAGTTTTGCAACATGGAAAAAGGGCAGGATGGATGGACAGTTGAATTATGGATATTGCTACATGGTATTGCATGAAGACTTAAATGAGATTAACTAAAATGTATCGAGGCAGAAGATACTGTGGCTTAGTAGGTGGGGAAACGTCGTCTCTGATCGTGAAGAGCGATTAACCGATTTAATTTTTCTGATGTTTAATGTAGTAACCTATGGGGACAAATATATGCTGTGGAACTGTGTAGTGTGCACTTATGACAATTTGTACTTTAACAATGTGATAACACATTCACTAACTTAACATTGAGTTGACGTTTCTATCGTAGTAATCGTGATGTATGTTTATAATCATGCTACATGATGGAATAATGTATTGGAATCTTTTAATACAAAAAAGTTTCCATTTTTTTTTAACCTAAATGCTATCCACTGATAAATAAAAATTATAAAAATTATCTCACGTATCCCAATCGAATTAACGTGCTTATTTTACAATAATTTTAAGAATTATACTTTTAGACTGATATTATCTACAATACGTTTTTTTAATGCGATATTTATGTATTTATACATATATGGATTTACATATGTGGAGTTTAGAAAGCCTATAGTCGACCTTGCCTTCGATTTGTTTATATTACGGACGTCGAAATTACGACACATAAGTATAATCAAACACTGCCGTATATGATGAAGGAACTACATGACGAAGTAATTGATCGGAACGTTTCTATATAAAGACGAATTGACGAATTTCATTATTATATATATATATATATATATATATATATATTTAATTTTAATTATGATATACATTTTTTTTAATGTTCATATACAGAAATTATGGCAATGATCTCATATATCTCAATCAAATTAACGTTACATTTAGTCAAATTTTAAGATTTTTTTTTATGTAATACACTTACACTGAAATTATATACATTATGTTTATACATTAGTGTATACATTTAATTATTTATGTATGTGGACATAAGAAAGTATGTATTTAAACTTAATTTTGAGTTGTTGATGTTACTGACGTCATTACTACGATACATATGTGTAATTAAATTCTGTCGTTTATGACGAATAAACTACATGACGAAGTAATGGATCAGAAAATTTAAATATAAACACGAGTTTCTTTATTATTATGTTTTTTAAATGCTAACCAGCGACATGCAGAAATTATAACAACTATTGAACATACCAAACCAATGTTACATTTTACCAGATTTAACATTATTTTCAATGTATACTTTTACGCTAAAATTATATACACTATGTTTATACATTACAGTATACATGTAATTATTTACGTATGTGGATTTGAGAAAATATATAGTCAAACTTACCTTCGAGTCTTTAATGTTACCGAGTTCGTAATTACGATACATAAGTGTAATCAAATCGTGTCGAATATGAGAAAGAAACCACATGACGAAGTAACCAATCGGAACATTTCAATATAAACAGAAATTTTCAATTTTTCTTCGTAAAATGCTATCCATTGATGAACAAAAATAATAACAATGATCTCACATATCCCAATCGAATTAATCCAATATTTTACACAGACGAAAATTGAATGTTTAACTCACTGAGTTCAATCACTAAATGATCAAACTGAAATATCGTTCAACATATATCATCAGTTTTTTGTGCAGATTCAGACATATCATGATAGACCCACATTCTCTGAATTTATTACAATTCATTCTATTATAATACAGAAACTAAAAAATCTTCTCTTCTGTTTGATACGTGAGAGCGTGATAATGTATGATTCAATAGAAATTGCAGTTTCAACGAAAATTTCAGGTATGTTACAAGGGGTTAGTTACAAATTAAGATTGCATAACCAATTCGAAAATAAATAATTTTTTTTCTTTTAAGAAACACAAAAGAAACGTGAATTGATTTAATATTTAGTCCCGCGTTATTCCTGCTAATTTAATAAAAATAAAAATAAATATGTATTCATAGGTAAAGAAAAAAATGCATTTTTTTTTTGGTATACTCATAATTTACAATCCATTGTAAAACGTATTTTAAATTTCAAAAAGATAAAAATTAAAATTTACTGTAAAAATGCAATTTTTAATTTTTTTCTGAAAATACATAAATTACTTTTTAGGAATTTCGTAGAGTAAATATTTGTAAGAATATTATTTAATTATTTATATATACACATGTAAAGTGAAATCTGTTTACTAATAAAAGAAGAAGAAAGTAAAATCACAAATCACTCATGAATTATGAAATACTTTCCCACATTTCTAGGGGGAAATAGATTTTGTGGCCGAAAGTGAAAAAAAAAATCGATACATTTATATTTTACTTATACATACGCATTCACACATTCATATAGACTCATGTAGGCCTATTACTACAGATTATGCGGCTCTGCGAATTAATTATCTCTCAAAAATATAGCCTCAGCTTCACAAATTGGACTTACTTTCATAATATTCACTTTCGATATTTCTAAATTACTAAAAAAAAAAAAAAATCTAATAACTTTTGCAACCGTAAGCTAAAATTTCGTAATAAGGACTTAAAAACTTTGCAGCCAAGACGAACACATTGCAATTATTACTTCATTCATTAAACTAGTGCAATAAAAATTTGCTGCAGTTCCTAACGTTACAACTTCATTATTATTTTTTTTTTCAGATTTAAATAAAATAACGAATTCATCAAATAGCAATCCTAACTTTTGAAAAATTTACATTTATAACATCCAAAACTCTATAAGATATTTCAGTTGTCCTGATACTTTTTTACTTGCCTAGACCGAAAAAAAAAAGAAAATAAAAAATAAAGTCTAGTTTTTTTTTTTTGCAATTTGCATATTTTCAGGTCGACTTTGCGTGAGTATCCTATAATTGATTATGAAAACAAGTTCATTATTATTTTCTATTTACAAAAACATTTATTAAACTTAAATAAATAAATAAAAATAATAATAATGGAAGAGAAATTAAGTCTAGTTTTTTTTTTCGAAATTCGCATATTTTCAGTTCAACTTTGCGTGAGTATTCATGTATCGTGAATATCGTGAATCATGATGCGTGAGTATCCTGTAACTGATTATGAAAAACAAGTTCATTATCATTTTCTATCTACAAAAATATTTATTAAACTTAAAAAAAAAAAAAAAAAAAAAAAAAAAAAAAAATACTAAATCGAAAATAGGAGGTACGGGAAAGGGCAGCAGAAAGGTTGAAAGTGGAAGCGTGTGCAGATGGAGGGGCAGGGGTTCAAATACCGAAAAAAAAACGTTTTACAGGCAAATGTAATGAACACAGATTGTTAAATGTATCATGAAAAGACTGTTTGTTTAACACTTTCAACCCCACTGTAACATATAAATCCCGGAGGTACACATGTATTTATTTGTGAATATGTTTTGTATTACATTATGTTAATCTTAAATTCGTTGGCTGCATATTTTTGTGCTTTCATCTTTAGGAAGTTGGGGACATAGAATGTATTTTCTGTTTAAAGCATGCATCAGAAACTTTTCATTTTTCTGCTCCCTGCATGGGGACTCCCTTGATGAAGACCTCCGTGAATTTTGGGATTACCTTTCATTCGTTTATCAATTTATATATATATATATATATGTAGGAATATATAAACCAGTGAATTAAATTAAACCCCAAAAAAACACTGAGGTCTTCATCAGGTAGTCCCCTCAGTGTATGGGTGAAAGAGAAGTTTCTGAAAGGACAGTAGCAATTTGCTTGCCACCGCCACTTTAGAATGTAGAAAAAGAGGGAAAAAGAAGCTAAAAAACCCCATAGAATTAGCATGGGAAGAAAAGCAAAATAACTCACAATGTCAAGTGTGTTAAAAAAAAAAAAAAAAAAAAAAAAAAACAGGTTTACACCGGAAGTAATAAGAGGACAAAATTTACTAGAAGAAAACATTGAACAGCGGGAACCGGGCGGGCTGGGGCATGGGTCCTATCGTCCAGGATTAATATGTGTCGCTTATATGTGTCACCCAGTAGGATAAATAAGCATGAAATTTATAGGAGTGCAAGTCTCACTGGTTTTCAAATTGTACCTCTGGGGGGGGGGGTCTCCGAAGCGGGGGAGCCACCACCACCCTGAAGGATCAAAATTGTGATATCATGTCTCCGAACCAACCTTCGAAAGCGCGTCCCAGACCGGTGCCAATTACTATAGCGCAGTACTAGTGCGATGCTAAAGTTAACCAACCCAACCAAACTTATTGGTTTCCTATGATTGCATTCATATGTTAGTATAATTTTATGAATTTCATGTATATATTTTCGAAAGTATTGCAAATTAATTTAGAACTAGGTGAGTGAACTTGCACATGTGAGCAATCTAGAAAGACCAGCTACATGTCCCACTTTTACAAACATCTCTACAATTAATTTTTGTTTTTATTTTGGAAGAATATGGCTCTTCCAAATTTATCTTTCCTACTAAAGCCCTAATTTTACCTTATTTTTGAAAAGGAAAAAAACTGGTAGGAAATAGTTTAATTATGAGAAACATTAAGTTTAATTTATTATAATATAAAGTTAGTGATTTTTTATAGCAAATTTCTGTTACTTTGAAAAAAAAAAAAAAAACATCAAGGGCAAAAATGGAGGTTATTTTTGAATTCTGCATCCACTAAAAATATAAAGTTTAATGAACCAATTCCATGCAGTTAAAAATTATCATTATTACTATTTTTTATATTATTATTTTACAAACTTATGTTATTTAAAGAATCACAAAAAATATTGTTTTGTTTCAAATTTTTGTGTTGTCTAGAAATATTTTTATATTAGATGAACTGATTTATTTAAAAAAAAAAAAAAAAAAAAATTATTATATACGAAGAGTTTGCAATTATTATATATTTTTAAAATGTTACAATTTGACAATTAAAATAATGAAAAAAATTAATCGCATAAAACACAGAAAATCATTTGAATAATGAGCATTTAAATATTTAATAAAACTTCCCCGACACTAAATACTTACAGCGAAAAAAAAAAAAAAATCTTTCAATACGATGATTTGTGTTCTATTGTATTTTATTATTATTATCAGTTTTTTTCTTTTTTCAAAATTAGCTCTAATTGGTTCTGCGGTTTGTAAGTTATTTATTTATTTTTTAGGATATATCAGCATTTTTTTCTTTTGTTAATAAGGAAGATATAAAAGTAAATATTTTATTTTTAAAAAGACTTTAAATTAATGTTAAAAATAAATACAAACTTCAATACACTTAAGTAGGATTAGAATTTTGATATAAATTTATTATTGTAATATTTTTAACAATATTTTTTCCTTAACTTTGACAAATGATTATTATATTTTTTAGTGAACTGAACGTTAAAAGTTTAATTAAGTACACGACTACGTTTTTAAAATAGATTTTTGTTCATAAATATAATAAGACTTTAGTATTATATATATATATATATATATTATATATATATATATATATATATATATATATATCAGAATAAAGAATAAATAAAATATTCTGACTCTTGTATTTATTACTTTCTGCTATATTCAACAGAATTAAGTATTGGATTCGTAAAATTTTTGACTGCTAGTCTCGATGGATTTACACGTTTTGACAGCTCCAGAACACGATTTGTCCATTTTTAGTAAATCTCTCTGTGTGTGTGTGTGAGACAAAAATTTTGTGGTGACTGTATCTCAGGAACTGCTACAGAGAATTGCATATAAATTTATATGTAGATGAAAATTGGCCAAAATTAGTGCCTATGAACTTTTGGTATCTATTGCTCAACAGGTGGCGCTGTTATACAGCGATTTCCACACTTTTAAGGAAGGCTATATCTCAGGGACTACTGCATATATTTACATATAAATTTATATGTAGATGTACCATAGCCTGAATTGCGTATTAGGTTTTGGTATTGATTTCTCATTAGGTGGCGCTGCTATACATCATCTATTGCGTATAATCGAATGAAACTTGATATGTTAGAAGGCCATTATGATACATTATGCTAATTCAATTTTTATGCATAGCAACCAATAGGTGGCGCTTTTCAACTGCAATATTCTTCGAAAACGGGAAGATAATATCTCAACTTCTATAGTGTATAACTGTACAAAACTTGAAATGGAGTTAACCATTATGAAAACGCATTTTTTAAGATATCAGTTATAGAGAATAAAACTGTCTTTCTTTCTATATTTAGTGTTAGTTTTCTCTAAGATGAAAATCATCTGCATTTATCATGGTAGGTAACTGTAATAAATAATAGTAATTATAAAGTATTTACACTGAATGAATTTCTATAGGAAAACCTTGTGTTGGCCACAACATACTAATTTTCATACTTATATTTTTTACTATTATGTAAGTGCATGTCATTTGTCGAAACTAAATAAGATGGTAGAGACCTATTTTTCATTTACTGTCTTCGCTTTCATACTCATTTTAAATGTGTAGAAGATTCACCTCTATTCTTATGTACAGCTCCTGGTATATGTTCTTGACAAATATTTAGGCTTGTGTTTGTGCACAAATTTATTATATTTATGTAATTGTTACTTTCTTTTACATACATAAGAAGAGAATATATTGCATTCGGGAAAATTCTAGACCACCATTTTTCGAGAGATTTAAACGTCGAGTGTTATTTTGGTCAGGATTTGACCATTTTTAGAAAATGTCCGTCTCTTTCTGTGTATCTGCATGTCTGTGAGTATGTTAGTATAGAATTTTATAGACGTTGTATCTCACGGACCAATGGACAGGATTTAACCAAACATCGTATGTGATTGGTGTCAATATAAATTGGTGCTAATGAGTTTTGTGAATATATATCCAAAATGTTGCACTGCTATGCTATTTTCACCTTTTAAGGGAAGACTGTATCAGCGTCTTTAGTATAAATGCATCAAACTTGATACATGGAATAGATGCTATATAAAATCATGCTGTTTTATTTTTGGTAGATATCCGCTGTTAGGTAGCGCTGCTATAATGTAATTTTAAAAACATTTACCAGAAGGCCAGACTTAGCTTCGTATAAAAATGTACCAAATGTGGTATATGAAATGGATATTATGTAAATTATGATTATTCAATTTTGGTACGTGTAGCCTGATTAGAGGCGCTACTCTGCTGCAATATAATCTGATTTATAGTAAGGAATTTCATTTTCTATGATATTTAGATGTCCAAACCTTGTATGTACAATAAATGTTTTGTAAAACTATATTGAATGAATTTGGATGCATATCGGTCAGCAGGTGACTCTGCCGTACTGCAGTGTTCTCTATTAACGGAAAGGCCATGTACCATATTCTATATTATATAAATGCACCAAACCTACTATTTTGAAAAGTTTTTCTCGATCAGTTTGGATACATGGGCAAGTGCTGAAGCTATTACTTTTGGGGTTTTCAAAATGGCTATATATCAACATATATTGGGGAGAACTTTAAATTATGTTTTCTTTTTTTTTTCTTCTTTTTAAATTTCATTTTTGCTTATCTCAAATATTGTTAAAGGTATATTCTTGAGGCTCTGCATATAAGTGTCTATTTACATTGTGAAATATTGTTGGAATTAAAAAAAAAAGAATTATTCGTATTTCAAAATGTTGGTTTTCAGAGTCCAGTGTACATTTACATACCTATTTTTATGCATGTTATGACTTGGTTGAAAGCTCATAAGGCTATGCAATTGAATATGAACTTCGAGATTTATAATCATTCTTTTGTTCATTTATTACACTTTTAAAAAAATTCAATGATTTAATTGATTTTCGCAATGACATAGCCAATGGACATCTTAATTATTCAAACTGAAATTGAAGGGTAAAACTCTTATAAAAACGTCTATGCATAGTGTTTTTGTATTCATTCAAGTAAAGCAATTGTATTAGCTACAAATTGAATATAATTTATATATATATATATACATATATATATATATGTATATATATATATATATTATTTTTATAAAATTGCAATCGTGTGTAGGAAGATAATGTAATTATAATTCTTATACACATATATATTTTCTACAGTATTTTTTTTCCACAGTTAGATGCAGATATTTTGATCAACAAATTTACGATAGATAAATTTTAATAATTTGTGCCGCGATTCGTTACATATTTTTATATACGTTAATGTTTGTTACAAAGACTACATTTAGAAAAATTATATATGAGAACAGTTTTAAATAAATATAAATTTTATTAGATTTCAAATGATTTTTCTTGCCAATTAATTCGAAAGTTACTGAATATAAGATACTAATATGAATTATCAGTTTTTTTATTTGCTAAATCCGATTGTTATGTATTGTCTTTAATATTTAAATACCAATTGCAAAAAAAATAAAAAAAATCAAATTCATCATCAAAATTGGCAAAACTGTCATTTCTGTTGTTAAACGTGCTAAAATACAAATGCACAAATATATGTTTTAGTAAAATGGGTAATTTATAAGAATGTTTATAATAATTTAGGATAATATAACAGCTATATGTATAATATTTCATTAAAAATGTTTCTTTTAAGTCAAACTTTGTACTTCTTACGGAAAATGTAAAAGTTGTAACCATCTTTTCCGAAGAATAATATTAGGTAACTATTTTTCATGAAATTATAAGTTTGCTATTCGAAAATAGTGGCATCTAAAGTTAGATATGTTCTTTGTTCTTCATTCATTAGTGGGACATTGCGAGCAACAATCGCTGCCATTTCTACAGTATTGCATTGTAGTTCACGATTCAATTCAGTGCTTATTAAATCAGATGCATTTCGATTTGTTGAATGCATACCGAAATGACTGAGTGGTAAGTTGGCAATGATAATGCAAAGATCTTCAATAGCAATCAATGCTTCATTGTACATAGCGTCACTGAATACTATCGTTAGATCGTTGCACCGTGAACGATGTTGATGCAATATATCAGCAGTCATTGAATCTTTGTGATTATCCCATAAAGTCTCTGCTCGGGCCGGGAAACATGTAGTCAACATTATAGCGAATAGTAGACGAATTTGTTTTGCTGTACAGTTCAGTCCTACTTCAGCAAGCATACACTCCCACTGGTTGTCGTCTTCCAGCAAGCCGAGTGCAAGGCATGCATCTTCATACGTTGGATACTGTTGTCCATTCACTTTACGTAAATCTTGAAATGACAAAGGGCCGATGACATTAACCAATAACAGTCGAAGATAAAAGCACTCAGTCTGCCTTGGATTGACTGTAAATACTCGTCCCAAGGTGTTTGATTTGAATAAACCGGGACATGCATCAATCGACGTGCCTTGCTTGCGAGGCATCCATTTTTTTGTTGGAGCCCATGTGAAATAGCGTGGTACTTCTGTATAGAGTAATGTGCGTGCAAAAGCACCAAAAGCATCCGCACGATTACACAATTAAAAAAATTCGGTGAGTGTAGTTTTTGGTGGATTTATAGCACGATCAATCGCTGTCTCGCTCGTGAAATATACGCGCTGGCCATTTTCAAGATGGACGGCTAAATGAAGAACTGCTGGATCCGTTCATGAATAGGGAAACCATAGATACGCCAAACAGCTTCATTATAGCTGACGTTCCGGCCAATTTGGTAAAGTGTTATTTCATCGTTGTTATTCACCGGAGGAGCATTCACATTGGTATTTTCAACTCGAAATACAGCCATATCACTGCCTTTATTCACATACTTGCAAATGTATTTGATGCTCTTCACTGAACTGCAGAATTGAACATTAATATGAGCACCAAAAATAAATTTAAAAAACTGGCGTACAGACAATAGCAAGAAATTCAAACTTCTTCACACACCATAAATTTTAAATCAGCACAACCGGTTTCGAAAGGACGTAGCCTTTCTTCATCAGGTGCAAACACGTGCAACTGCCTTGGAGTCAAAAGCAAGACTGAAAGCAGGACAAAATCCAGAGGGGGAGGAGCAACACAAACAACCAATAGGAAGCAACATGCAGGACAAGACCAATCAGAGAGGAACACACGTACACACACACCACAAAATGAAGAGGGAGGAAAGGAGTAAACAATTATTATTTTTTTTTTTTAATAATATTAAACTAATAAGTAAATTTAATAAAATTTATCCATTAATTATTATTATTTTTATTTAAATTAGAATTATTTTATTATAACTAATATGATGTTATAAACATAATGAAGGAAATTATTTAATTGAATTAAACAAATTTTTCCAGGCTGTAGACAGCAAAGTGGAATCAGATTTTATTTATAAATTCCAATTCCCATCAACCAAATCCCCTGTTCCTGAGCTTCAAAAATGGGGTATCTATAATGTCCCTTGTAATAACTGTGATTTATCTTATATTGGTCAAACTAAAAGAAATCTTGAATGTCATTTACGTGAACATTCTCGGTATGTTGTTAATCAAGAAATTTCTAAATCTTCTATTGCGAAGCACAGTTGGGAATTTGATCATAGTTTTAATTTTAAGAGTGCCAAAATTATCTTTCATGCCAAACGCGTTTCCGAACTGGATTTTTTAGAAAATTTAGCTATTTACCTTAATCGTGATAAAATTGTCAATGAAAAATCTGATTCCAGTTTGCTGTCTACAGCCTGGAAAAATTTGTTTAATTCAATTAAATAATTTCCTTCATTATGTTTATAACATCATATTAGTTATAATAAAATAATTCTAATTTAAATAAAAATAATAATAATTAATGGATAAATTTTATTAAATTTATTTATTAGTTTAATATTATTGAAAAAAAAAACAATAATAATTGTTTACTCCTTTCCTCCCTCCTCATTTTGTGGTGTGTGTGTACGTGTGTTCCTCTCTGGTTGGTCCTGTCCTGCATGTTGCTTCCTATTGGTTGTTTGTGTTGCTCCTCCCCCTCTGGATTTTGTCCTGCTTTCAGTCTTGCTTTTGCTTCCAAGGCAGTTGCACGTGTTTGCACCTGATGAAGAAAGGCTACGTCCTTTCGAAACCAGTTGTGCTGATTTAAAATTTATGGTGTGTGAAAAAGTTTGAATTTCTTGCTATTAATATGAGCATTGAATGTTTTGCTCAGCAGAGGCGAATATGGGGCCACCCAACGGTTATCAATGTCAATATCTATGTTGTTGACATAGATGACCGCCATAGATGATAAGATTGTCCGCCATTATCGGGATTTCTTCGACGATATATTGGATATCCGTCAACATTTGTGATCGTGAAATTTTTCGGAAAAACTTTTAGTACATTTTCCATCTGCACAAATAATAATGGCCTAAAAATTCATTTTTCATTTTAACATAAAATAACTCCGTCGGATATTGACGAATTTTTTAAAAGAATATACCATTTTAACTAATTTTAACATTTTAACAATATTAACGTTGAAAAAATATTTTAAAGACTTACGGTTAAAAATTCATTTTTCATTTCAACATTAAATAAATTCTGACATCGTGTTTACGATTCTAAAATATTAACTTTGAAAAAAATATTTTAAACACTTCGTAAGATACGGTTAAAAATTCATTTTTCATTTCAACATTAAATAAAATCTGACATCGTGTTTACGACAACTCACGCCATCTAGGTGGAAAAGTTGTTGAAAGAGTTGGTTAAAAATTAATTAAGAAAGAACTAATTAAGTTACAACTTTCATTTGTAAATCTAAACCGTTCTCGAATCCACCTGAAGACACACAAAAAATTTCATTAAACTCAGTCCAGCCGTTTAGGAGGAGTTCAGTGACATACACACGCACAAAAGAAATATATATATATAAAGATATATATATATATATATATATATATATATATATATCAAGTTTTAGGAATATCATGTATTATTAGTTAAGCTTTCTTCAACATATTAATATTTAAGGTAAAATCCCATATTAATCACATGAACAATTTAAATAACGAAGCTGGTATATTGTTGAAGTAGAAAAAAAAAAAAATAAATAAAAAAAAAGAGAGAGAAAAAAGACATACCGCTTTCTTCAAAAACGAGTATGTAGGCATTTTCCAAATCTCTAAACTAGAAATATAGATTTCCAAGTTAAGTTAAACAAATAAATTGAATCGACGAAACGGTCGAGAATTTCTAGTCAAAACTTTTCTAAATGGAAAACCGATAGATTATATTTTGAATCCTTTGTATTGATAAAAATTCTTGTTTTGATCTCTACAATTGATTAATTAAGTACAATTATAGTAACCAAAACATGTTTCTTGTGTTCGCATTTATTTGCAGAGATTTTAAAGTAAGTTTAACCACCATAATATAGAATAACGCTCTAGTATTTTAATAGACGTGTCTAGAACTGGCTAGCAAAACGAACTTGAACTTATGAAGATAGCATGGAGCTACTTTTGCTAGATAAGTTCGTAAATCTATTGGAGTAATTTAAAGTTATGAATAAAATCACATTGAGATATGTGTCGGAGGCAATTTTTCAAATACTTTTTATAATGATGAAATAATAAAAGAAGTTATATCCACGTTTTAGTTTTGAATAATAATACACCGCATACCATTAACTGATTTAAAATAAATATAATAATAAAAAACACTATCTGAAATTGTTTTTTAAAAATTAATGTTTTCTTACATTTCAAGTTTACAAAGAAAATGCAAAAAAAAAAAAAAAAAAAAAAAAAAAAATAGAACTGATATATTTTTATAGCCACTTTTCTAAATTAGTCTGCGGAGTAAATTAATTTTACCAAAATTTCTGTTTTATATTCTTGATTCACTCGTGACAAATTCAGACGCAAAATAGTGGTTTATAAATAGCCTGGGACAATATCCATTTCCTTTGTAAAGAGCATACATAATTTATCATTAACCTCATTTCTTCCCAACAATGATTAGCAATGGCCGATTTTTTAGTTTATGTTTCTGAATATAACTCATGTGTTCTTTGAGGCGAAACTTTCAACTTTAATTCAGCTAAAATAATCTGTCAGCCTAAACATTTAGGTACATGAACTCGATTTTCTAGAAGCTTTCCATATCTATAAAAATCACAAAAATACGATTAATTGCGATTTTACTGTACCTCCGCTCTCGGATTGTTGGGAAAATTACATACAATCCACATATTCTTAATTTTTACATAGCTTTCTTCATTCCAAATTCCTATTGGCTCACAACTCTAGTTTCCTAAATTGCTATTGGTTGCTACTCTCCCTCTATAATCCGCTTCCAAGAAATAATCCACTTCCTCATTCTCTGCACTGATTACGGTACGCTTTACGCTACCAAAACTGCAGTCTGCACTTAACAGTTTTTACATTGGCGTTTTAACGTTGTGTAAATATTGTATTTTTGTTCTGCGTCCAGGCTAGATTTTTATTTACTTATTATTATTATTATTATTATTTTACATTTATTCCCGTTTATCAATTTTATTTATTTATTTCGAAGTCTTAGAAATTCCATACATCATAGAATTATATTTCTTTACCATAATTCCGTTTAAGGTTAATAACGTTAATCTAAATTTGTAGGTAATGCAATAAGTTTTTATACAAAATGTGCTAAAGAGAAAAATGCATTTCAGTTTGACATGATGGATGATATGGGCAAATTTGCAAATTTTAGCAGTTGAAAAATTTTAACATAAAATTTTATTTTATTTAATCGGCGAAAACTGTTTTAGAAATATAATAATAATAATAATAATAATAATAATAATAATAATAATAATAAACCTTTTAAAAATTCCTGATAGCCGAAAAGGGCTAAAGTTGGCAACTATGAATATGTGGTAATATTTGTAATCGCACTTCCAGTTATTCAAAAAATTAGAAATCATCAAAACATAATGAGAAATTTAGAGTTATTAATAAAATTGTGAAATTAGATGAAAATAATTTACCAAGCATTTTTTTTTTTAGTTTAATAATAGAATAACTCTTGTCTAATTTTAATTTTGCATTAATGCACATTAGATTACCATTAACTAGTATAAAATAAAAATAAAAGTAATAAATAAAAACATTTATCCGAAATAATATTTTAGAACAATGTATCTTATATCTTAAACTTATTTGAAAAAAAAAAAAAATGCATTTCATACATTATACCAACCACTTTTCTAAATTAATGCAGGAAGTAATTTGTTTTCACCTAAATTTGTATTACCCATTCCAGATACCTATATTTTAAATTCAGACATAAAATTGTGGCTTATAAATAACTTGGGGATAATAACTACTTTCTTAATAACGCGTATCCACAATTTATTATCGACGTATTTCACTTATCCTAGTATTCTCTTAATTTTCAGCTCCTTAATTCGCTTTGCTCTTTTTCCTGCAGTCTTTCAATAGCGTATAATATTTGTTAAGTTTTCTTTACCTTATTTTTGTTTAAGCTAAATTATTTTAGGAATAATATAGATAATGTAACTGATATTTTAGAAAAATAAGGGAAATACAAAAATGTATATTAATTTTAAATGGTGGATTAAATGTCGAAATACTCATGGTTGTATTTCCAAATAATCTTTACGTTAAATAATTTGGTGATACACTTGTATAAATTTAAAGTTATTAATGCATAATTATTGTGGTATGCGTTGAAGGGGATATGCTTAGAATTTTAAATTGGTATAATAATATAATACTTTTATGCGAATTTTAATTTTGAATCGCTATATAAAATATACAATATGTATATGAGTCATTCCATGTCAAAAAAAAAAAAAAAAAAAAAAAAAAACAGCATTTTTAACCTGACCCCCTCAGATTTTTATGAAATTGGGCTCATGTATTTGCCCTATTGAGAAATGAATGTATAACAATTAATTAGTCCCTATCTCTTTTAGTTTTTAATCTACAGGGCGGGAAAAATGGATAAAAAATGCACATTTCCGAAATTCTTCTACTACAAATGTACCCGTAATTTCTAATTAACTTAGAGATAAAAGACTGGCATCATTATAAAGCTTATAATACAGGCTTTCAAATGATATATCACAAGTATATATGTTTAAACTTTTTCACTTTAAGGTAAAACATTTTCACATTTGACAATGTCTCAAAAAGTACACATTTAATTTTCTTTTAAAAATTATATGTTATATTTACGTTTATTATCTATATCTATTGCAAATTTAATTATGGGACGACCATGGGATGCTGAGTTATAAGCTAATATGCAACTATAAATCAGCATTTTCATACTAACATAACGCAAGTTTTTCCCATATTTTGTTCCCTAATTAACTTAGAGATATAAGATTAGTACCATTAGAAAGCTTATAATACAGGCTTTTATATTAATTTTTTTTTTTTTCATTTTAAGGTGAAACATTTTGATCCTTAAACTTCGATATCGCAAAAAAGTATACATTTAAGTTTCATTTAAAAATTGTATGTTATTATTACGTTTATTATCTATAATTATTGTAACTTTCAACATGGGCCGTCCATTTTTGTGTAAAACGCACGTTACGTAGATATGGAAATACTGGTATAGATGCATTTTAATTTATAACTCAGTATCCCATGGTCGTACCACGTTGAAACTTACAGTAATTATAGATATAAAACGTAAGAATACCATATAGTTTTTAAAAGAAAATGTAGTTTTTAAAAGAAATATGTACTTTTTGAGATATTGAAGATCAACTGTCAAAATGACTAACCAAAAAAAAAAAAAAAAAAAAAAAATTGTTGTTTTTAATCGAAGTATTTAAATCACTGATTGTATTAATACGAATATTGAGTATCATTTTATGAAATGATGAGTCATACAAAATTCACAAGGAAGGCAAATTAAAAAAAAAAAAAAAAAAAAAAAACCTTAAAAAAATTAGAAATTATAACTTCTAAACTTTCATTAAATTATTTATTTTAATTTAGAATTGTTGCCAAGAAAATTAAACTTTAAATTTTATATCTACTTTTTAAGATAGCACGCGATCGTGTTTTATATAAAAATCAAATCATTAAATTCATATTTTTATTTATTTTTATTTCATATTATTGCACGCGCACTATTTATTTCCTAATTCAAAATTATTAAAAAAAAAAAAAAAACATTTTCGATATCTCTTGTAACGATACTGATTATTATTAATTTTCTTTTCTTTTTCTTTCAAAAAAAAAAAAAAAAAAAAAAAAAAAAAAAAAAAAAGATTTTGATGAAATTTTGGCAAAAGCAGAATTTAGTTTAGGACGAAGGACTATTAGTTTTTTTTCTTCCCAATTATAACATCGCTTTCAAATTATTCAATTATATTTTCGATAAATTTTAGATTTCGATAAATGTCCAACTATCGAAAAATGATTTCGACAAATGTCCAACTATCGAAAACGACAACGCAAAAATCGCTGTCTGAGACTAATAGGTCCTCAGTCCTAAAAAAAAAAAAAAAAAAAAAAAAAAAAATATATATATATATACGTCTAACAAGGGAAGTATGAATGAGTAAAATTCCGATTTAAACAAAATCGAGCTTAAATTAAAGAGCATTGTCGAAAACATACGGTAGCGTACAAATTTGCTGCAACAACCCCCCATGGAGCGAGAAAACGACCCTAAAAGTTGTAGTTGTTTCTGTAAAAACCTACGAAAGAGTCGCCGTTAGCAAGACGGTGTGGGACAGTGGTTAGAGTATTCAATTCGAGTGCAAAAGTCGTGAGATCGAACACAGGCGATTGCTTATTTATTTATTTATTTTTTATTTTTTAAATATTATTATTAATATATATAAATGAAATAAAACAAAATATTAAAATAAATGAATAATTTTAGAGAAAATAATTATGAAATTTAATTATGAAATTAATAATAAATATACTCTATACAAAGATATTATTAAGGAATATATGGTAAAATTATCTCTTTACGGGGAAATATCTATATATATATATGCTTAAATTTACAAATTTAGTGTCAAGTTAATAATGACTATGATTAGAAATAAAAAAATGATCAAAACATAAGCATATTTCAATTTATAAGCGCAACGTATAAACGAAAATTTATCACAATAACGACTATATAAGTAAAAGCTCTTTCTTTTTCCGCATGAAAAATAATTCAATTAAAAGCAGACGATCAGCTTTTGGAGGCGCTTTATGCTTTAGCAGTGTTGGCAAAAAATATTAATTAAGAATTTATATAAAGAAAGAAAAATAAATAAATAAATAAAGGTAATATTTTTCTTTGAATTATTCATTTATTTAATTTAGAAAGAAAGATTAAAAGATTTTTTTCGCTTGGAATAAAATGTTTTAATAATTTAATATAAATACTATTCATTTTTATGTACGAAGAATAACGAAATTAAAAGCAGAGGATCATGATTTGCTACTAGCGGCTTTGACGTAAAATATTGATAAAAAAATTAACTGAAACTTCAGAAAAGAAAAAAAAAATGTGTAAATAAAATTTATTTTCTCTTAAACTCGTCATTTATATAAATTACAAAGAAAAAATATATTTTTTTTTCAGTTGAAAAACAAAATGTTTTAATAATTTAATTAAACATTTAAATATATTTTTTAATTAAATTTAATAATTATTTTCCTTAATTTTTTCCCTTTTTTATTAAAAAAAAGTATGCATATAATATATCTGTATATGCATATTTGGAAAAAAAAAAAAAAAAAAGGTAAATGTTCCGTCGGGGCTCGAACGCAGGAACTATGTAACACGAATCCAAGACCTTGCCACAGAACCACGCTTCTGCGAGATTTAGTTTTCTTTTTTCGATTTTGATAAAAAGCATCTAAAAGTTTAAGTGTCATTTCTTGCCCCCTGGGGAGTTGTTGCAGCAAATTTGAACTCTATCCTATGTTTTCGACCATGCTCTTTAATTTAAGCATGATTTGGTTTAAATCGGAATTTTTCTCATTCATACTTCCCTTGTAAGTTAATTAGGAAACAAAATATGGAAAAAACGTACGTAACGTTAGTATGAAAATACTGATTTAGGGTTGTATATTAATTTATAACTCAGCATACCATGGGCGTCCCATGTTAAAATTTGCAATAGTTATAGATAATAAATGTAAAAATAACATATAATTTTTAAAAGAAAATTAAATGTGTACTTTTTAAAATATTGGATATGAAATGTCAAAATGTTTGACCTTAATGTGAAAAAAATTAAAAATATGTACTTATAATATATTATTTGTAAATCCTGTATTATAAGCTTTCTAATGATAACAATTTTCTACCTCTAAGTTAATTAGGAAAAAATATATATATGAGTACATTTGTAGTAGAAGAATTTCGGAAATTCGCATTTTTTACTCATTTTTGCAGCCCTGTATATCAATTACTAAAAGGGATATGGACTTATTAATAGGTATAAATTGATTTCTCTACAGAGAAAACAAATGAGCCCAAATTTTATAAAATTTTCACGGGGTCAGTTTTTTAGCTGTGTTGATTTGGCATGGAATGAAGCTCTCTCTCTCTCTCTCTCTCTCTCTCTCACACACACACACACACACACACACACACACATATATATATATATATATATATATATATATATATATATATATTTATACCGATAACTAATAAAAATAAATAAGTAAATAAATGAACTTTATTTAAAAATTAGAATTGCTCTATTGCGATTTCCACCTTTCTACATTATCCCGGTTGATAATTTATTTTCACCTAAACTAATATTTCCCATTCTAGATTAACATATGAAATGGCGGTACAAAATGGTAGCTTACGAAAAGCCTGGAATAAAATTCACTTCCTTAATAAAGTACACTAATAATTTATTGCCTACTGCATTTTTTTCTACCTTAATATTCTTTTCTAAAATTTCTCGCTTATTTTCCGTTTATCTCTTTTATTCAGTGTAGAAATATCGGGTATTGTTAGACTTTTTTTAGATCACTCTTCCGTTCAAGGTAAAATCGCATATGAATAATTTAGATATTCAACTGGTATTTAAGTGAAATAGGTGAAAGTGAAAAAGTATTTGTATTATAATTTGATAAGAAGAATGATTAGTGTTTTATCCATTGTTGCATTTTTAAATATCCAAAAAGCTATTAAAAAAATAATAAATCACTCGGATTAGTTTAATAATAGTAATAAAAGCCGATGAATAAAAGTTCAATACTAGTAAAAAAATCCGGAGCGACACCACTCGACTTTTTGAACAAAAAGTAAGTAAAAAAAAAAAATTAAATAAAAAAAAAATAAAAGAAATTACTTTTTGAATAAAAAGTGAAAAAAATTAAGAGAAATCGATGAATAAACAAAAGGATGCACAACAACTGACATGCTCGAAAGTGGGATTGGCCAGAAAGAATCCCAATATCCCCATGTTTGACATGTCAATATACTCAAAAATGAGTACATGGATTTTCAAATTTAAATATATATTGTTTCGGAGCTATTTTGAGACAATTTAGCTCATTTTTAAGAAACCATTTTTAACTGTGCGAAGTGGATTCATTTGATATTTTGATAAAATTATAGTTATTACACAATTATGCGTCCCACTCAGTTGTGGATGAAATATCGTCAACAGGCTCTTTTCGAAGAAAACAAATTTATTACTCAAATTTAAAGAAAGTTTCCTTAAGACCAGAATATATATATATATATATATATATATATACATATATATAATTGGTGGAAATAACAGAAAAGAATCTTTATACATTACAGATGCCCAGTTAAGCGATTTAGTTGCATAAGTCAGTTATTTTAAAACTCACTAAATTTTAGTGAACGTCATAGTGTATATACATTATATATTTATTGTACAAGGATACTTTAATGCAATCAAATAAATTATTTTAGAAACGAATGCAGGGCACTGGAATTGAACAAGAAACTGCAGAATCAGAACACAAAGGACATTGCTCTAGATAAAAAGGTTCCCCTTTTCTCACCCTTAAGCTCTTATCTATCCAAGAAATGGCAACCGCTACGCTACACCATCACCCCCTCCCGAGAAAGTTTCTTTGTCGTTTGAGCGATGAATACTTTAACACCTTCGTAACTGTTTTAATGTTGCCATATGCTGTCTCGAATTGGAATTGTTTGTTGTGTGTTTGCGTCATTTTTTAGTCGTCCGGATTACGAATTTCGTGACGAGTGCGGGAATCCGGAGTTGAACCAGGGACATACGGATCAGAAATCAAAGGGCATAGTTCTGAAAAATATTCCAGCCCGTTATTTATCACTAAGCTCTGATAAATCTGTCCGAGAAATAGTGAATGCTGGAATTGCTTTTATTTGATGTAATCGATATGCATGTTTTTATAAATTTTATTCTTCATGTATCCATGTGAAAGCTATCATTTCAGTTGTGTGGACTTAAGCACACATATCTTTTTAAAAATTTTTACTATATTTCAAAATCATGTTTTTTGAGAATAAATTCATTTCTTATACAGTAAACAACATAGCATTATCGTTCCTCATATTTTTATTCTATTATTTATTTTTGTGGAATAAGTATGTATTTCAATATTCCAGAAAAAATGTGTTATTATTTTTTTTCTGACTACATACATTTATTTGTGAAAATATAGAATTCATAAATGCTTTTCTTAAAAAAGCAATTTTATAGAAAAAAAAAATACATATAAAAAATGCAAATACATGAGATAAAGTTTAGGTAAATCCTTCAAGCCTAAAATCTCAAGAGAGAAACTATATTGAATTTATGTAACGGTGACAGAATTTCTGTACATCTATGATAGTAAGTAGGTAAGATTTGTGACACAGAAATGTGATTTCATGTTTTTTGAAGATGAATGTTGTTGTAATATTAATTTTTTTTAGGTTGAATCTAACATATTCTATTCCATGATTTAAATATTAAAATACTTTATTCACTAAACTTTAAGTCATATTTCTTGATTATTATAAAGATTTCTATACGAACAAAATTATATAAATAATTAGTGATACATGTTGCAGATAAAAAAAAAAATCTATATATGTACTTATGCTTTCAGTTTTAATATTCATGTATTTTTAAAAAATTGGAATCTCATTATAAAAAAAAAAAATCTACATAAATATCTGTATCAAAAACCTTCAAATTTTACATAAATTTCATCAAAAATACATTGTTTATACGCCCTACTTTTTCCTATTATTTTCCATGTTACATCCGTCCTACATTCTGTTTTAACTCTGGTTATACAATTAATCTTGAGGTATACAGAAATATGTTGTTTTTTGAAAGAAATGTTCCAAACTTCTAATGAAGACTTAGTGGCCGATAGGTTTAACTCTCAACGATGGTAAACGGGAGGTGCCGGGTTCAATTCAAGGACGCGTCGTTGGCCTAGTCAGTCGTATATTTCTGTAGTTTTCTCCTAAACTTGCGCAAATAAAGAATAAGACCCCATAGAAAGAACCCTAAGGAGGGCACACTCTCTCAAACCTAGGACCCTAGCGCAGTTATTTGGTCTAAACCCTAAAACCAACACTAATACATCTGATGGTGACTTAAACCACTTAATGTTTTTATCAATTTAATTTCTTTTGACTAAAAACTTAAATATCGCATCATACTTTCAGAATCTAGCCGTCCATACAGTGTAGTGGTTATAGTCCTGACACTCACACGTTAGAGCCCGGGTTCTTATCTAAAGTTTTAAAGAATATTCCGTTTTTAGAAATTTTTTAAAACCATGTACAGTAGGTTAAGTATTTCTTTTAGGAAATGCACATCACAGTTAATAATAACACTGTTTCAACTACTTACAGCTGTTAAACTCCATTTAAAGAAATTGTTTTCAAGGCTTACCTAAAAAGAGAAAAGGGAATCATTAGTAAAGTTTAAAAACTAATTATAAATAAAGCACAGGTTACACACTTATTTGCTACACTAAAACAAAGAAAACTTTCTGGATTTCTGGAAAAAAAAAAAAAAAAAAAAAAAAAAAAAAAACATGCAGTTAAATGGTGATTATCTTAAAAATTAAAGAAAAAGAATCGCGATATTTTCGTAAAAAGTAAAACTAACTGTAAAATAAAAATAATTTAATCTTATATAAATGAAAATTATTGTATTTTCGTTTTTACAAAAATAAATACATAAACATATGAAAATATAAAATATGATATCTGAATATGTTTTTAATTCATCAAGAGAAATATTTGACTTAAAAACATTTTACATAAATAAATATTGAGTATGCAAATATCATATTAAAAATATTTAAGTATGTGACACGTTCTGAAAGAAAAAAAAAATCGTTTTTCATACTCATTAAGAGAAAAAAGTTTCATCATTTTTTACTCAAGTTTAAATGATACTAAGACGGAAAATGTTTTTTTTTTTTTTTTTTTTTTTTTATCACACATGCAAAACTTTTTTGAAAAAAGAGAAAAGAACTTATTTTTTTTTATATTTATTAATTAGTTTTATAAAGATAGATTAATGAAAAAAAATGTAAAGATTTGAATAAAAAAATTAAATAAACCAACAAATTTTTCAGTTAATTAGGCTTTATGTTATTCAAAAAAATGCTAATTAATCGATTGAATAAAAGACGAATAGCAGAGTTATTTTATTTTAACGATCAATTTATTCTGTTACCCAATCCATCATTAATTGTTGTTGTAGTTATCAATATTTATAATCTCTGAAATGTAAATGTTATTATCCGTTTGCAACAATAATTAGTACTTTATTGTACCATTAATACATAGAAGAAAAACGAAAAAAAAAAAAAAAAAAAAAAAAACGATCATATTAAAAGTATATTATGGGTGTTCCATAAGTCTGTAGACGTTTTAAAAAATTATAAACATTCAAAGAATTGGTAGAATTGAATGCGGTTTGCGAAAATGTTCTTCTCGTGAAAGGAATTTTTTTTATTGCTTTATTATTATTATTTTTTTTTTAAGAAAAAAAAAATATTGTCGATAGATGGTGCTGCAAAGACGAGTAACAAGAAATATGCAAATCAGAGTCCTATAACTTTCACTTACTACTTGTGCATACATGAAGTTTTACACTGAGAAAAAATTCAGTAACTGACATCTAGAATCTAAATTGTGGCTCTAGAAAAGATATTTCCATGTCATCCTTCTAAATTCTAGTCCCCTTTGAAAGAGAGTTCTAGAAACCCCTATTAGAATTCTAGAGCATTTGCCTATATTCTCGAGGGCAAAGTTATTTAAAATCTCTGCAAACAAATGAGTCTACAAGAGGCGGGTTTCAGAAACTATAATCTTGGTGTATGACCCAAAACTAGAAAATCTAGTGAGAATTTCTCGCAATACAAAAGATTCAGAATATTTGGAATATTCAGAATATTGTTTCACCATCTAGAAATGCGTAAACAAGAAATTCTTGACCATCCGACTATTCAATTTATTGGCGTGCCTTATGCGCATAGTTCGGAAATCTATATTTCTAGTAAAGGGATTTAGAAAATGGCCACTTATTTATTCTAGAGGAAGGCTATATATTTTTTTTACTTTCTCTTACCCATAAGGTAGAGAAAAGTATTGTTTTTCTCAGTGTAATTGGGATGCTGACTTGGTGGATAACGCGTTATTTGTGAATATGTTTTTCGTGAAATAAGAGTCGCTGATTGAAGCTATATTTAGCGGTGTTGTAATTCATTTACAAACTGTAATTTGGGGTGACAGTTAACATATAGAATAGGATTTATATGCCTATAAACATTTGCATGGAAATAAATATACTTTTTTATGGAAACTTGTACAGTGCCTTATATTGACGAAAATTTTAACTTTTTTTTTCATTACCAAAACAGTTCCCCTTCATAAGAATAATTTCTTCGCAAACTGCGTTCAATCTAATAATTCCTTCAATAGCTATGAATTTTTAAAATGTCTACAGACTTATACTATATATAAGATATATGATAGATTTTTGCTGTAATATGGAAATCAATTATAACATTGGTACTTTGAAAATATAATGAGAAATTTAAATAATAATAATAATTTTTAATATTTTGTTCATATGATAGATAACAAATTATTGGAGTCATACAAAGTAATTATAACACAGGTTCATGAACATCTGCTGGGAGAAATAGCGTCAGCACACTAAAATTTTTATTATTATTATTATTATTGCTATTATTATTATTATTATTATTATTATTATTATTATTTAAGAAAAGCAGTTTTATGTATAGAGTATATACATTGAATATCCTTTAAGTATCTCTAATGTTTCTTACATATAATTCTATTTTATATACTTCTAAATCAAATAGAATTTTAGAATTTTGTCGTTAAATAAAAGGAAAATATAAGTCCAGAAAGTGATTTTCTGATAATGTAGATTCTTGTATCGATAACTGCAATTGTGAATTTGGTTTTTAACGACTTTAAAGCAAGCAGTTCATTACTTTTACGACTAATAGAGAGTACATGGAATTTTTTTGACATTTCTGCGCTTCATTGTAATGTAATAGCAATGCGAATTTACATAATTTACGTATGTCTACTATCGTTTGCTTCAAACTTTACATTTGTGGTGCTTATTATTGTAAACAAACATTTTTATCTGCATTTCATCTACTAATTTTATGTTTATTAAAATAATTCAGAAATAATAATAATAAAAGAAAGAAATACAATAATTTTGAGAAAATTTAATAATTTTTTTATTATGCATAATTTTACTGAATTGAATAAGGTATTAAAATGATTAAAATATTATAATGGTCATATTTTGATTGTACTGGCAACTTCTAAAATTATTAAATTTGGGGTAAGCATTCACTACCATTTTTTTACATTTATCTCTGACGTGTATTTTGCAGAATTTCGGCAGTAAAATAAGGATATATTTTTTAATAGTGTTATCTATTTTACTCAGAGTAAAATATATTTTTATACACCCCTATTTTCTGATAATAATTGTTTCCTAATTGTTTCCTAATTGTTTCCTGATGTGAATTAGCTAATGGTTATCGTTAGAATATACTGGTGTTAGTGTTTTCTAGCTAAATATAGCCCTGTCACATTAAACAACACAACTAAGCAATTATTTATATGTTCAATGGCAAACATATAAAATAATGTTTGTTTAAAAAAAACATATTTCTTAGTACCTTTTGTTATTATTTCCTTAATAAATGAAAATTTATGAAGTATCTACGATATTTAGAAATTTTTACCTTTAAATGATTTTTTTTTTTTTTTTTTTTTTTTGCAATTAAAGATAGACAGTTTATATAAAAGATTTAATAAATCGCAACTCTGTGTTTTAAGTAGATAAGAATTTTAAAACAATTTTAAAAACTCATTTAGAGTTTAATTACTACTTAAAACTTGCCTCATTGTTCCTTTTCACTGTTCTTGTTATCGTTTGTTTACATAAAGTAGAGAAAAGCTCCAAGTTTTAAAAACCATTGTTGTTAATTTCTTTAGGAAATGGAAACTTTCTTCATCTTTTTAAAGTATGAAAGTTTAAATAATAACAAAATGTATAGTTATCAATAAAAATATAAAATAAACGTTCTTTTTCATTTTTCTGAAAAGGGAATTTTTGAAGTAAAGCAGAATTAATCAAATGTATACTTTCTGTAGGTTTACATGTATTTAAAGTGCTTTGATATTAACCGAAGACGAAGGTATAGTAAAGTGCAATATTTTATAATTTATGAACAAGTATTATTTTCAATGTTTAGAGAGTTGCCAACTTTTATAAACTATTCCGGAACATTTTTCGCCTCACCCCTTCTTCCCCAAACCTTATATTTAGAATAATTTTCTCCAATATATAACTACAATAAGTTAATAAATAAAAGTTACATTAAAAAAAAAAGTGGTATGAAAAAGTGGCGGGACTAACAATATTTTGGAATAAGTTATAAAATTTAACTGCTCAGTGTTTATCAAAACAATTTAGCTCAACTAAAAAATATATATATTATTAAATTTTTAATAAAGTTATTACCGCTGCCTCTTTCGCTGGTGCACTGAAAAATAATTCTGCTAAAAATACAGGTAGATTCGGAAACTTTTATACAGAATTTTTTTGCTTTTTAAAACTACAGAAATTTACTTTAAAAATATATCACAGTCGGTAAAAACACACATCTTTGTCTGTAATCAGCAGAAAACTATAACCATTATTACAGATTTCATCTGGTTGATATAGTTTTCTGCTTTGCATATGGGAACTTGGTATCAAAGTAGGATTGGGAAATACTAAGTAAAACTTAGAATGTGGCTTCGTGGCTATGAAGTAACCTGCGATACGGTGGATCCTTGTTCGATTCTGTTTAGTTGAATTGCATAATTTTACTTAATGCAGATGTTTTTGCAGAGTGCCCTGCGGAAAACATCTGTCGAATGTGAAATTTTTCTGTATTCTTCTGTTGCCAAAAATTTCTGCAATCGTATTTTTCACAAAGCATACAGCTACTTTCCGGTAACTTTGCTTAGAGAATTTTTCTGCAGTATTACAGGATTCTTTTTACAGTGTGATGTCATTCCTTACCATACCGTATATTTTATGAGTAATGAATTTGTACGATAATATACACAGACACAAATATATATATACCAACAAATTGGTACTTTTGACCAATATATATAAAAAATAGTCACGTTAAAACAAATCTCTTACATTTCGCTGCATTATATTCGGTACTATTTAAGTTTGAATTTAGATGAAACATTTCTGGAACAAAAGTTTTATGGAATCCAAATATATATATATGGTAACTGTACAATTCAGTGTATTTGTTAAAGATATTTTCTTGCTATTTTTAATGTACTGTTCTTAATTTTAGTGAATGCAAATATACAAAGCAATCAATACCTGACTTTTATTATGTATACCTAAATAATGAAGACATCCTTAAATTTTAATATACCTTATACAAGCTTTTCATAATTTTTGGCTGATTAATTTCAGTCACAGTCGTGACCATCCTCAGAGCCAAGACAAACGTCGACGTCCTTCTGTTTATAAACTCGCGGAATGCTGTGGTTGTTACTTCGCTTCCCTTCAGAGTCTCGCAAGATGTGTTGCCATGCAGCAGGGATGATGGAATGTTCTCTATCGTTTACAGTGTTGGGGTTAGTAATAATTTCGAGGGCCTCCCGTTTTAGAGCGTAATTATGGTTATTGTAAGGTGCTATTTTTTGGATGTTAATGGAGTTAGTTTATGGGGTTATTATTGTGGGTAGTGGAGAAAGCGGTAGAGGTTTTTCCTAATTTAAGGTCTGCACGGTGTTCTTTTTCTCTATCGGCGATTTTTCGTTTGGTCATCCCAATGTAGCAGGCTTTATTACCATTGATATGTTCAAAGTTGATTTTATAAATTCCGGAGGTGGAGTTTTGTGGAATGGGGTCTTTTTCGTTCCGGATGTGTTGAAAAATGTTTTTGTCTGGTTTTATTGGAATGTTTAGGTTATTATTTTTAGCTTCATTTTTTATTTTAATGCTGGCGCCGTTACAAAATGGGATTGCGGTGGTGAAATTAGGTTTAGTTTTCTGGGCATTACTGATTTTGTTTAAAGATTTTAGGCGTTTTTTGTATAATTTATTTATGAGATTTTTAGAATAGTTTGCTTTAGTGGCGATTTTTTTGATATTGTTAAGTTCTTTATTTAGTAATTGTTTGTTAGAGCAGATTAAAATTGCGCGGTTGATATAAGATTGAATAGCAGATAATTTGTAAGTGAGGGGGGTTTTACAATTTTTGTTTATAATTTCAGTGTTAGTAGTGGGTTTTCTGTAAACGGTAGTGTCAATAGTGTTATTAGGGTTTTTTATGATTTTTATGTCAAGAAAGTTTATAGTATTGTCGATTTCTTTTTCGATGGTGAATTTAATATTATTATCTAGATTATTAAGGTTGGTTAGAAGGTTATCTGGGTTTTCAGTGTCGGGTATAATGGCAAAGATGTCGTCTACGTATCGAGTCCAAAGTTTACAATTATTGATAATATGGTTGGCTGAGTTTTCAATAAGGCGGAGTTTTAATTCTGCAATGATACCGGAAATAGGGAATCCCATAGGGACGCCTTGAGTTTGATGGTAAGTATTATTGTTAAAGTTAAAGTACGATTCATTAAGGAGGAGGTTATTTGCTCTGATTAAAGTTTCGCTAGTTTTATTATTTCCAAACATGGTGGTTAATTTAGTGTTAATTATTGTTGTGATTTCTGGGATATTGATGGATGGGTAGAGATCTTTTACGTCAAAACTAACTAATTTATCGGTATAATTATACCGATAAATTAGTTAGTTAAATTCACCATCGAAAAAGAAACCGACAATACTATAAACTTTCTTGACATAAAAATCATAAAAAACCCTAATAACACTATTGACACTACCGTTTACAGAAAACCCACTACTAACACTGAAATTATAAACAAAAATTGTAAAATCCCCCTCACTTACAAATTATCTGCTATTCAATCTTATATCAACCGCGCTATTTTAATCTGCTCTAACAAACAATTACTAAATAAAGAACTTAACAATATCAAAAAAATCGCCACTAAAGCAAACTATTCTAAAAATCTCATAAATAAATTATACAAAAAACGCCTAAAATCTTTAAACAAAATCAGTAATGCCCAGAAAACTAAACCTAATTTCACCACCGCAATCCCATTTTGTAACGGCGCCAGCATTAAAATAAAAAATGAAGCTAAAAATAATAACCTAAACATTCCAATAAAACCAGACAAAAACATTTTTCAACACATCCGGAACGAAAAAGACCCCATTCCACAAAACTCCACCTCCGGAATTTATAAAATCAACTTTGAACATATCAATGGTAATAAAGCCTGCTACATTGGGATGACCAAACGAAAAATCGCCGATAGAGAAAAAGAACACCGTGCAGACCTTAAATTAGGAAAAACCTCTACCGCTTTCTCCACTACCCACAATAATAACCCCATAAACATTAACTCCATTAACATCCAAAAAATAGCACCTTACAATAACCATAATTACGCTCTAAAACGGGAGGCCCTCGAAATTATTACTAACCCCAACACTGTAAACGATAGAGAACATTCCATCATCCCTGCTGCATGGCAACACATCTTGCAAGTCTCTGAAGTGAAGCGAAGTAACAACCACAGCGAGTTTATAAACAGAAGGACGTCGACGTTTGTCTTGGCTCTGAGGATGGTCACGATTGTGACTGAAATTAATCAGCCAAAAATTATGAAAAGCTTGTACAAGGTATATTAAAATTTAAGAATTAGTATGTTTTTCTTTAAAAATAAATGAAAAAAATGAAGAAATCTTTCAGTAAAAAGTATAATATACACAATTGTTTATAATAATGTCAGTTAATCCCCAAAATAAAGTGTGTATATATATATATATATATATATACATGGTAATTATAAAAAAAAAAAAAAATAAAAAAAAAAAAAAAACTATCCCGATATATGAAACTGTAGCTACCATACCGTTCACATAAACTGAATAAAAATTCAGTGGAAGGTATTTCGAGGTATGCGCTCAAGAATCGTGTAAAAAACAACTGTTAAGCTCTAATAGTTACGGTTACAGTGACAAAATTTCAAAAATTTCTATTGGCAAAAAACTCCTTTTTTTTTTTTTTTTTTTGAATAGGATCTCTATAGCATAAAACCATAAATATCGTTGGTCGAAGCACGAAATAGCGTTGGTCGAAGCACGTCCCTCTAGCACGAAAGTCGCCAGCACTAGGCAGACTAAGAAAAAAGAGAAAACAACTTTGATGTGCCTACCAGAGCATGACTTTCATTTTTTAATGACGTCACATGCCACACTGAATCTTCGGCTCTCAAAAATCAAAGTACACTAATTCTGCTTCAAAATAAGAAGAAGAGACCAAAGTATTCTTAATTTCAAGTAATTCTACTAAATAAGGGCTCTAATGTTGTGGTTAATCGTAAGACACCTTTATGACTGACGTCATCACACTAGGTGAAAACTAAGGCATTGTGGAATGCGTGATATGTATCTCTTTATCGCTCTGTGAACAATATGCAGCTTACAGGGAAACAATGGGGGAAATTGCAAAAAAATATTACCTAAATGGGCAAAATGCTGCAGAGACTTTAGGTGTGTATCGCAGACACTATGTGCAACGCTGAAGACCGTGTACTTTAAAAGCTGTACGGGACTTGATATGCAAATTTCAAGAAATGTCCCATCGTAAACGATCTTCCGTTCCTGTCGTGACTGTTGCAGAAGTCCATCAAACGATTAGCGATGTTCACATTTTCTGAAGTTACCGAATTCTATGAAACGCAACATTCAGCGAACTGTGTTCCAAATGTTTCCGTATCGATGCTAACGTGTCCAAAATTTGCAGGTGGGTGATAACCGACTACGGATTGATTTTGTGGACGAATTTCTTATTCGGTATGACTAGAATAACAGTTGGCCTTCACGCATTCTGTGGAAGGACGAGGCTCACTTTTCGTTATTTGGAAACGTAAATTCGAAAATAAGTATTGCCACTACTTCTTGTTTCGAAGCTGAATCAGTAGGCTTTAGTCAGAGCTTGATATCATTTAAAATGAAAGTCGTGCTCTGGTAGGCACATCAGTGTTGTTTTCTTTTATCTTCATTGTCAGCGTAGCTCTGGCGATTTTGGTGCTACAGTACCGTTCCAACGCTATTTATGGTTTTTTTGCTATGGAGATCCTATTCCAATAATAATAATAATAATAATAAAATAGGTGTTGACATTTAAAAAATTTAAAATTTTGTCACTGTAATCATGACTGTTAGAGTTTAACTGTTGTTTTTTATATTATTCTTGAGCGCATACCTCAAAATATCTTGCCCCAAACTTTTATTCAGTTTCTATAAAGGATGTGATAGCTGCGGTTTCATATATATATATATATATATATATATATATATATATATATATATATATATATATATATATATATATATATATTATAATCACCCTGTATATATCTTTATATATATATTTCTTTTGTGCGTGTGTATGTCACTGAACTCCTCCTAAACGGCTGGACAGAGTTCAATGAAATTTTTTGTGTGTCTTCAGGTGGATTCGAGAATGGTTTAGATTTACCAATGAAAGTTGTAACTTAATTAGTTATTTTTTAATTAATTTTTAACCAACTCTTTCAACAACTTTTCCACCTAGATGGCGTGAGTTGTCGTAAACACGATGCCAGAATTTATTTAATGTTGAAATGAAAAATGAATTTTTAACCGTATCTTACGAAGTGTTTAAAATATTTTTTCAAAGTTAATATTTTAGAATCGTAAACACGATGTCAGAATTTATTTAATGTTGAAATGAAAAATGAATTTTTAACCGTAAGTGTTTAAAATATTTTTTCAACGTTAATATTGTTAAAATGTTAAAATTAGTTAAAATGGTATATTCTTTTAAAAAATTCGTCAATATCCGACGGAGTTATTTTATGTTAAAATGAAAAATGAATTTTTAGGCCATTATCATTTGTGCAGATGGAAAATGTACTAAAAGTTTTCCGAAAAATTTCCCGATCACAAATGTTGACGGATATCCAATATATCGTCGAAGAAATCCCGATAATGGCGGACAATCTTATCATCTATGGCGGTTATCTATGTCAACAACATAGATATTGACATTGATAACCGTTGGGTGGTCCCATATTCGCCTCTGCTGAGCAAAACATTCAATGCTCATATTAATAGCAAGAAATTCAAACTTCTTCACACACCATAAATTTTAAATCAGCACAACCGGTTTCGAAAGGACATAGCCTTTCTTCATCAGGTGCAAACACGTGCAACTGCCTTGGAGGCAAAAGCAAGACTGAAAGCAGGACAAAATCCAGAGGGGGAGGAGCAACACAAACAACCAATAGGAAGCAACATGCAGGACAGGACCAATCAGAGAGGAACACACGTACACACACACCACAAAATGAGGAGGGATGAAAGGAGTAAACAATTATTATTATTTTTTTTTCAATAATATTAAACTAATAAGTAAATTTAATAAAATTTATCCATTAATTATTATTATTATTATTTAAATTAGAATTATTTTATTATAACTAGTATGAAGTTATAAACATAATGAAGGAAATTATTTAATTGAATTAAACAAATTTTTCCAGGCTGTAGACAGCAAAGTGGAATCAGATTTTTCATTGACAATTTTATCACGATTAAGGTAAATAGCTAAATTTTCTAAAAAATCCAGTTCGAAAACGTGTTTGGCATGAAAGATAATTTTGGCACTCTTAAAATTAAAACTATGATCAAATTCCCAACTGTGCTTCGCAATAGAAGATTTAGAAATGTCTTGATTAACAACATACCGAGAATGTTCACGTAAACGACATTCAAGATTTCTTTTAGTTTGACCAATATAAGATAAATCACAGTTATTACAAGATACATTATAGATACCCCATTTTTGAAGCTCAGGAACAGGGGATTTGGTTGAAGGGAATTGGAATTTATAAAATTTATGGTGTATGAAGAAGTTTGAATTTTTTGCTATTGTCTGTACGCCAGTTTTTTTAATTTATTTTTGGTGCTCATATTAATGTTCAGTTCTGCAGTTCAGTGAAGAGCATCAAATACATTTGCAAGTATGTGAATAAAGGCAGTGATATGGCTGTATTTCGAGTAGAAAATACCAATGTGAATACTCCTCCGGTGAATAACAACGACGAAATAACACTTTACTAAATTGGCCGGTACGACAGCTCCAATGAAGCTGTTTGGCGTATCTTTGGTTTCTCAATTCGTGTACGGGATCCAGCAGTTCTTCATTTAGCCGTCCATCTTGAAAATGGCCAGCGCGGTTATTTCACGAGCGAGACAGCGATTGATCGTGCTATAAATCCACCAAAAACTACACTCACCGAATTTTTTGAATTGTGTAATCGTGCGGATGCTTTTGGTGCTTTTGCACGGACATTACTCTATTCAGAAGTACCACGCTATTTCACATGGGCTCCAACAAAAAAATGGATGCCCCGCAAGCAAGGCACGCCGATTGATGCATGTCCTGGTTTATTCAAATCAAACACCTTGGAACGAGTATTTACAGTCAATCCAAGGCAGACTGAGTGCTTTTATCTTCGACTGTTATTGGTTAGTGTCATCGGCCCTTTGTCAGTTCAAGATTTACGTAAAGTGAATGGACAAAAGTATCCAACGTATAAAGATACATGCCTTGCACTCGGCTTGCTGGAAGACGACAACCAGTGGGAGTGTATGCTTGCTGAAGTAGGACTAAACTGTACAGCAAAACAAATTCGTCTACTATTCGCTATAGTGTTGACTACATGTTTCCCGGCCCGAGCAGAGACATTATGGGATAATCACAAAGATTCAATGATATATTGCATCAACATCGTTCACGGTGTAACGATCTAACGATAGCATTCAGTGACGCTATGTACAATGAAGCATTGATTGCTATTGAAGATCTTTGCATTATCATTGCCAACTTACCACTCAGTCATTTCGGTATGCATTCAACAAATCGAAATGCATCTGATTTATTAAGCACTGAATTGAATCGTGAACTACAATACAATACTGTAGAAATGGCAGCGATTGTTGCTCGCAATGTCCCACTAATGAATGAAGAACAAAGAACCATTTACGACCGCACCATGCTCGCAGTTTCAGTAGGACAAGGTGGATTCTTTTTTTTGTTTTTTTGATGCATCAGGTGGAACTGGCAAAACATTCCTTATTTCGCTAATTCACGCCGAAATACGATCAAATAATGGCATCGCATTGGCTGTTGCATCATCTGGCATTGCGGCAACTTTATTGGATGGAGGCAGAACAGCTCATTCATTATTTAAACTGCCACTAAATATTCAAAATAACCCAGACACAGTGTTCAACATAAAAAAACAATCGTCCATGGCCACAGTGCTGAAATAGTGTAAAATTCTTATCTGGGATGAATGCACTATGGCACACAAACATTCGATTGAGGCGTCGAACAGGACATTGAAAGATATAAAAAACAACGACAAACTATTTGGCGGCACTCTGTTATTCTTTTCAGGTGATTTCAGACAAGCACTTCCCGTTATTCCGCGTTCAACATACGCTGATGAGATCAACGCCGGCTTAAAATCATCGTCATTGTGGCGTAATGTTGAAAAAGTGCAACTGAAAGTAAATTTGTGCGTTCAAAAGCTTCAAGATCCATCCGCTGAAACATTCTCAAAACAATTGTTAGATATCGGCGATGGAAAAGTTACTACAGATGAAACTGGATGCATAAAAGTACCGACCGATTTCTGCACAATCATTGATTCTCAAGATGCTCTTATTGACCAGATATTTCCCGATGTACACAGACGATACACAAATCATGAGTGGCTGGCAGAAAGAGCAATTTTAGCAGCAAAAAATGTGGACGTAAACGAATTGAATCTCAAGATACAACATTTGTTACCAGGAGACTTGGTGTCATACAAATCTAATGATACAGTTTGCGATGCCACCGAAGCTGTAAATTATCCAACAAAGTTTTTAAACTCATTGGATTTACCAGGCATGCCACCGCATATTTTACAACTGAAGGTTGGATCTCCGGTTATTTTGCTTCGTAATTTGAACCCACAACGGTTATGCAACGGCACGCGATTAGTCATAAAAAAATTAATGAAAAATGTTATCGATGCCATCATTTTAAATGACAATTTCCGAGGTGAAAATATATTACTACTGCGAATTCCTATTATACCCACAGACGTGCCAATTCAATTTAAACGCCCTCAATTTCCAATTATATTGGCATTTGCAATGACTATCAATAAGTCTCAGGGCCAAACGATGTCTGTCTGTGGCTTAGATATGAGCACATCATGTTTTTCACACGGACAATTATACGTGGCCCTCGAGTGGGCAAACCATCCAGTTTGTTTGTATTGGCGAAAGATGGGATAACAAAAAATATTGTACACTCTGTTGCATTAAAGGATTGATATTGTTTTTTAGTAATATTGTTATAAGTAGCGATATGTATATAATTTTAAAGAATCAATTTTAATAAATTAAAAAAATATATGATTGGTGTTTTGTTATTTTTATATTCTTTCACCGTTCACAGCGCTCCATGCATCTTCCACTTATATACCACGTCATTACACACTTACAATAAGTTAGTTATTTTTTTCTAGCAAAATATTCTCTAGAAATAATTTATATGACAAAGCAACGTTTGTCGGGTCAGCTAGTATATATATATATATATATAGTATTTAGGTATAAGCAACTAACTTCAGACTTCAACAAGTCTCTAAATTATATTAAAAAAGAATTCTTATACCGTTTTAGCTAAATAATTAGCTGTTTTACATAATATTTCATATATATATATATATATATATATATATATATATATATATATATATACTGTAATAGTCAAGCAATAGCGTACTTTGAGATAAAGAAATTTCCTATTCTAAAATCTTATACATTGATTTAGATACAAAATGGCGGCCTGCATGTGACCTGGGATAATATACATTCATTTTTTATTGTGCTTCGGAAAATCAATTTATATCAAATTTCTCTTTGGATTTTGCCCTGCTAAATTATTATTTTTTCTCACCCTTCTTTTAAATCTCGTGTATTATTAGCCAAGCATTCGTTATCAGATTCTCTCAAGGTAAAACCGCATATGAATAATTTGGATAATGCAACTGATAGTTAGGAAAATAAGTAAAAAGGAAAACGCAATTTAATTTGACATGATGGATGATACGCAGCTACTAAATAGTTTGATTTTCGTATTGCAGTACCTTTTACTTTCTCTTACTCGTATAACGATAGAGAAAATGTTTTTAGGTCAAATTTTGTAAATTGAGTTTATGCAATATTTGCAAATTATGAGGTCCCATCAATTAAAAATAAAGTTTATAGCAATGGTTCTGTGTGACTGGGTGAGTGTGTTATCAGCAGTTATCAGCCTAAATTTATCAGCTCATTTCTTATATTTATTATGGTTTTGAGGTTACACAAATACGAATATCAATCTTTAATAAATATGTGGTATGTATTATATTTCAGAAGATATGGATATATGTCTTCCACCAAAACGAATTAAAAACAACTAATTGCAGGAAATTCAAATATGGTATTTTACACTGAGCCTCCAAAAGTTACGGTACAAACTGTTTTCTCGTGTTTTTCTTTTGCGCATAATTTTGATACAAATGAACATATAAATATAAAATTTATATGGCACATTCGTTATCAAATTAGTAATCGAATTTTATATAACTTTAACACAAGTAATAATTTTTAAACAGCCATAACTTCTTTTTTTTTTTTTTTTTTTTTTTTCTTTTTTTTTAAGTAAGCATTGGAAGAAATGTAACATTTAAGCAAGTTTAGAAAATAAAACTAAATAAAAAAAGGTGCACAAGGTGCATTACAGGCTGTTGAAGTTGTACATGCTTCCAAACTATTGTAGTACATATACTAAAACAATGTTTTATTTTAATATAACCAATGCAAATATCTCACTTTACAACTGTAAAAAGTCTTTATAAAGTCTAAAAATTTCACAAAAACATTCTCAGTATATATACATCAAAACATTCCAATTAGTTATATATTTCATCTAATGTTTTAATGTTTTATGTATATACTGAGTTGAGCGTTTTAATGTATAGACTGACATAGCCTCCTTAACTAGATGCCTGTCGCGTAGCTCGGTAACTAGGCAACAGTTGAAGCGGTAGACAGCGCCACCTAGTACTGATTGCGCGACTTTTTTATTCAACAGCTACCAATAATTTTAAGAAATGATACATGATATATATATAATCGACGTTTCTTCGGTTCTATTCGCCTTTTATGTATATCATATCTTACTTTTAAAAATTTTTGGTGGCTGTTGAATAAAAAATTCGTGTAATCTGTACCAGGTGGCGCTGTCTACCGCTTCAACTGTTGCCTAGATTCCGAGCTACGCGACAGGCATCTAGTTAAGGAGGCTATGATACTGAGAAGGTTTTTGTAAAATTTTTAGACTTTATAAAGACTTTTTACAGTTGTAATGTGAGATATTTGAATTGGTTATATTAAAATAACACATTGTTTTAGTATATGTACTACAATAATTAATTTATGCAAAGTAATCAAATTATAATGCTTCCAAATGTTTAATGAAAATGGAGTTTTTAACGCTATCTGAAGTATAAGGTAACCCTGATCTTTTTTTAACTGTTTCTGAATAAGAAAACTTTTTTGACGAAATACTATATCGTGTTAGTACCGCCTAATTTGGAGCTTATTGTTTAATATATGAAAAGATCCCAATGAGAATAAGGCAACAGTTTCCGTAAACTGTCATTTCTGACCAAGCATTCCGGTGGGATTCTGATTTCTAATTATATTCTCAACATCCTCCGCAAGTTAGACTACAGAGTTACCAATCACATTGTATATACGCCGACACTTAAAGGGTTAAGCGCGTATACACAAATCTTTGAAAAAAAAATTGTAAAACTTTAAAAACACGTCCAAAGTGAATTTTTTAGATTATTTAAAATACATGTAAATAAAATGATACTTTTAAAAAATTAAAGAACACTCTTTTATAGAAATGAGAACTAAAAAGCACAAAATATCTATCTTAGCATTAAAATGCAGGGTAAGCGAAAATCGTGGGAGTGACACACCATAATATTTACATACACTTAAATCTTTAATTATATAATTTAGAATTAAACAAAATCCCTTTAAAAAAAATCTCCCCTAGGTTCGTAGCCCGGAGCTTTACCTCACAGCCACAGCGTTCATGTAGGGAAAGTCTTTTTTTACAGTATAGATTTTTTGTTTGCTCCCAGAGCGGTTACAAACATACATACAAACATCCATACTGGTGAAGCTAATAAAAGCGTGTTAAAAATAGCCTAATGTTAGGCTCCGGTACAGAAAATGTTAAAATAATACAAAAACGTACTATTTTTACCTTGAATGAGAAAGATAAGAAAAATAATTTTTAAAACTTAGGAATTTCTTTTCTCATTTCTGAATACGATTATTTTTCTAATATCTTTAGCGTATTTGAAAAAAAGTTACATTTGAAAGAGTGTGCTTTCTTATTTCAAGTTAAGTATTCATTTAAAAAAAATTTAATAACCTGTGTATGCTGATAAGAAATTTGAAATTATTTCAGAAACTTCTCGGATATACAACTATTGTTCTATACTAAAGTATTCGTTATCATTCGTTTACATAAAACAAGAGAAGGCTTCAAGTTTTAAAAGCAATTATTTGCAGTTTCCTTTAAGAGGAAAAGACAGTTTTCTTCGTAATTTGAAAGAAGATAAAAACAGAAGAAAACTTTTAAACTGCCGCAGCTAAAAAAGAAACTATTTTATATGATAACAAAAATCGTAAACGCGAATAAAAAGTATTTCTCTTTTACTTTCTCTTACCCGTATATATGGTAGAAAAAGTATTGTTTTGGGGTAAAATATTCGAATTGGATTAAGTTGTCACATAAAAATTGGTATGTTTGAAGGCAAATTAATAACAACCTTGATTTTCTTTTTTAATAATTCTAGGCACTACAATCGAATGGGGTTTGAGGAGGGTTGCAGTCCTCTCCCTTCAAATAGAACATTTTCTCAAATAAAACTGTTCCTAAACCTATTTTAGATTATTTTTAAAGTACATTGAACTTTAATTTAGAAATTTATTCATCAACCATGAAAATTCATTTCAGAAAATTTTGGAGTGGAAGGCTGATATTTTTTATACCAACTATGTGAAAAATACCAGAGCCGGGAATCGAACCCGGGCCTTTCGATTTACGCGCGGATGCTCAATCCATAGATCGACCCTGGCTGATAACCAGCTAGGCATTTCTCACATAACATTCATTGGCAAAGTCACCGAGTAAACACAGCTGTATCAAGTGACATTAATATTCATGGCACAACTCCAAAAGACCACGAAATTTTATTTTAATTTAGAAATTTATTCATCAACCATGAAAATTCATTTCAGAAAATTTTGGAGTGGAAGGCTGATATTTTTTTAGCGCCATGAATATTAATGTTACTTGATACAGCTGTGTTTACAGACTCGGTGACTTTGCTAACGAATGTTATGTGAGAAATGCCTAGCTAGGGTAGGTCGATGTAATCAGCGAGGGTACTCGATGGTTTGAGCATCCGCGCGTAAAGCGGAAGGCCCGGGTGTGGATTTTTCACATAGTTGGTATAAAAAAATATCAATTTTCCACTCCAAAATTTTCTTAAATACATTGAACTTTATTATCCTACCGTATTGAAGTTAGGACTTAATATGCAATCAATATTTACAATATTGAAATGCAGAGTGAGAGAAAGTCGTGCCGGTGACACACCAGATTATTTTAATTTTTTAAAAAGTTGTTTGACGTAGAGTAATTAGTATCTCACCTCTGTTTTTAATATTGAAATGCAGAGCAAGAGAAAATCGAGTGGCACTTTAGATAATTTTCCCTTAGAAAGATAATTTTTCTAAAGGGAACTCGGAATTAATGTAAAATATGTTTATTTGCATCCGTGCCTAAATTGAATCACTGAATAATAAAGTTAAAATTTTTGAAATAACTTTTATAAAATTCAAACACGCATTGCAATTAATTTAGTTTATTCGATCATTTTAATACAACTCCGGTACATTTTTCAAAAAGTTTACCTGTTTAATTGTTGTAAATCTGACTGATTTTTTTCTTGTGACATTGAGAGCAGTATATTTTTATAGTTTCCTAGTTCTTTGAAGAATGTTAAAACTTTAATTAATCTTCTACTCTCACAAAATGCACCTAAATGTAAGTTTAATATACAAATGTATCACGACATTAAATCATTTAATAAATAGTAGTTATCTCAATTTAAAGGGGTGGTAGACGGTGTAGTTTTTTTTTCTTAACTACTGACATAGATTTATAAAATTTTCCACTATATACGTTTAAAATTTCTCGAACATAATTTAAATTTATAATAATAAATTCGAAATTATTAAATCAAAATTTTAATACTTCTTTTTTTTTAATCCTCTCTCCCATTTTACATTGTTATAGATTACACTATATTTCGTGCACATTTGGGTATTATTGTTAAATGGATTAAACGATAAATTAAGTATTTTTAATTATTTTTATGTTTAAATTTTAAAAATGTGCGTAAAGTTTCAACAAAGAAAATAATTTTCAATAAATACCAGAAGTAATAACCAAATATGTTAAGAATATTTCAGCAGGGAGCATTAAAAAATTAAATTTTTATTTGTTTGTTTTTTATTATTTTTCTTAATATATTTCAAGAAATATCGTTATATTTCAATGCTTTGATATTTGTATGATATATATTTATGCATATATATATACAATTCATGAAGCAGTTTTTAAATACAAATATGGGAATGATTCGTGTTCGATAATAAACTACAATATTTAGCACGTGTAATTTCTAAAAAACTAGCATCTTGTATATTACGTTTTTCAAGCGATATTGCAAGACTTAAAAAAACTTATAGGTATCCTGATTAAAATGTGAAAAATAAGTTAATTAATAATAATAATAATAATAATAATAATAATAATAATAATAAAAGGATCGTTCGTATAATCTGTTAGGAGATATCTGATTGTTAGGTGCTTAAAATAATAAATATTCTTAGAAAATTCCTGTTATCAAAAAAAAAAAAAAAAAAAAAAAAAAAAAACTTACGGTGCCGTTATTTTTAAATTCAAAAAGACTGGAATTCTCGTAGACATCTTCTTAATAAGAAAAGCCCAAGTTTTCTTAAACTAACACTGAAATTGATGTCATAGCTAAAGCAATACATAGTTAAAAAAAAAAAAAAAAAAAAAAAAATGTTTTATCTGTCATATAAAATACTAGCAGGCAACGCCCGCTTCGCTGGTCCCTATTTTTAAGTGAATCACTCTAATTACTGAATTCTCAAAATTGCATTCATTTATATCACGTGAAAAGAAAAGAGAAACAAAATCTGATTAGGAAAAATGTCGCACCGGGTTCTCACTGCCTTCGGAAAAAATTCCCAAAATGCTCTAACTCTTATTTCTATAATTTTCCCCCTTCGCCCCCCCCCTCCCGTCTATCCTAATAATTTTACAAATTCGAAAATATCCGCAATCGATTTGTAGGTATCAAAAACCACTATGCACCAGTTTTGAACTATCTATCTCTATTTTTATTTTTTGGCCCCTCCGTACCCCCCTTCCCGTCCCTCCCAATAATTAAAAAAATTCGAAAATATCCGCAATCGATTTGTAGGTATCGAAAACATCTATGTACCAATTTTGAATGATCTAACTCTACTTTACTTTTTTTGCCCTCCGCCCCCCCCCACCTTGCCGGCCCTCCTAATAACTTTACACTTATGAAAATATCCCCATTCGACTTGCAGGCCTCTAAAACCTATCTGTACCAATTTTGAACGGCCTAACTGTATTTCTATTTGTTTTTGCCCATAGCCCCTCCTTACCGCTCCACCCCCCTTCCCGCCCCACCTAATAATTTTACAACTTCGAAAATATCCGCAATCGATTTGTACGTATCGAAAACCTCTATATACCAGTTTTGAACGATCTAACTCTATTTTTATTTTTTGCCCCCCCCCCCTCTCCCCCTTCCCACCTTCCCGGCCCTCTTAATAACTTTACACTTTCGAAAATATCCCCATTCGACTTGCAGGCCTCGAAAACCTATCTGTAAAAATTTTGAACGGCCTAACTGCATTTCTATTTGTTTTTGCCCCATAGCCCCCCCCTTACCGCCCCACCCCCTTTCCCGCCCCTCCTAATAATTTTACAACTTCGAAAATATCCGCAATCGATTTGAAGGTATCGAAAACCTCCATGTACCAGTTTTGAACGATCTAACTCTATTTTTATTTTTTGCCCCCCCCTCTCCCCTACCCCCCTTCCTTCCCCTCCTAATAACTTTACACAATCGAAAATATCCTCATTTGACTTGCAGGCCTCTAAAACCTATCTGTATCAATTTTGAATGCCCTAACTGTATTTCTATTTGTTTTTGCCCCATAGTCCCCCCGCCCCCCTCTGCTGCCCCACCTGGGGGCTGAATTTCTAAAATTCCAGAAATTCGTTTTTAGATATTTGCGTTAACTATATTTTAGAGCAAAAATTTCACGTATATCTATTTTTTTGTTTCAGATACATAGGATTAAGCGAAATCACGTTTTACGCATGTGAAATCACGTTTTGCCACCCCCGCCCCCCTTGGGGACCGAATTTTGAAAATTCCAGAAATTGGTTTTTAGACATTTGTATTAGCTATATTTTAAAGCAAAAATTTTACGGATATCTGTTTTTTTGTTTGAGATATGAAGGATTTTGTGAAATCACGTTTTGCCCCCCCCTCCCCCCCTTGGGGGGCGAATTTTGTAAAATCGCTTCTTAGTGGATGCCTACGTCATAGAAAGAACATTGTCACGAAATTTCACGCTTCTAGGTCCAGGGGTTTGGTCTGGGCGTTGATAGATCACCCCCTCACCCACTCACTCACTCAGGAAGAGTTCTTTTATATATATAGATTATCCACGATTTCTATGCGTACATTTAAACTGAATAATATAATAAAATATATAATATAATACACTGAATAATATAATAATATAATAAAAGGACAATTTAATGAAAAAACTTAATTCACAATCACAACAATGTATTGAGATATAAAAGGGAAAATTTTATCCATCTTAGGATGGTTTTGAATGGTGGTTTTGATTCAAATAATAAAGTACACATGCAAAATTCATCGGTCCATTTACAGAAATTTATTTTAAAAATTTATTTCAGTATATAGTGTATAGTATTTTTTATAATCGCAAAACTTCCTCAATTAGAATTTATTTATTCATAAAACAAAGCTTAAATAACTCAAAACAATTTCTGCTCTTAAAATAATTTATCTACGTTGGTACGGGCAATTTTAATACGCAGGGGGGAAAATATTAATAATAAATTAGACATGTAAAAATCAACTAAGTCATGAGAAATTAATAGAAATTAAAAAAAAAAAAAAAATAAAGAAATAGACACTTGATTATTATATTTAAATGAAAACATTACTATATTATTTTTAATTTCGTGGAGATGTTTGGACTATAAAATATATAAGTATCGTAATCTGAACAGACAAATAAATTTGGAAATACATGTGTAAAAATCAAACACTTGGCGGGAGCAGACCGAATAGTTATGCATAACAGAATAATAAAGTATACGAGAAAAATAAAATAAAATAAAATACACATTGGGAAACCATAAGAAAATTCAGCTTTCACACTTATTTTGCATCTAAGAAGAATGTGATTTCAAAATATTCAGCATTTCTTCAGCTTTTTTAAAAATGCGAAAGCAAAATTTATTCCCTTTTATTCAAATGCCTTTGAAATATCGCAGTTCCTTGGCGCCTTTTATAATGTCTCATAGCTACATCGGTTGAAAAATTGGCAGCGTAGCTGTCATGTCTTTTGTTTTGCTTGAGTTAACTTCAATATCTTCTACAAATCAATATTAATGCATTTTGAATTTCTGCTTCATAGGTTAGCGAAATGCCTGATTACATGTGTAAGAAATTCAACAAGTGGTTCAATTTTTCGCAATATTTTGAATGGAAAAGTAACACTGTTAATATGTAATCTCATGCAAGTTAATTTATAAATATTTTTTTGCTACTAATAAATAAATTTGAAACTGAAATTTAATATATATATATATATAAGCGTTTTAATGTTTTCATTGAAAAATAAAGTTGATTAATAAATATTATAGAAAATATACAGTCGGTAACAAAAGTCTCCGAACACTAACAAAAATTCCTATATAAAAAAAGTACACTTGATACAGTTTTGTAAAATAAAACCTTGTCGAATCTGGTTCTTAGTCAGTCTAAAAACCGGATTCGACAAGAGTTTCTTTAACAAAACTGTATTAAGTGTACTTTTTTTATATAGGAATTTTTGCTAGTGTTCGGAGACTTTTGTTACCGACTATACTTTTAAACATATTTTAAAGTAACGTCTTAAAGTAAACTTTTAATATAGGTAAACTGATTTATCATTTTATAATTTGTATAGAAACGAAATATTTTTAAAGCAGTGCAGTGAAAATATTTATGAAAAATCATTTTCTTTGTGTGTTTTTATTTAATGTATCAATAGTCCATATGTAATTTCAATCAAATTTACAATGAAAAGAAATTCTATTAGAACGTATTTTTTCCTAAAAATATAGATATTTCTTCGCAAAAGATTAAACAAAAGTATATACATACAAAAGATATACAAAAGCTGTTACTTTACTTAGTATAGAATTTTAAGACAAAAAATTATAATAAATGAAGTCAATGGAAATGAGATTAGGTATTATTTATTTATTGATATTATTATTGGATATTATTTTTAAATTAAAATAACATATTTTTACAAAAGACGTAAATTAAAAATGAAAAACTTAAGTAACAGAAAAAAAGTTATTTTTAATCGCACATTTTCACATCATAACAAACTTTATAGACATTCGTTCTTTTATTTAAATCTGCGAACAACGTGCATTCAAAATTTTCAATGTTTATTCAGTGCATATAAGAATGTGAGTTCAAGCGAAATTTATTCTCCTAATTCGATTGTATCTGAAATATTGGGATTCCTCGGCGCCGTTTATAATGTCTCTTAGTTGTATCTTTTGATATATTGGCAGTGTAACTGTCATGTCTTTTGTTTTGCTTGAGTTAACTTCAGTATCGTCTGCAAATAAATATAAATATATTTCGAACTTCCCCTTGATCGGTTACAGAAATGTCTGAATGCATTTCCGTGATTTTCAACAAGTGGTTTAATAAGATTTCTTGCATTTATACATATATATATATATATATATCGAAAATAAAGGAATATTAACATTTAACTCCGTACAACATTTTAATTAGAGATGTGAAAAATATAAAGTAGTTTATAAGTAATTTATTTTGTTTTAAAATTTGTACTACCAATTCTATGTAGTACGAACGTAGTTAAAATATAATATTGAAAGAAATGAAGAATATATTTATCTATAAAGGTTATATTTAAAATATATATATATATTTTTTTTTTTTTTTTTTTTTTTACGAAAATATAGTTTTCTACATATGTATAATAGAACAATAAAACAGAAAATATGCAATGGTACAGGGGTGGATGGGGGTGGAAGTAGTATACCCCTTGTAGAAGTATTTTTAAAGGGCCCTAACTCATATTTACGTGACAGACTATATGGAGAAGCATTTACTCAAGATTAAACAGTTTTGAGACAAATACTGATAATAAATGAAGCCAATAATTTTTACTAAAGGTGAAGGCGTTTAGGCCGTTTGACTACATAAAGTTCTTAATTGTGGGAAAATAGTCTTCTTAAAGAACTTTTTATAGGTTCCTAATTCATATTCACTAGATTTTTCAATAATAATAATAATAATAATACGGAAATGGCACGTTGCTTTTTGTGTTTAGGATTAAGATCGATTGACTTTACGAGGTCCTAGGAATATAGGTTGAGTGCCCTCCGTGGGGGGTCTTTCTAAGATGTCCTAGCCCGAATTTACTCGAGTTCAAAAGAAAACCAAGGAAAACTCCAAAGGCTAGGTCATCAAGCGAGACCTGAGATAGAACCAGGCACACCCTATTTACCAAATTTGAGTACAGAACCGCTCGACCATTGGTGGGTCATGTAAGGGGTAGGCAGAGAATTTTGATTTGAATGCGAACTTTTTTCAACCAGCTCAGTTAGAAGAATCTACTGACTACTGTTATGGCCGTATTCACCATTAATTTCAAATTCCGGTTCAATGCAAAATCTTCTAAAGGCAGGGTGCAGCTTTCTAGCAAAATTTGGCACACTGTTTCTGCCATCTAGCGCCGAGGATGTCATGCAATCTTTGATTGGTTATTTTCACCTAAAAAAAAAATGAAAATAACAATACCACTAGATGGCAGAAACAACATGGCAAAATTTGCTGAAAATTTGAACTCCGCCTTTATAGGCTTTTTAAATTTTCATGTTCAACCGGAAGTTGAAGTTATTGGTGAATAACAGCCTTAGTCCTTCTTAGTGCAAGTGATGTAACTCCGAAAACTTTTAACTTCTAATATATATATATATTTATCATAATTTATACGTTAATGTGCAAATTTCAACGCATATTTTAATATGGAAATGTATTAGAAAAACCTTTGTATACTATAAAAAAGTACAATATTAGTTAAGAAAAAATGCTTCATAAATTACAAACAAAAACTTTTCCGTTTGGTCCTGTATTAGTCAAAATCTTTATAATCTAGCTGAATTTTAAATAACTTTTCCAATCATCTACAAAGAAAATAAATCATACGCAAAATTCAGTTTAATAATTTTTGTAGCATTATCCTCTTCCATAATAAATCAGTACAAAAACTTATCTTATTTCTTACTTGAGCAAAATTATATTTTATCTCTGATTTTTCAGGCTCTCTTATCTTTATTCCCTCTTAAACTTAAAAGTTCGATTATTCATAATGAATTGTGTGTCAGACTTCTATTTAAGGTAATATTTCCTATGAATAATTTAGATAATGCAACTGGTGGTTTAACCGACTAAAGAAAATAAAGAAAACAGTTTTCTCTTTAAGATAATGGATATAATGTTGAATACTCATATTTTAAGTATTTGAAATCAGAAAATAGACTTTTCATTCTCGTAGAAATTTCACTGATTTTAATGAAAAGTTATTGCAATACATTTTTACCGCGATATACGAAGCAACAGTATTTTACAGTACTTGAAGAATTTGAAATAAAAGAGTATGAATTCTCTATGTTGAGCAAATAAAATAATACAGAAATGAACTTAAAATTTCTAAATTGCTCTAAAATCAAACATAATCATAGGCATAATGACATGGAAGGACATATAAATATCATGAAATAAAAGATTTGGCCATTTGTTTTAAATATCATGTAAATCAATGTGTAGTAATCAAAATTGGTATGGATAAATAAATCTGGAAATGCATGTGCAAAAATTGAGCACCAGGCGGGTGCAGATTAATTAGTTAAGTACAGTCGGTAACAAAAGTGTCCGAATACTAGCAAAAATTCCTGTGTGAAAAAAAAAAATACACTTCATACGGTTTTGTTAAATAAATCCTTATCGAATCATGTTCTTAAACTGACTAAGAACAGGATTCGACAAGGATTTATTTAACAAAACCGTATGAAGTGTACTTTTTTTACATAGTATTTTTGCTAGTGTTCGGACACTTTTGTTACCGACTGTACATAGGCATTTCACAGGATGTGCTCAAAGCTTTTGCAAAATAAAATAAAATAAAAATAAATAAATAAATAAATAAATAAATAAAAAATAATAATAAAGTAAAAATTTAAAAACTTCCGTTCTGAGGGGACATACATCAAAATATAAACAAGCATTACTGTCAAAATGCATGTTTCCAAAGTTATGCAATAAATGACTGCGGTCTATTATAACATTTTCAAACCGTACGACATCTTAAACTGTTATTCTAACATTTTGCAAAGGTTTTTGTTGCAATTTTTTTCAAATAACAGAGTGATTACCCGTCCATTTTCTATTTCTTGAACGGCTCATTCCCCCGTAGTTAATCTGTGGGATTTTTGGTTATGCTGTATTTTGATGTATGACCCTTCGAAGTTTTTTTTTTTTTTTCAATATATAGATAGTTTGTTGTTAAAGATTAAATAATAGTTTAGATGTTTAGAAGGTATACAAAAAAAGGTATTCAGGTTGGTTGGTTGGTTGGGTTTAACGTCGTACTAGCAATGCGGTATGGGTAACTGGCGACGGTCTGGGACGCATCCTTAAAGATGATCCGGAGACATACCATCGCAGTTTTGATCCTCCACAGAGAGGATAACTCCCCCGCTTCGATGATCCGCAGAGGTATAATTTGGATGGGAATATGGATGACATTGCAGTCACGACATATTTTATAGGCACTAGCCACCATTAGTGTACACAGCAGTGTTTGGCCTGTTCGAGTACCGCAGTTATTTAGGATAAAACGTAAGACAAAGAATGATAATAAATGAACCCCTGCATAGTGGTGAGCGGCCACCTTCCGTCTTAGAATCTTAGAATCTTAGAATAAATGAAGCCAGGATATATGTGGCATGGTATCATTACTATTATTTATAATTATTATTATTGAATACTATTGTTTTATTCGCCAAAACATATTTTTACTAAAGTCATAATATATTAATCTTAAAAGAAAAATGCATTATTTTTAATTGCATATGTTCAAGTCATCATAAATTTCCCAGTTTTTCACTCTTATTTTTTACATCTATGAAATATATGCCTTCAATATTTTCTGCTTTCTACACTATAATGTGAATTAAGAGAAAATTTATTCCCCTTATTCGATTGCCTATGAAATATCGCGATAACTTGGCGCCGTTTATAATGAATCATAGCTGTATCGTTTAAAATATTGATAGCGTACCTGTCATGTCTTTTGTTTTCCTTGAACTAACTTAAATATATTGTGTGATTCAGTATTAATCTATATCGAACTTCCCCTTGATAGGTTAGAGAAATTCCTAAAAATATTTCTATGAAATTCAACAAGTGGCTCAATAAGATTATTTGCAACATTTGTAATAGAAAAATTAGCATTATTAGCATATAGTCCCATGCAATATCTTAATTAATGTTATTAAAAATATAACGTAATTCATTAAAAGAAAAAAATTTGATTGCTAATAAATAAAATCTTAAATTAATTTCTTAGTAATACCAACGTAGTTAAAATATATTGGGTTGTTCGATAAATAATGCCGGTTTTTTTCCATGTTTTTCAAAGTGAATTTATTTATATTAACAACAAACATTAATCAATGATATATTGACCATTTTGTTGGATAACCTTTTGCCATCTTTCGGTAAGTTGAAAAATTCCACGTTCGAAGAAGCCTTCGTTTTTAGAAGCGAAGGTTTTAAAAAAACGACGTTATTTATCGAACAACCCAATAACTAAAAAAGGGTAAAAATATATAAACAAGTATAAATGTTCAAAAATACAAAAATACAATTCAAAAATACAATTCAAAAATAAATGTATTTACAAAAATATACTTTTCCGCATCTTTTAAGCTAATGATATAATTTTTTATTAGTTTCCATGTATTAGTTTTGATCATTTTTATGATTTGTATAAAAACAAAATATGTTTAAAGTAGTGTGGTAAAAATATGTTTCAATAATATTTAAGAAGAAATATTTTCATAAATTTTTTTCATTTAATGTATTAAAAGTCCATAATTGTAATGAAATATACAAGGCAATATTCATATATACGGTCTGGTTATAATTAAATTTCCCCTATAAATAGCATTCTACAGCGAAAATGGGTGAACGGAATAAAAGGAAATGTGGTATATAGACTATACATGAGATGCTCTCACGGAATTTCGAAAAAATATTTTAGTTCCAAAATGTCCCCCATAGGGCATCTTTTCCGAAAAAAAAAACAAACATTAAATTTAACACAATAAACGACCAAAAAGGAATACAGAAACAATATGAACATTTATTGACCAAATTCTGATCACCTTGTTATCGAACCACATTAAGTAAAAGTAAGAAGAGCAAAAGTAAGAAGAGCTGTTTGAGAGCAAAAAAACAAGCATGCAAATCTCGACATTTTTTCCTAGAACTGACAGTTTTTACCGTTTTTACATTTTATTACCAGAGCTGCCAACCTAATCCGGCAAATTGTTTGTACCGCCCCTTTTTCTACACCACTTCATTTTTGAAGTATTTGTTTTCTTAATTCATCATAAATATATTTGAAGAAAATTACTCTAAAAAATAAGTGGTGTAGAAAAAGGGCGGTACTAACAATTTGCCGGATTAGGTTGGCAGCACTGGATTTCTCATAATTCTTGTTCTGTATTGTTAATATTGTTTCTGTATTCTCTTTCGGTTATTTATTGTGTTAAATTTAATGTTTTTTTTCCGGAAAAGGCGCCATCTGGTGGACATTTTGAATTTTTTTTTTTCGAAATTCCGTGAGCGCATCTCGTGTATAGTCTATATACCAAATTTCGTTGCATTCCGTTCACCCACCTGTAGGAGGATGCTGTTCATAGGGGAAGTTTAATTACAACCACAATGTATGTATTAGAAAGATTTTATCCATAAAAATATAGATAGTTTTTCGAACAAATAAAAAAAAAGTAGTATATATATATTAAATATATACAAAAACAGTTATATTAAATATATACAAAAACAATAGAATTTTAAGACAAAAACATTATAATAAATGAAGCCAGTGCAAATGCGGTTGTATATTATAATTTATTGTGTTTATTATTTGGTATTATTTTTAATTCAAAAGAATTTTTTTTTTTTACAAAAGACATAATATTCAAAAGAAAAACAGAAATAAAAGAAATTGCACATTTTCACGTCATCACGGAGTTTATAGATTATTGGTCTTTCCTTTTAAATCTACGAACAATATGCACTTAAAATTTTAAATGTTTATTCAGTGCACATAGAAATGTGAGTTCAAGCAAAATTTATTCTCCTAATTCGATTGTATCTGAAATATTGGGATTCCTCGGCGCCGTTTATAATGACTTTTTGCTGTATCTTTTGATATATTGGCAGTGTAACTGTCATGTCTTTTGTTTTGCATGAGTTAACTTCAATTTCGTCTGCAAATAAATATAAATATATTTTTCGAATTTCCCCTTGATCGGTTACAGAAATGCATGAATAGATTTCCGTTAAATTCAACAAGTGCTTCAATAAGATTTCTTACATTTATATATATATATATATATAAATGTAAGAATATATATATATATATATATATATATATATATATATATATATGTGTGTGTGTGTGTGTGTGTAATGTATATATAATAATGTATATATATATATATGTGTGTAATGTGCAATCAAGGGGAAGTTCGAAATATATTTATATTTATTTGCATTTTCTAGTCATATTTATTTGCAGTTTTCTAAATATTTACAAGTAACATCAATAGTTTTCATCACAGGAAGCTCACATACTAATTTTAGTCGTTTTTATAGTTTACATAAAAAAGAAGTATTACTACTGCTGTATGCTAAATGTAAGTTTGAAAAAATGTATTTTTAAAAATATGTTTTCCATTCACAATTTTGCTTATTCTACTGTAAATCCATTGGTAACTTGTATCCAGTACGAAAAATCTATATATCACAAAAATCCAAGCGCATACTTTTTTTTAATTACAAATAAATGCAGTTTTTCTCAAAATAATTAAATAAAAAAAAATTAGAAAATACGCAGTGGTGTTTGGGAACAGTTAAGGCCGATTGTCTATACTAGGGACCTAGGATGAAGGGAGTATACCCTCCATGAAAGTTTTTCTAAACGGTCTTGGTTCGTATTTACGCAACAAAAAATATAGAGAAGATAAGTAGATGTTAATAACAGTGTAGATGTTTATGCCAATTGTCTTCCCAAGGTTTCCAATCCTGATGTGAATACCCTTTTTATAGGTCTTTCTATGAGTTCCTTGTTCATATTCACTAGATTTTTGAAGAAAATTACTTAAGTGGTCAGGCTGAAGATTTTAATTTAAATGCGGAACCTCTGTCTGCCACCTCCGAGACCATAACTTTTTAATTCTACTTAGCGCAAATGATGTAACTCCAAAAACTTTCAACTACTAATATATAAACATATTTTTTCTAATTTATAAGTAAATGGTGCAAAAGTCTATGATATTTTAGTGTACATTTTAATATGGAAAAATAATACGCAAATGCTTGTATGTTATAAGGAACAATGTTAGTGAACAAATAAGCCCCATAAATCCAAACCAAATATTCATCGGTTAAGTGCTTTATTGTTTAGCTGAATTTTAACTAACTTTTCCAATCATCAGCAAAGAAAATAAATCATATGCAAAATTCAGTTTTATAAATTCCGTTACATTTTTCTTTTCCATAATAAATCAGTACAAAGACTTATCTTATTTCTTCCTTGGGCAAGACTGCTTTTATCTCTGATTTTTCAGGCTCTTACTTATCTTTATTTTCCCCTTATATTTAAAAGTCGATTACTCATGATGAATTCTCTGTCAGACTTCTATTTAAAGGAATATTCCCTATGAATAATTTAGATAATGCAACTGGTGGTTTAACTTACTAAAGAAAATAAGGAAAACAGTTTTCTGTTTAAGATAATGGATATAATGTTGAAACTTGAATACTTCTCTTCTAAATATTTGAAAACTGAAAATAGACTCTTTTCTCTTGTAGGTCTTTTCTCTCAATGGTTTCTATGAAAAATTATTGGAATGCATTTTTACGGCGGTATACGAAGGAACAGTATTTCATAGTATTTCATGAATATGAAATAAATAAGTATGCATTTTCCAGATTGCGGAAATAATGTAACACGCAGTTAAAACTTTAAGTTTTTGAAGTGTTCTAAAATCCAACACAAGCACAGTCATGATGTCAACAGTTAAATATTTTCAAAAATACATTACACGGTTCTGAAAAAAAAAAAATCGAGTTCTGATATCATTCTTGCGGTTTCTTATGTAAAATGACCTCTTGAATCCGAATATGATTCCCATTGTGCCCAGTCACCCACCATTTTCTAAAAACACCAACCCTCCCTCATTTTTTCCCCTGTTCGATAAGTTTATGACCACGAATTTGATTTGATGAATGAAAGAGAATGAATTTAACATCTAATTTATATACATATATATATATATATATATATATATATATATATATATATATATATATATATATATATAAAGTTTAAAAAATAACATTAATAACAGATTAAAATATATATATATATAAGATATATAATTCATAATTTCAGTGGCAAATCCCCTCCCCCCCACAAAAAAAAAAAAAAAAAAAAAAAAAAAAAATCCCTTGTCCCAAATGTCCATGTTTTACAATTTTCCAACTCTGTAATTAACAGTTAAAATAATTTTCCCCCTCCTAAAAATTAAATTTATAGCCATAAAATCACCAAAAAATAATAAAAATAGGAATCGTTCCTGAAGCACGGTGGATCATAGGACGAAATGGGCGTCATATTCGGATTGATGGTTGGGTTTTACATCGCACTATTGCTGAGCAGATGGGCAATTGGCGACGGTCTGGGACATACCCCTAAAGGTGGTCCGGACACATGCCATCACAATTTTGATCCTCCATGGAAGGGATGGTTCTCTCGCTTCGGTGACCCCCAGAGGTAGGCGTTATATTCGGATTCAGGAGGTCATTTTACATAAGAATATGCTAAAATGGTGTCAGAAACAATTTGCATGCTGAGCAGTGTCATTGGAGTTTCATAAATCATTCAAAATTAAAGTATAATAGGTTATTTCTAGTTTTTTACAATATAAATAATAATAATAATAATAAATTCTTAACCGCAGTGTCTTAAATTGTATTTATCATGTAAATTAAATTCACCCTAAATTGTACCAAAATTGTACCAAAAATAAGCAAAAATACATATTACATATACGGAAAAGATTTTTATTCCTTTAAACCAATTATATCAAGAAAATTTTTAAAGTTTAATATGTGATATATAATATGTCATGAATAGAGATATCAACAAGAAGAAGCACGCATGTTAAATTACAGAACTATAAAGTAACCCGGAGTCATTTCTGAGTACGGTATTTATTTTACGAACGAACCCTTTGCATATTGAAAGAAATAGAAAGTAGCTTGTCTAGCAACGAGAAACCTGCAATCGGTTAATTTATTTTACAGATTTAAAAATTAGGACGGTTCTCAATTCAAAGCGTATATATATACAGTAAGACCCCGCTTAACGCTGTTTCATTTAGCGCTCTTTTATTTCAACCCGTGGATTCCCCGGAATTGTGCGCGCGCAGCGCTAGGTTTCCAAATAACATATCCGAAACAGTGCAGTTATGTTTCTTGTTCAGTGCGGTGCTGTACGGACGCATTTTTATTTTTATGCGGACGCATTTTTACGGATGCCTCGTTTAGCGCTGTTTCGCATTACGCTCTACTTTGATGGAACGTATCCCCGCGTTAAGCGGGGTCTTACTGTATATATATATATATATACTTTTTTTTTTTTTTTTTGGTTGTTAGCGCATGACTTCTGAACGGATACTCCGATTTTGTTACTTTTTGTTTTGTTGAAAAGGTCTTGCTGAAGTAGGTCCCATTGTAATATCTTTACAATCTAAAGAAAATACAAGGAGCCCAAAAAAGTCAGTCCCAACTCTTTTAACAGCTAAACGGCTGCAGCTATAGTCATAAAAGTGATATGTAGGTATAGTAAAGTGGGCATGCGCTACAATATCAGACCATTTACAGCGCCACCTGGTGGAAAATAGCGGAGTTAGTGTTCCTATCTCGAAAACGGTTCAAAACAGAGAAAAAATGAATTACAAAGTTGAAGAGTATCATCGATTTAGTACAAAAAAACAGTCTGTAGACATTGAAGGTAAAAATAGAACGCTAAAAACGTGCATTCGTTTGTTCGTAATTTCTTACACTACGCACAGTTGAACGACGTTGCACACATTGTAGCGTATAACACGTATGCTACGTAGTTCAAAATACGGTTACTGTAAGTGGTCACATCGTATAACGCATTGTCGTTTTTAATTGGAATAACAAAAGAGGGGATTCTTCATTCAAACCATATATTTTTGTTGTTGCTTTTGTTGTTTGTTAGCTTATAACTTCATAACGTTCCGATTTCATTTCATTTTTAGTTGTTTGAATAATTGTTGCACTTTGGAGTCGGTTCTATTTTTTTTACAAAAAAGACTTTTTATTTATTTTACAGCTTTAAAAACAAACTGCAAATCAAAAAAGCCAAATAGGAGTAAATACCATCATTGGTTTGTGTACAGGGACACGCGAAAGTATTCTAAAGCATTGTGTTGTATCAGAGGTATTTTTATAAATCAAATTTCATTAACTTTACTTTGCAGAAATCTTAAGGAAATTGAAATATGTTATTCATAAGCACACACACACAAAAAAAAAAAAAAAAAAAAAAAAGACTTATTTAGAATACAGTATTTTTATGCGTTCTAAAAATATTAAAGCAGATTTAATTATTTGAAGTATATTTCCTAAATAATGCTTCTTATTTGTCTAATTTAATATTTCTTTAGCGAATTAGAAATTGGTGCATAATTTTTAAAAGAAATAGTAATAGCAATATTAAATTGTTAATAAAAAAATTTTTTTTCTTTAAATTTAAATGGTTAAATATTTTTATTTTGAAAAGAAATCTTTGCTGTATTACAATTCTAACATTCATTTATAAAATAAAATTTATTGAAAGCTATTAAAGATATAAAATTCCGTATTAAAAAAATCTCTTCAAACTTATATTGACAGAATAAAAAAAGATGAAATAAATAAAAAATAAATAAAACAAATATTAAAACACATACAGATTTAAAAAAAAAAAAAAAAAATACAACACAGCGTGCTGTAAAATTACAACACCAGAGATCTTATTTTTACTTTAACGAGTGCCTAGTAGGTAATGTGCAGATTAACGTGTGTCTAGACGGTAATGTGATAAGACGATTATCTAGATAATTCCCAGACTACTTAGGTAATTTGAGAAATGAAACAATTTTCCTCACTTGAATGTATCACCTTAGTTAATGTGCAGATTACCTAGCTAATCTGCAGATTAACTGATTTCTGCACTTTAATGGTAACAAATACATAAATAGTTTATTAGCAGTTATTTAGCAGTCATTATCAGTTGTCTACGGCATTTTAATTTAATGTATTTATATTCCAATTCCAAATTATTAACTATTTTAATTCTAAATTAAATCTATTATAGTTCTATTTTATAATTTAATTCGCCAATTTGATCGTCGTTTATTTTCGCTAGCATAAAAATTGCATTTTGTATGTTTTTTTAATACCATAAAAAATATATTTTTTATAAATCACTAAAATCCAGAAAATTCTAAAATTCGAATCGCCAAAGTCCTACCGATTCCGGACTTTCGAGGTACGACTGCATGTATACAACCATGTGTATTTGTTATTTCTTTTTAATATAATGCTTTAAGAAAATCATTTAATTATACTTAACTATTAAAATAAATCAGTGAATTAAAAAAAACTTTATGTAATCGATTTTGTTATTAAAAAAAAAAAAAAAAAAAAAAAAAAAAAAATGATGAAAGTTAAAATTATTTTTATTTTGATGAAATTTCATTATCATGCATTGATTAAAAAAATATCCAACTTCATACATTTTTTTTAACAGCGAGTATGCAAATTAAAAGAATTACTGAAGCATAAAGTTTTTTTGATATTGTAAGATGAGATTTTTAATGACGAACTGAGGACTAATAATTTCACATGCAAAAATTTCTATATTTTTTTTCTTTAGTCATTTTCTTTTAAAAAAAGATTAATCTATGTAATCGATAACAATATCTTAAGTTATAATTTAAAAAAAAAAAAAACTTGCTCGAAATATAAAGCGGATTATATTTCACAAGGAATTTAAGTATGTTAAAAAAATGTTTGACATTTTACAATATTTATATTTTCTCGAGGAAAAAAGATTGCTGAAAATTTTAAATAATAATAATAATAATGAAACTTTTTTCTTGGTACTTAATATATGCAAATATTAAATATGTATCATGATCTCATAATATATTTGTATTTGTTAGTTACGTACATTCATTTATTAACCTTCCTACAATCAAGGTGTCAATTTTGACCTCGACGCTTATTTGGTGTATCGTTACACTTAAAATACTTAACCTAAAATAAAAAATAAATAAATAAATAAAAAGACATTGTTTATTGAAGATAATCTTTACGCTATTAAATAATAACATAAGTATATAAAAAAAAGTTTAGTGTTATTTAAATTTATCCCGCTGAATAGCAATTGGTTGAAGGAAATAAGTTTAAAAAAGGAGAAATTCAATTGTATCCTTTTTAATTTCATTTAAGGCTTCTATAACTATTTATAATTAATATTAAAACACTAATAAAAAATTAAATATTTACACTACTATCCCTTATTTATGGTTTCATACATTTCTAGTTCGAGACATATTATAATCACGTTAAAAGAAATGAATTTGACCAAAGCTTGATAGAGTGACAGAATGAAATCGCCGCCTAATAGGCTATCCACCGTTCACTTCGATATATTTATCTTATTCTAATTTATTAATTTATTTTATCAGGGTCAATTCCGTTGTTTAGTTTTCATGCTACTATTTCCAATGCAACAATCGTCAAATCTCATATTTATATGAAAAATTTTCAATTTCACTATGTTGATAAAATCGGAAATTACGAATAATTTACGCAATTTTCTTATTAGAATATTTGTATTCAATCATGTTCAAACAAATATCATAAATGTAATTTTGAAGTTGTCTAATGTATTTATGATCCTCAAAATGGAAGTTTGTGCTCAATTTTGCCTCATTCTGACATGTTAAGTAAATCGTAAATTCCAAATAACTTACGAATTTATAAATTGGAAAAATCATAGTCTATGATATTCATGCCAGTATCCTAAATAATATTTCGAAAGTGGTTTGACATCTTTACGATGAAAATATCCCTCAAGATTGACGTTTATGTGAAATTTTGCTCTATTCTGCCATGTTAAGAAATTCGTAAATTTCCAATAGCTTACGAAATTTTTATATTGGGAAATTCATAGTCATTAATATTCATCCCAGTATCCTAAAACATATTTCAAAAGTAGTTTGACATCTTTACGATGAAAATATCTCTAAATATTGACGTTTATGTGAAATTTTGCCCTTTACTGCCATGTTAAGAAATTCGTAAATTTCCAATAACTTGCGAAATTTTCAAAGTAGCATATTTATAGTTACTGATGCTCATTTCGGCATCAAAACTGATTTTTTAAAATTGGTCTGACATTTCTACAGTAAAAAGTATCCATTTAATGCACGTTTAAGTGAAATTTTGTCCTATTCTCCCATGTTATGAAAATCGTAAATTTTTAATAACTTACAAGTTTTTTAATTCGAATGTTGTAAATGAATAGGGTTCTTGCCAGTATCGAAAGTAATATTTTAAAACTGATCTGATTTCTCTACGACAATTTGTTCTTGAGATATCGTGTACACAGACTAACATACTAACGGACTAAAGGACTAACAGACTAACGGTCTAACACACTAACAGTCACCCTACAGACGGACACCATAGAAATTTTGTCATTTTCGGATTCCTCACACCTGAAAACGTGTAAAAAAGTCAAAAAACCGAATTCGAAAATTTTGACAATTACCTAAGTTCCCCTTACCTATAATATGATGGGGAACTAAAAACATGTCATTTTGCTTTCCCATGAAGTAATATGCATCCCCAGCAGCACATCTTCTCTGAAAAGCATCCCCAGGATGTCCTGTGGATAAAAAGAAAATCCTATGGACCTCCCCAGGATGTTCTGTGGACAAGTGTGCTACTATGGTATTAAAACAATGGATTTAACGAATTCGTGATTAAAGTGTTTCAACTATATCCTAAGCTATCGTTACGATAAATCTCACTGGCTTATACATACGCTGACGGTACTAAAAGGTTTTGACGCAAATTCGCAACAATTTCCATTGTAAATGTTTTGCTTTAAAGTAATACCTAAGTTGGAATATTTTTAAGACTATTATTCATAAGACTATTATTCACATTTTTTTGCTGGTAACGGGTTAAGAATCTTTCTAAAAACGTACAGTAAATCTGTACAAAGCTCTTACCAAAGGTGTAAGCTTGTACGGTATTTAACATGAATTCTTTTGAACTAAAAAAAAAAAAAAAAAAAAAGCTCTATTTAATCTAAAAATTTATTTTAAAAATATTATATTAAAATTGCCTGGTAGCTAAAGTAACCATACACCTTCTAATTCCAAAGACAAAACATTGGGCACGCCGGTTATACTGTTATTAATACTTTAATATAACAATATATTACATACATAATAAATAAGCTGAAATAAGTACTTGCAGGAACTTCAAACATAAAAAAGTACTAAAATTTTACAATTTAATGTTATTTATTTATTTTGTCCTAGAAATTCGATAACGCCGTTATATTTGTCCTCAAATTCGATTAAAATTACTTGATCTCCATGTACATACATAATAAATAAGCTAAAATAAGTGCTTTCAGAAACTTCAGACATAAAAAAGTACTAATATTTTACAATTTAATATTATTTATTTATTTTGTCCTATAAATTCGAGGACGCCGTTATATTTGTCCTCAAATTCGATTAAAATTTTTTTATCTCCATGTACATACATAATAAATAAGCTGAAATAAGTTCTTTCAAGAACTTCAAATATAAAAAAGTACTAAAATTTTACAATTTAATGTTATTTATTTATTTTGTCCTAGAAATTCGAGGACGCCGTTATATTTCTCCTCAAATTCCGATACAATTACTTGATCTTCCTGTTGGTAGCAAAAATCCGTACAATTTGGCAACTACGTATTGCTCACATAAATTTGACCACATAAACAATATAAAATACCAGAATTAGGTAGAATTTTTCGTTTTATAAAATTGTTTTATTAACATTTCTTATATTTAATTTTTTAATTGAATGAAAAAAAAAAAGTCTATTTTTCTATAATATTATCCATACAAGAAAAAAAAAAGGAAAAGAAACTTTTGATGGAAAAACATTGAAATTTTAAAACATTTAAGTCGTAAAACTCCGTACAATTTGACAACTACGTATTAATCACATAAATTTGCCCACATAAACAATTTAAAATCCAAGAATAAGATACAATTTCTCATTTTATAAAATTGTTTTATTAACTATTCTCATATTTGATTTTTTAATTGAATGAAAAAAAAAAAAAAAGAAATCTATTTTCCTAGAATAATATTACAAGATAGAAGAAGAAGAAGAAAGAAAATGAAAGAAAGAAACTTTTGATGGAAAAACATTGAAGTTTTAAAACAGTTACGTAAAATCCAATTTCCAATACTTTAATCTTATGTAATAAAATTTTGTCTGGTTATAAAAAGTTTATTCTCAATTTTAACAGTAAATTAAACACATAAAAGAGTTAAGACTTTTTTTTTTTCTTCTATTACAATTTTTAAGTTCATCTTATACTACAACAAAAAATCAGAGTTATTATTAAGTTTTTTATTTAAAAGCGGAAAGAAATTGACTTTTCTCAAATACTCTTTTATTTTTCAAAGCGTATATTTTTTCATTTATTTGTTATCTATTCGGTAAAAATCATTTACAGAAACATTTTTTTTCTTTTTCATTTTCCCCACTTTTTACATTTATTTGAATTCCTGTTTCTTTTAGTAGACATACATTTATAAATAATTCTTTTACTAAAAAACTTTAGAATCTGATTGAGTGTACGTTTTTTCAGCTATATAGTATATTATTTAACAGTTTAAATTCTGTTAAATCTGTACTGCAAATAATTATTTTTTTATAAAAGTGTTTATTCTATTACATATTTCAGATAACAGCAATGTTACCTAGTTTAATAATATTAACAATGAAAATAAAAGAGAAAACATAGATGTAAGTGATACCTAAATACACATTTTTAGATATAGTTTAATTATTTCAGTTGTTTAATTGATATTACAATTACCAGCATAATAATAGGCTTATATAAGTAAATTACTATATAAGTATCCCTCTTAAACATATTTTCCTGTGTATTTTTTAAATTTTTGATTTATATCTGTATTGCTATTTCATAGAAAAATTTTAATAAATGAGATAAAAATTCAATTCTTTTAATTTATGATCACATATATATGTATATTTATAAAAAATAACATCTTTATAAAATTTTTATAATTTATTTTAATAAAAAATAATATGTTTTGTCACTTAGATAAATGCTTGTGCAGAAACAGAGCAAAATAACACAGAGCACTAAAAGCCATACTTGCCAACATCCTAATTAATATTCCTAGTATTGTTAGCCACGCCTTTTATTTAACACCAATATTTTTTTAGAGTATTCTTCTTCTTATTTAATCGTAATTGAATTTGGAGACTATTACTCTTCAAATTTATTGGTGTGAAATAACGGGTGGAGCTAACAATACTACGGAATATTAATTAGGATGTTGGCATGTATGTTAACGCTCAACTTGAGATTTTATTTTCAAGCCAACTGAATTTTGCATCAACTTATGTACAGTTGAGGAATCTTCTAGAATTAGAAAAGTCTATAAGTTACATAACATTAACTGAATAATTACCATAAACATAATTAACATAATGGATAAATAAGCAATAAACAAAACATTTTTAATCACTTGCACTCGAGTGGGATCGAACTCGCGACTTTTGGGTTCGTATCTCAGCGCTTTGCCTCACAGCCACGACGTTCACAGGTGAAACGGCTTTCGTTACAATATGCTTATATAAATAAATTACTATATAAGTATATACCTTTTAAACATATTTTCCTGTGTATTTTTTAAATTTCTTATTTATATCTGTATTGCTATTTCATAGAAAAATGCTTATAAATCAATTAAAAATTAATTCTTTTAATTTATGATCGCATATATATGTTTACAAAAAATGATATCTTTTTAATTCGTCATATATACCCTCTGTCCCATAAGTCTATAAACATTTTAAATATTCATAAAAAAGGAAGAAACTGGTAGAATTGATCGTGGTTTGCAGAAAAGGTTTTCTGGTAAAAATATTTATTTATTTATTTTTTTTATTTTTTTTTTTTGTAAAAGAAAAAAATAGTTAAATTTTTGTTCGATAGAGGGTGCTGCATAAAATCGTTCCGAAAAATACGCAAATCAGAGTCCTTAAAATTGCTCAGTTTTACAATTAACACAGTTTCTTTTTTATTTTGCTTCCTACTTGTGGATACACGAAGTGTTAATTACGATGTTGACATTGTAAAGATGTTTTTCCTCAGACAAGAACCGTCGAATGAAGCAGTAGTTAGCGGTGTTGTAACGGGTTCACAAACTGTAATTTATAATGATAGCGGACATATACATTAGGATTTATATGCCTATAAACGTTTACATGCAAATGTAGTTTTTCACGGAAATCTGCGATTTGCTCACGTACAGCACTCTATCGACGAAAATTTTAATATATTTTTTTTTCTTTACAAATAAATATATAAATAAATAAATAAATAAATAAAATAAAATAAAATAAAAATCTTCATGAGCTAATAATTACCAATACCTTCAATTTTTAAGAATTTCTAAAATGTTTGCAGATTAGGATCACCTGGTACATTGCATTGCTTGTGGTTTTACACTTCACTGGTTGTTGTTATTGAGTTTTGTGAAATCTGAGTATTATGTAGATAATGATAGTTGAAGGATAATCCATACGGTGATTGAAAACAAAGAAAACTTTGAAGAAAGATTACTTTATGACAACTATTTTATGCAGATGCATAGGATATAATTTGAACCCAACTCATACTACGATGCATTTAAAAGCGAAGATCCTGTTTTAAACTTATGACTGATCCTTGCCGTTTTACGAATCAAAAAATTATTTTATCCTTTCGTAGAAGCATAGATAAATTCGTGACCAAATGTCGGTCCAAATTTACCTACACCCTATACTATAATACATATGTATATATATATATTAGATGTAAAGATGCAAAATGTTGTTGAAAATTTGAGGTATATAAATTCCAATTTTTCAACAGTATTTTGCAACTTTCTCGCTTGTAGAAAATTAATGGAAGACTGATTTACTATGAAAAAACTTGGTGTTAAACTTTATTTTTAAATAGTGAAATGTTGAAAGCTATGATATTTATGTACATACAGGGTAAGGTACGATTAAAGGTACGATTTCAAACGCTGTAATTTTAAAATGAATGGAAAAAAAATGACTTGATATTTTACCATAACAATAGTGAGGCAGTGGAATTTCTTTCGGTGAAGGGAAAAATTATTTATAAAATGTGCGTTCAGATGGCGCTGTCAAAGTAATTTCAAAAGAAATGCCTAAATAGGTTCATTGTACGCAAGCATGTAGTTAGAAATAGAATAAAATAGCTGGGAACAATAGACTTTAAAAGTGTACGACAACTTTTTTAGCAAAAAAACAAGAAGACGTGTTTAAAGCAAAACAGTGATAGTGACAAAATAAAAAGAGAAGCTTCATGAAACAAACATTTTACAAATGATTTAAAGTACATTTTGGAACGTTTTTTTTTTTTTTTTTTTTTTCCCTTTGCCAAACAAAATTCCATTGCCTAACAATTGTTCTGGTAAAATATCAAGTCATTCCCAGTGGTAGTAATTGCACATCTGCGCAGCGCTAGTGCGACGTAAAACCCAACCAACCTGTTAATTTAAATGCCTCAATAGCACAGAATGTTATTTTATATTTACGCAGAAATCACACATATCTATTATAATTATATATATATTTATGTAGAATTATTTTACAGGTAATTATAATTACGAAAATCTTCTTACCTGTATTCTTCATTTCTAGCAACCGTTCATTCTGTTCTTGTTTTGTTAGATTACACAGCTGAATTATAAACTCTTCTATAAAGAAATTATCCGTTAGTCTTAATTAATTCAGCATACTCAATTACGAGATGACTTTGTGTCTTAAATATTTAATAAAAGAATTAAGAAAAGAAAAAGAACATAAAATAAATTTGTTTTTACGGAGCTACTAAAACACTCCGAATATTTAAAGGTCTCCATGACAACTACAGAAGAAAATACATATACAGTCGGCTGCAAAATTATTCGAGCACTAGCCAATAATTCCTACATTTAAAAAGTACACTTAAGACTGTTTTGCTAAGTAAATCCTTGTCGAATCATTGTCTTAGACTGATTAAGAACATGATTCGACAAGGATTTATTTAACAAAGCTGTATTAAGTGTACTTTTTTTTGGCAAGGATTATTGCTAGTGCTCGAATAATTTTGCAGCCGACTGTACATGATGCAGGAGCGAGCGGTTTTTTATAGACATGCGCAGATGCCTCATTTGTTTTCTCTTTACAGTTCCAACCGAAAGAAAAATGTTTTTATAGTCTGTGAAATATATTGGGCAGATAATTGTCGTATTTTTTAACACAACCAACCAACCCAGCGGTAGTTTTAAAGCTATAGCGTTTTGAAATCGTAACTTTAATTATAATCACTCCGTATATAAGAACACCAGTTTTTAAAGTATATTACATTTTCCTGCTTATTTATATGATAAATATCTTTCAAAAAAGCAAACAAAATATCTGATTACCACAAAAAGACTTTTATAATAGTGGATTTTGCTTCAGTAAACATATAGTAAAATACCATTTACAATATATTTTTAGAAATAGAACGGAGATATATAAAGAACCAAAATCGAAACAAATAAAATTCAAGCCTGCGAACTTACACTCTCTGGAGAACAACCCTTTTCCATTTATGTTTACAGTGACTAAATTTACCATATGCCTACAACTATAAATACTTGGTATTTTAGACGAATAAACTCAATGTTATGTTTTTACAACAAGCACAGGGATGGCATTCTATTTTATTGCATAAAAATTGTACAGATAGATATTACATACAAAATATTTGTTTATATTTGAAATTAAACTAAAAATAGCTTCTTTTTATCTATGAAAGATTTAAGAAGAAGAGATGTGTAAGAAAATAAATGCATGTGTGCATTCGAAATTTATAGTGATTACATTAAATAAGAGTTTTTTTTTTTTTTTTTTGCAATTGATTTTTATGTTCAATTTAATTATTTAATTATTATTATTTTTTGTTTTCTTTTGTTCAAAAATATTGTTTTATTTTATTTTATTTTTTAATCCATTAAAATATTTTAGTAGGTTAGGTGCTCCAGTAATTGGCACCTATCCCGAAATAATTAATAGATAAGAAAAATAAAATGATATATTTTACATATAAGAATTTTAACATTTTATGTCAAACACTGGAGCATAGGGTGCTAATAACTGGTAAAATGAATAACTAGCAGTGTCAAACACTGGAACATAGGGTGCCAATTACTGATAAAATGAAAAAGTGGCAGTGTCAATTACTGGTACATTGAGTGGGTGTCAAATAAAAATTCATAAAATAATAATAATAATAATAATAATTTTTATAAAATGTATATATTTTAACATGTATGCGGTTCTGAAATGTCTTTCATGCTATATGTACTTAAGAATTCTAAAAACATTTTCTCATGACTAGAACATTAAAAACATCAGAGATTGTTCTAAAAGTGTCAATCACTGGTGCACTTAAACTACTTTCGCAAAATTTAGAACTGTCTCCCGTGATCACTTTTATTTATTTATTTATTTTTTCATTTTATTAAAATAACATAAATATGAAAAATCGCAAAATTAAAGTTCTTAATTAATTGAAAGAAAAGAAAAGTAGCAAAATTTTTAGTGACTTTACAGGATCTGTAATATAAATTAAATTAAAATTTAAGTTAGTGCTCTCAGCTTACATGGGTTCTCAACGTGTGCTCTCAACTTACATTAAAATTGTCCAAACACCGTATTCTATAGAACGATTTATTATTTTTAAGATAACTAATTAAATTCATTTTACAACTGTAATATATATATATATATATATATGTATATATATATATATATATATATATATATGATTTTTTTTTCAAATACTTTATTTTAAAAGTATTCTGCACTCTTGCTCAAAATTTTAGCAAGATTTGCAAATGATCAGTTTTCTTTCAATATAAAAGTTTATCTCTCGATGAAATGCTTTCAAACACTGGATATTTAGAGAACAGGGTCTTCCTCATGTGTTTCAGTGATGTTTGGTTAAAGACAACAATTAGGGGATCATTAACATATTGAGCAAAATCCGTAATGTATCATTAAACGAAAGAAATGATCTGCAACTTTGGGATATGTTAATATAGACTCAGTACAATTTGTAGATGAATTTGTGTGACGATAGCATGTTAAATAACAGAGATATAAGCATTTATTTTCAAGTACGCAGGTTTATTACCCAGTTCTAGAAAATCAAGCGAGAATTGTTCGTAACACAAAAATTTCAGAATATTCAGAATATTGTTTCACCATCTATAAATGTGTAGAGTAGAAATTCTCGATCATTTCGCCAATTCAGTTTATTGGCGTGCCTTATACGCACAGCTCTTAAATCTATATTTCTAGTTAAGGGGTTTAGAAAATGGCCACTTATTCAATTCTAGATGAAGGCGGTATATATTTTTTCTCAGTGTTACGTGGATTTTGAAGGGTAAACAGTGCCTATTTTATTTTATTTTTTAAAATAATAAATGAAATATTTATATAAAAGAGCAACATTTAAATAATATTTTATAAAATTTTCGTTGACAAATTTAAGAAATTCATCTCGTGGTTCTTGGTTTCCGGTGATCTTCCACATAAACAATGAACGCGATTTCCCAAAAACTATTGCAATGTATTTATTAAAATTTCGAACGTTTCTTAAAAATAAAATTAACTAGTGCTTGAATGGAGGATTTAAATAAAAATTAAATTTGAATTTCGGGCAGAGCAATACAATTGCAAAAACAATACAATTTTTGTTACATATATTTTCCATGTTGCAGATTGTAAAATTAATTGTAATCAAAAGAAATAATCTGGTGTGCAACAGCCACACGACTTCTATTACCTTTGGGAGACCTGAAATTGAGCTATTTATACAGGGCGCCTATCAATTTTCCTGAACAAACCAACTATATCATTCGAAAGGACATCTAATAGAGTATTTATAATTTGAATTTATAATAATAATTTATAATTTGAAGAAAATCGTTAGAGCCGTTTTTGAGATACGGACTTACGGTCCCACTTCCGGTTTCCGATGTCCCACTTCCGGTTAAACTCAGTTATTGACAGGAAAACAATATATACATACAAAAGCATATTTAAAAGTGAGTTAAAATGGCGAGTTTGAAAAAAATCCGTACAACAGTTTTTAAAGGAACGCCTTTGCGAGGCCTGAAATTGAGCTATTTATACAGGACGCCTATCAATTTTCCTGAACTAACCAAATTCGAAAGGACATCTAATAGAGTGTTTATATAGCAAGTTTGAAGAAAATCGATAGAGCCGTTTTTGAGATACGGACTTATAGTCTCACTTCCGGTTCCCGATGTCCCACTTCCGGTTTTTCAATTTTCAATAAAATTTCGAACTTTCATCTGTACACCAGACGTATTTCAATTCTAAAGTTTCGTAGCTCTATCTTTATTAGTTTCTGAGCTATAATAGCCAGAATATTCTCCACATACATACATACATACATACACACACACACATACATACATACACACTGACCAATTGCCAAAAACCACTTTTTTGGACTCAGGGGACCTTAAAACGTGTAAATCAGGTGAAAACCCGATATCGAATTTTCAGACCGAATACAATACTTCCATTACCTACGGTAGTAGGGTAATGGACGTAAAAAGGAAAAATCCTTCTTTAAACCAGTAGACAATTCTATTTCAAAGAAATGCGCAAATTTTCAAAGATCGGTTCATGAATCTTTTGAGAAATAATGTCCACTGCATTTTTAAAGAGTCTCTGGAGACCAGGAGTTTTACTGAGAAAAAAAAATATACCGCCTTCATCCAGAAGGAATAAGTGGTCATTTTCTAAATCCCTTAACTAGTAATATAGATTTCCGAGCTATACGCATAAGACACGTCAATAAACTGAATAGACGAAATGATCGAGAATTTCTAGTTTACATAATTCTAGATGGTGAAACAATATTCTGTATACTCTGAATCTTTTGTATTGCGAGAAATTCTCGCTTGATTTTCTAGAATTGGGTCATAAACTAAGATTATATTTACTGAAACTCGCCTCTTCTATTCACATTTATTTCCAGAGATTTTTGAATAACTTTGCCCTCGATGATATAGGCAAACGCTCTAGAATTCTAATAAGGGTTTCTAGAACTCGCTTTCAAAGGGTACTAGAATTTATAAGGATGACATGGAACTATTTTTTTTAGAGTCACAATTTAGATTCTAAGTGTCAGTTATAAAATTATTTCTGGCTGATTTTTCTAAAATTTTGAATAAAATTAATATAGAAATGTTTTTATATGTTGCTCATTTATACGCTCGTAATTTTAAATAAAATAATCTGGTGTGTCACTCACACGACTTTCTCTTACCCTGAAATTTAATACTATAAATACAGGTTGGAGATTAAGAGGTACGATGTTGGAGATACGATGTTATGTAAACCTATGTTAAACAATTCAAATTAGGCTTCGGAAGAGTTTTGTATGATAATTAATTCTGTGTGAGGGGGGCTACCGCCCCCCTCAACCCCCCGTTTCATTAACGTAGAATTTAATTCGGTTATTAAAAAATAATTCTGTTTTTAAAAAGTAATTTATTAAAATTATTATTTAAAAAAATTATCTTTTATAATAATGCAGACGATTTCCATATTAGAGAAGTAGTATGACACTAAATATCCAAAATAAGTCCATTTTATTCCCAATATTAAAAAAAAAAAAAAAAAAAAAAAAAAAAAAAAAAAAAAAATTACAAAAATTTTTTTTTTTTTTTTTTTTCGTTAAAAGTGAAAAAAATCGATAACTTTGATTTCAATTATCGCAGATCGATGGTTCAACCATTCGTTTTAAAGGTATTGGCGAGCTCTTTTGAAAGATACCCATCATGAAAATTTACTCCCCCCGAGGGGGGACTTCCCCCCCTAGGGAAGCGAGGCTCCTACATCAAAAATTTCTTTTCCCAGTTGACTATCTCTATTACAAAAAATATATAATTGTTTCATTTTGTTTAGTGCAGTCTATAGACGTTAAACTCTACTTACCTGCAATTTCCCCCATAGACGTAATGTATTAGAATTCTCTTGATTGTCCCTGTACACGAACCATTTGCTTGATCTTAACGAAAATCTTACTGTAGCATCCCTATATGATACACATTTAGAATACCAAGTTTTAACTTTCTGCCATAATTTGTTTTTCAGATATGCTGATAACAGACAGACACACAGACACACACACAGAACATTTGCTAAAAACATGATTTTCGTATTCAGGGGACCTCAAAACGTGTAAATATAACAAAATCTCGCGTTCGAAAATTTGAGCCAAAAACAATACTTTCTCTACCTTATGGGTAAGAGAATGTAAAAAAAAATATTTAAAAAAATAGAGAAAATATACTTTTTTTGAGGGGGGGGGGAGGGGGATTTGAAATCCATTTAACCACTTACACTCTCATTTCTTTTGCAGAATAAGTGTAAAAAAGGCAAAATTTCAGTAACATTGAATAATATTTTTATTTTAATTATATATTGAAACTATATTACTGTTTGCTGAATGAGAAAATAAAATATTTAACATTATAATATTTCTTTTATAAATATCCAAACTTAAACAATTTCTAAATAAAAGCGTATTTACTTACAAAGCATAACACAAACACAATGTTTCTGTATGGATCGAAACTTACCTAGAAAATGAAAAAAAATTACAGTTAGTTTTCAGTAATACATATTTCATATATGATGTAGTATATAAATTGTTTATTGTGTTTATCAATTTAAAGTTTATAAAATATTCAAATTTATATTTATATACAATGTCAGATAATTTAATATATTAATGCAGAAAATAAATCATTGTTTTAAATTTAAAATACTACTAAATAGAATTTATTTATCTATTTATATATATATATATATATATATATATATATATATATATATATATTTATTTATGGATTTTTTGTAAAGAATGTTAACTTATATATATATATATTCAGATTATCATTACGCGTGGCGAGTTTTACGTGGCGAGTTTCTATTAAAGTTTAACTTTTCTCTTCCTATTGTTTAATTAGAATATATATATATATATATATATATATCATCTAGCACGTATTTGTTATTTTATAAAAATTTTATTAAAATTGATACACAGATTGCTTAAACATTTTTATTAAGTGAATTCAATAGCAATTAATGTGTAAAATTACGCTAAAATACTGAAAGATTGAATTAAGAAAGTTATCTTTGCCTAAGTAAAATTATCTTAAACAAATCTAAAGAAAAATAATTATCAGTAACACATTTTCTCTGCAGATATGTATGTTAATTTGAGGTCATTTATTTATATGATCAAACATTAAATAATGGTTGCATTGGAAAAATTAGTAATATGTTTATGTTTAAATATTGCATATTTGTAAAACATAGAAAATGGAAAGAAAAGAAATTATTTATGTCTGCTTCTTTTGAATTAATTAAATTTATTTATTTATTCAAAATAAATGACATTTTTATTATGCTTTAATTTGCATATACCTACAGCATAAGATAGGCATATTATTTCGTCCTTGTTTACCATCATCATTTTTAATTTATTCAATCATGAAAACTTTCAGAAGATGTACCATAATTTTATATGAAAATCGAAATTGAAAGATTACAAAGAATTGTATAAAATGTAATGAGACCTTTTTTTTTTCTTATGTGACTGAGCATGTAATGAAGTCGCAGCTCACAGACTCCAGATGAGTTTAGTTGGAAGCTGGGTTCAAAGGGAATTTTTAATAATGCGTTTTTACCGCCTTAAGTAGGTTTTTTTTTTTTTTTTTTTTACTATTTTAGGCTTGACAAAATGTTCATGACTTAAAAAAAGCTACTAAATAAAATTGCTGGTATCTAAATTGAACTCTATGGCAAACTAAGTGAAATTAATATTCAAATTTCACCTGGCATCATCCAAAAGGCGTCCTGGCGTCATAGCACAGTGCTATGTAATAACGTTCTATGTTGGACACGAAAATTCAGATTAGGAGACGTTGCGTTGGTAAATTATTCAACATGTATTTGGGAGTGATAATTTTATAACAATTATGTACATCGAAATAAAATTAAATAGCAATAAAAAAAAGACTACGGGTGGGAATCGATTAACAGTTTTAACTGGGTTAATCGTAGTTCATTAATCGATTAATCGGATTTTTAATCGGTTTTGTATAATCTTTGTATAATTTTATTTCAATAATAAATAAAACACTCTTATATATATATATATATATATATATATATATAAGAGCCAAAAAGATTTAATTTTATTGAAATTTTAAAAAATCGTTAAAAAAGAAAAAAACTTAAAAAATATAATCTAAATTTGTTCAAATATTCAAAAGAAATTTGTAACACACAAAAAAAGGCAGAATTTCACCTGTCACAAAATTTTATCTATCACTGTATTCATACAATAACTGTTAAATATTAATGTTTATTTATTTACTTTTCCATTTTTAAGGCATCAGCAATGATTTCAAAAGAACAATTTGAGAGATCATTTAGTATTACTTAAAAGAAACGCATCATATATATGAAACCTAAAGAAATATGAGCGTGAATAAGTCCAGACACCTTTGCATACTGATAATTTTTGCATACATAATAAAATTGATGTTAAAGAAAATACCGTTATTTATGACTTGTGACTTATTAAAATATTATACATAGTCACGGAAAAAAGCGATTGTTGGGAATAATCAATGATGTTTTAGCAGAAAAAACTCTGAGAAAAAACTGAAGGACGAATGGTACCTGAAATATACAGCTAGATTTCGATATCTGAATTGGAATTTTTCATACCGAGATAGAAATGCCCTTACCTACACAAAAACATTTACATAGAAATTCACTTGAGGTCTTTGCTAATTGAAAGAAATATATCATATCTTTTAGGTGTAGAAGCCATTATCATAAATTTAAGCAACCTCTTAAAATTCACCCTCTTAGATCAATTTCGAGAAAAAGTTTTCTTTTTTCACCCCCTCCTGTGGAAAACACAACTTAATAATATATATGTGTGTGTGTGTGTGTGTGTATGTATATAAATATATTAATCACAGAAAATTCCGAACGGATAGGTCGACGAGCGCGACCTGGAATCTATCCGGCACTTTCCGTCTACTAGCTTTGAACGCAGAACCGCTCGGCCACTGATAGGGCGATATTTTGTTGTTAGAACAGCATTTCAAATTTTTACTTTCGTTCAGCATTTTAATTCATAGTTTGAAATTTTAATCTGATTTTGAAAATTTTTAATCAAATTAATCGGACCGATTAGCTCGATTAAAAAAATTGATCGGGACTAAGCACTGATCGATTAAGCGGCACAGCCCTAAAAAGACTATTGTTGAACTCACCATTTCTTTATAATTGTATACTTCCTGAAATTATACATCTTTTTAAATTTAATGTTTAATCTATGATAAAAATTGCAAAATTGTAACAGAGAGAAAAAAAAAAAAATCATCGTGGGTGACCTGATTTAACAAGTTCTGAAAAAGCCTGTTATTGGGTTTAAATAAATTCTCTTTGGTTCCATTGAAATATTTTATTTAATAAACCAGTAATTGTTTGTCTCAATTTCACTCAGAATTAATGTAAAAATCTTTATAGAATAATTAGAATAATCAGTTTTCAAAATCATTATTCTTTACGGACTTTATTGATAACATTTTATTTTAATTATTAACATTTACGGATTTTATTGAAGAGAAGGATATTAAAACAGTAATCATATAATTTCAAGTTTCAATGATCTTTTTATTCCTGAATTTTACAAAAAATCGTTAGAGCTGTTCCAAAGGAAACGAAACTTTTGTCATATCCCTTACAGCACACTTATTCAAAGTACACCTTCAAGATATTTCTGGGATGCCTTCTCATCCTGAAAACATCCTGAAGATATCCTGGGGAGAAGTTGTGCTGCTAGGGATATTGTCTAGGGTGGAACGTTGTCCAGCTAAAAAAGAAAAAAAATAATCTGCAGAAAAACTACAATATATATATATATATAAATAAATAAATAAAGTAAATAAATAAATGTAGAAATTCTGAAGGTATTTGAAAGGATTTCTAGGAAAGCTGTCGTTTGGAATACTAATCTGATTAAAAAAAAAAAAAAGCATTTGAAAATGTATTGTTTTCCAAATACCGGAAAACATCAGGTATTGATTTAAGTGATGGAATTAGATCATTTACAAATATATTAAACAAGGTGCAGCTACTAACTGCTCGCTGAGGGAGCGCAGTTTGTAGATTAAAGCTTTTGGAGAAAGATTCACCGAATTTAATCCTGCATGTTCTCTGGTTTGTGAAAGATCTAATCCAGTGAATTAAACTGGAAGAAATTCTAATATTCAAGAGATCTTGAGAATCGTACAGCTCTAAAGAAATGGAAGAATTTAAGTCCTTCTCTTGTTGCTGATAAACCAAGACGTAAGGTAGTTGTGACTTTCCGCCTATTTACAGGACATGACTGCCTTGCCGCTAATTTGAAGTGCATAGGTATATCGACGCGCATAGGTAAACGACCCTAATTGCCCACTTTGTAATTCTGGAGAAGTAATGGACAGGGACCATCTGTCCCGTTGTAGGGCTCTTCGATCTTCTACAGAAGAGTCGAGATATTGGGAGGCAAGATCGTTCCTTAGGCAATGACTTCGGTCTTTTGTTCTATGTTATATTGTTTATGATTTGTTTTGTAACTTTATAGTCCTCTGTAACTTCTGTCTAGCCATTGGAAATAAAAGAATAAAAATAAAAATGCCGTAAAATAACTGCAGATAAAAAATAAATGTTTTTTGAACAACAACAACAATTAAAAAATATATTTTTTTTTCTTTTTTCTTTCTTTCTTTCTTTTTTTTTCAGATTAGTATTCCAAACATCAGTTTTCTTTTCTTGCAGATTGTTTGTTCCAAATACCTGCATATTATCTGCACATTTTTTTAAAGAGTTTTTTAGCAGATCTTTTAGCTGGGATGATACTCAGTGAATGCTAATTTTACTAAAGGTAAAAGTAATTCAAACCGATTTGTCACATAAACAATTTTTAATATATATATATATATATTTTTAATCGTTTAAACATAGAAATCTAGGTTTCTGCTACACCTTGTCCGAGATGGAGCACGAGTTACCAGCGGAAGTTATTTTTACTTAGTATTAAAATAAGTTAAGCCATTTTATCACCTCAGAAAATTCTTAATCTTAATTTTTTATCAAACTCATTAGAGCTATTTATCAGAGACCTGTAGCATATTTAAACAAAAACCGATCCTATTTGGGAGGTTTATTTAAATTAGTTAATTTCCCTTTTATTTCAATATTCTTTTGACCGTTAGAAAATTCTTATTAATGATCTCTGAACTATTGCATTAAAGAAATACATATATAATAATAAAATTATATGAATAATAATTAATTAGTATTTTGTAAAACTACTTTTTCAGAGGATAAAGCGTTTTTTACTTAATTTAAATCTGTGAGAGTTCAAGCAGTTTTCTAATTTCTCGAATTCGTTGTCGCCGTTTACATAACGCAGAAAAAAATTCGAACTCTCTTAGTTTCTAATATACATATTTTCTTCTTTTTTCTTTAATGCAGAGCAGAATTTTTGTCTTTTTGGAAAACTCAAGAAGCAGTTTGAATTTCTGAATAAGTTTATTAAAGTATTCAAAATAAAAAGCTTTCTTTTTAAACAATATACAGTGTTTTTCTTCATTATGATTTTTTAAAAAATTCAAACTTCCGTTTCCTTGAAAATAAAAAATTCTTTTGAGAAACAAGTTAATTTTTTTTAGAATAAGATCGTGACTTTGCATGCTTATTAAGTCGAAATTAACTTTAACTTTAACTTTTAAGCTTCACACCATTTTTTTTTCAGCCGCATTCATAAATATATAAATTAACTGATAATAAATGAAAAACAATCCCAAAACACATGGGGTATTCTTCAATATTTAAAAAAAAAAGATATAATATTTTATAAAAGTTACTTTGAAAAAAAATTATGATGATTACAACAAAGATCTAGGGGAAAATATAATAATAATAATAATAATAATAATAATAATAATAAATTAAAATATTGCCACAGTTGATAAAGCCAGAAGTGATTTTGTTATTCCCTGTATTTTTATTTTTTTAAAATAAAATGTTAAATATAAAAGAATATGCTAGTAATAGTTCCTGCAAAAAAACTATTTGGCCTTTCATAAAAAACTTAGGCTTAGAAAGTTTGGCCGTGGGTTTCCCTTTCTCCCCTATTCTTGCAGATATTATTTTGAAAGCATGCTTTTTAAGAAAATGTGTTTTCCTTTTTGGACCCGTTACGTTGATGACAACTTCACGCTTATAGATACATCCCGTACAATATTGGCCATGTCTTAGAAACTTTAAATTCCATCGACAGTAATATCCAGTTTACATATGAAATATAAATTAATGGCCATCTCTTGATACCTTTGTCTCCAGCACTGTAGATGGATTTTCAACCACCGTCTATCGTAAAAATTTTGCGTCTCTCTACCTCCCCATGCGTGTTTATGTCATCCACCAAACCAAAAATTGGCTGTTTTTTATACTTTTGTCAACCGTGTTCTTAATATTAAAACCCGAATAAACTACTACATCAGAAACGCCGAAGAGAAATATTTGAGATGTATACAGCTGTTTCGGTAGCCTTAAGTGTACCGTCTTCAGTGCAAAAAGAATTCTGAATCTGGAGAAGTGCTCGTATATATAGGAGAGGGACCGAGGACTTCTCCAGATTCAGAATTCTTTTCTTGCACTGAAGACGGTACACTTAAGGCTACCGAACAGCTGTATGCATCTCAAATATTTTTCTTCGACGTTTTTGACGTAGTACTTTATTCGGGTTTTAATATTCCAACGCCAAGTCTCCTGTTATTATTACGTGCTCTTAATATTTGTTCTTATCCGGTTTTATTAAATTCAGAAATCAAATATATGAAAGCCATTGCAGATGACAGATGTTATAACCTTTCCGTTATTGAGAAAGCTATCCAAAAATTACAACTCCCTTGTACTTTGTCTACTAAATCAGTCTCTTCTAATATTAGATAACCAATCAAATATCTTAGTTTTGTTAACCTCGATTTGAATGAAATCAAAAATAATTATCAAAAAACATACGTTTCTGAGTAACAACAAAAGTGCGATAATGCTTAACTTGAAATAATAAATAAATAAATAAATAAATAAATAAATAATAAAATAGCACTGAAAGATGATAATGGAAAACTTTGTAAACAAACAAGACAACTGAAAAAAACATGTAGGGATTGCTTTGTGTGGAAATAATAAAATACGATTCCTCATCTGCAGTAATAGCATCAGCACATTTCATAAATTTTGTCAACTAACACCATAAATTTCAAAATGTCCCGACAATTGTTTCGTGTTAAAATAATCAAACACTTTAACAAGTGACTGTGTAGATACTCGACTAGAATAAAGTCGCAACGTCTCTTTATTCTTCCTTGATGAAGAGAGGTGTATAAATAATTTATACAGAAACAATTATTGTATGGCATTTTAAGTAACAATTTGTTTATTACTGTTTAAGTGTTATTTTTGTATGACTGGAAAATTCCCTTCAAATTGAGATAATTTTTCACATCTATGTATCTTGCGTATTTGATAAATGACAAAGATAAATTATGCATATAATATGTTTTCGAAATACATTCATTATATTCAAGTGACAAAAGCATGTAATACCATCATGTACTTAAAACTTTACAACATAGTACATTACCGGAAAATATGACATAGCTTGTAAATATAAGCAGTCGATCACTGTCATATATTATAAATCTCTCTTTCAAACTATTTTTACATCATACATATATATGCATTACAAATATATTTTATTTATTCATACGACAAAAGCACAAAAAGGAAATAGAATTGGAGTCTCTGGAGTCTTTTATCTTTGCAATCTCTTTGGCGCCACTATAAATTGTCCCTTAACTATATCTCTTTACTCAAGTTTATATTTATCTTTTTAGATAAATATAAACTTTATTCATAAGGCTGTTTATTTGATTGAAAAGGCAAGTAATATGTCTATTACAAGTAACTCAACAAGTGTTTTCCCAAAGTGTCTGATGGTATTTAGTTAACATTATGAGAGAAAATTTTTGATTTTTTATTAATCGTATACATAATGAAATAATATATACCATATTTTAATGATGCAAAATATTGCACTGAAAAAAATGTAGTTTTTATTTTATTATTATTATTATTATTATTATTATTTAATTTATGTGCTATAACTGCACTGAGAAAAAATTCTGTAACTGACATCTAGAATCTAAATTGTGACTCTAGAAAAATAGTTCCATGTCATCCTTATAAATTCTAGTCCCCTTCGAAAGCGAGTTCTAGAAGCCTCTATTAGAATTCTAGACCGTTGGCCTATATTCTCGAGGGCAAAATTATTTAAACATCTCTGCAAATAAATGAGACTATAAGAGGCGGGTTTCTGCAGCTATAATCTTGGTTTATTACCAAATTCTAGAAAATCCAGCGAGAATATCGCGCACTATAAATGATTCAGAATATTTAGAGTATTCAGACTATTGTTTCGCCATCTAAAAATGTGTACACTAAAATTCTCGATCATTTCGTCTATTCAGTTTATTGGCATGCCTTATGCGCATAGCTCGGCAATCTATATTTCTATTTAAGGTATTTAGAAAATGGCCACTTATTCACTGTAGAGAAAGACGGTATATACTTTTTCTTAGTGTGGATTTTTAGAAGTTATTATATAAGTATAAATTAATAAAATAAAATATAAAACTGCTAAGTATATTTCTATAATGCATTTAACAATATTAAACATGCTACATTTTAGTATTAAAGAAATCGTAACTAGAAAGAAAATATAATTATTTTATTTTTAATTTAAAATTCAATTGCTTTAGATATTTTTTGTGTAGATTGCAGTTACATGTCATATAATTTATTTTTCTCTTGGTCTCCAAATTTCGTGAATAATCAGTTAATTATAACAATCAGTTAATTACATTTATCCGTGCGAATTTGTTTTTATTGAATCCTTATAAAAATTTGTCACAAACAGGGTATTTATTTTTAAATTAAGAAATTGTTGCCTTTGTCATGAGCTCTCGAATTCAATCGTAAGACTAAAATTCATGAAAAATTCAAATTTTACATTTTTATTTTTGTTTGTATCTTATTATGTATTTGAGATATAAAAAAATTAAATACCCAGATGTGTTTAATTATACGCAAAAACTAAAAACTACAAAAAAAAAAAAAAAAAAAAAAAAAAAAAAAATTGGAGATCAAAAATGAGCATGAGGCTTTTGTTTATTAGTGTTAAGATGCAGCATATTTTAATACAGAAAAAAATCATAGCAGAAAGAAACTTTAATTATTCTTTTAATATTCTTCGCAATTAAAAATTTATTATACGTTCATAAAGTCCCGGACCCATTTTGATGTTTAATAACTTATAAAATAATGAAGATATAAACAAACTTATGGCATTTATTGATGGAATAACTCATATATTTTCTTTTCAGGTTTGAATATCTTTACTTTTGTAATTATCGTCAGCCTGTGTGGTTAATTTCAGATAATTTCATTTTCCAGTCTAAATATCTGGACTTTTCTAAATATCGTCTGCTTATTAATTGCATTTTTCTCTCTTTTGTTTTTGGCAACTCTTGCAATGTTATTTTTACTTTTGATGTGTTTGTTATATGTAGTACTTTTGTATGTGATGTTTTATTCGAGCGGATATAAAGGAGAATGCATACACCACAAGAGAAAGCACAGATAGCCTCTGTCGATGCCACCATGCTTGCCGCTACCTGGCGTGAAATTGACTATCGACATGATATTCTCCGTGCGACGAAGGGGGCACACGTGGAAGTTCATTGACAAGGGTCATGGAACTTTTTGAGTCTATCTAACCATTTATGTTATTAATTTTAATCTATCTTTATTATTTTATGATTTATTAAACATCAAAATGGGTCCGGGACTTTATAAACACCCTGTATTTTTGCCATTACATACCATAAATTTTTAATTAAAAAAAAATTGTACTAGTGTCAAGGCCTGCAGTTTAGGAAATTTAAAAATAATATAAATTTTCCAGTTTTTATGACCTATGCAAAGACATTTCAAAATATCTTTTATTCATTGTTCACTTACTCATTGTTCAGAATACTATTTATTCATTTCCATTATATGTAAGAATCAGAAATCACCTTATCATAGTTTTATGGTGTCTTATATATCCTGATACGACAACGTTATTATAGTTTGTCTATTTGCTTTTCTGCACGTTGACACTAATTTGAAATTTCCTGAGTATATTGGTTACAGTTTGTTCATTGTTAATAATGCCTAGTGAAGAATATTTCGTTTTCAGAAAAAAATGTTCAAAAGAATTTATATGTATTGTTGTCTTTGAGTAGGAATTAAAAAAGTATTTTTTTTTTATGTTTTGGCTCTATTAAAGATGTTTGCATACAAAATTTCCAAATTTCAGGCTGAACCCATTCTCTTACTTCGTTTACTTTATCATTTAGTCTTTATATAGTCACCTATGTTAATTTTTCCGTCAACTTAAATATCATGTATAAGCAATATAAGAAAACATTGAAGTCTGAAAAATTTTTAACCATTGATTTTCAAATTATTTACGTATTTTTAAAAGTCCAGAACGATTTGATTATATTTAGAAAATGTCTGTCGAGCTGTGATTGTGAATTTGTTACAAAAATATTGTGGTAACACTATTTAAAAAACTTATTCGACTGATTTGTGTACGGATGTGCCTAGAAGGATGCCAATGCATTAGGAAGTATTTTTTAAAAACATATTTAAATGCGTTTACAATGCACAAATCATGAATTATATAACATCCATTGTTCACGTGCACAAAAAAATTGTTTCTTAGAGGTTGTGGTATAATTAGAATTAAATTTTACAAGGCCGAAACAAAATATTAAGATACATTAAGGAACTTGTTGGAAAATGATGCAATTGCATTTTCGTTTGTGTTATGCATTTTAAACCCCACTGAACAATGCTTAAATTTTAAAAGCATATTTAAATGCGTTTACAATGCACAAATCATGAATTATATAACATCCATTGTTCACGTGCACAAAAAAATTGTTTCTTAGAGGTTGTGGTATAATTAGAATTAAATTTTACAAGGCCGAAACAAAATATTAAGATACATTAAGGAACTTGTTGGAAAATGATGCAATTGCATTTTCGTTTGTGTTATGCATTTTAAACCCCACTGAATAATGCTTAAGAGTGATTATAAGTTCATTTAGTCTGTGTGTCAAACTTATGTAAGTTTATCTATCCGCACTGTGATTTCCGTTAATATTTATAAAATGCTTCGAAATGAATTTATCTTACTCAAGTTCGCTCTGAGATATCCTAAACTTAAAACTGGTAAAAACGTTGCAACTGGTTTGAGTATAGAGATAACATAAGAATTGAGATACATTACGGTCTATAAAAAGTACACTTTTAAAGTATCATTTAATATCTCTACATTAAATACAACATAACAAAATTAATGCAAAATTTTAAGATTAAAAAAAAAAAAAAAAAAAAAAAAAAAAAAAAATTTCTTACGAAATAAGGTACGACTAGCATAAATGATTGGTATACAGGTCCCCAGAAAAATGTTCTGATGCATTGCGAGCGAGATATAAAGGAGGATTGTTAAATGTAAATTCTCAATATTTTGAAAATATTTTATTACATGATATGGTGCATATAAGATGTTTAGGAGATATACAGGGCTATATAGAGGATTTTTTTTCTGTTTGGAATAAACCTGTAAGGGTGCTTTAAAAGCTGTTTACTGCGTGGTTAAAACTAACCCTAACAGTACATCCTAATGATGTTCCTTTCATCCACGGTACATACTAAAAATTTCCCTATCATCCTTAGAATATCCGAATATCCTGAAAATGTCCTGGAAAGAAGATGTGCTGCTAGAGGAAATATACTTTTGTAGGCTTGCTGATTTTACACAGTATACTACAAAAGAAATTAGTATGTGAGGCCTATACAAAAAATCACCCTTTTTTTAATGTAAAAAAACCGTTTTATGAATTTTATTTATTTTTAATCAAAAATGTAATCTTTAACTAAATTAAATTTTTGAACTGACTAATTAAAAAAAAATAATAATAAAATAAAATAAAATAAGAAACATTTTTTTTTTTTTTTTTGGATTTTATCATAGAGGCAAATTTATTGAAGATTATTGGATACAATGGAAACGTTTATAAACTGTTTCGTCAAAAATGTTTATAAACTGTTTGAACCGCTTGATTTGTCATTTTAGTTTAATATATACTTTAAGTATTTACACTTTATTTACTTCTTTTTTTTCCCAATTTAAACCTTTGATATCGTTTCCTGAAATAGAGCTTTACTTATAAAACTGCTTTTCTTCAAAAGAGAATCAAATTCAATTATTTTTTCTACTAAATGTTCATACACTATACAGCAGAATTGAAAAACATTGTATCTAAATCTTTGTAAAGAATTATGTTGTCTTCTAATAGATTAACATTTTATACATCGCAAAGACATCATCATAAACCGAAAGAAAATAACATAGTACATGTCTAAACACATGAAACGTATGAGCATCAAATATAAATAATAACTTTCTTTACAAGTTTCTTTTTACCCAAGATGATATATTTTTAAAACACACCTCATTTATTTACGTGACAAGATTATAAAAATGAAAGAGGTTTTGTTCCTTTAAGGTCCTGAACGTATTCAATCTACTGATTGATCGGCGCCACTATATATTCTCCTTTATTACATACTCTAAGTGCATGGTCCTGGTTTTATGCAAAATATATTTTATAAAACTTTCTTACATTTCTTTTGTTCAGGGCTAAAAAAAATACTTTAAAAGATGCGTGTCTGGTTAAAAAAAAAAAAAAAAAAAAAAAGAAAGAAAGAAAGAAAGAAAGAAAAGCATTAAATAATATTTTTATAACATTTCTTAAGAAGCGTTTTCATGAAATTAGAGCTATTAGTAAATAAAATACTATTAAATTCTTGAATCTGTACTTTCGGTAACAAAAGTGTCCGAACGGTAGCAAAAATTTCTATGTAAAAAAAGTACACTTCATACGGTTTTGTTAATAAATCCTTGTCGAATCCTGTTCTTAGTCAGTCTAAGAACACGATTCGATAAGGATTTATTTAACAAAACCGTATGAAGTGTACTTTTTTTACATAGGAATTTTTGCTAGTGTTCGGACACTTTTGTTACCGACTGTACCGGTACAATAGATATATTGTATTTCTAGAATGTAAGATTTTAATATGATATAGAACATCCGTGATACAAGCGTCAAATATAAATAATTGTTTTACTTACACTTTTCCTTTTACCCAAAATGATATACATTTAAAATACATCATTTATTTGCGCTACAAGATCATAAAAACAAACGATATTTTGTTCCTTTAATGTCCTTTATGCATTCACTCTTCTGATTGATTGGCTCCGCTACATATTTTCCTTTTATTAGATGCCCAAGTTCTTTGCCCCGGTTTTACACCCCTGTTTTTTTCTTTCTTTCTTCTTGTCTTTTTTTTATCATGTATTAAAAGAAAAATCACTTAAGCTACTGCTATCTGTTGAAAGAACAGAATTAAATAGTGATTTTGTCATCATACTATAAAACATGATTGTATTAATGTCTGACTATATCCTCACGAACCACTTAACGTATATAAGTACGGAATTTACAAAAGGTGGGGAAAAAATAACTTAAAGATTTCTATCTAAATCACTTAAATTTACTTATTGTAATTTGTCAAGAAGGTATCAAATTAAAACAGAAACAGCTTACAACATAAACAGCACAGCTTAAGACTATAAAAATGAATTTCCACGTACAACAGCGCCACCTACAACTGCCTGATGCAGTCGAGCGGCAAAATTAAACCATAAACATAAAAAGTTAAAAAAAAAACCGTTGTCCATAATTATAAGTAATCGCGTGAAATAAGGTTTTTGAGCTATTTCATTGAAATTTGTTTTAGTTCTTATTTATAATGATGTTATAAAAATAGAGATTCCCTTTTTTTTAAAAATTTCATTAAATATAGTGACGCACAAAACGACAGAAACATGCTTGTATTATTTTAGCAGCATTTTTTAAATAAAAATATAGAAAGTATTTGTGCATAAAACCATAAACAAATTCTCAGTATATATTAGTAGAAATAAATAAATTTTATTTCGAGAGTCTAAAGTTTTAATATGATATGGTACAAATCAAGTGCTGCAAATGATATTTCATTTTTTTTTCAGTTACTGCAATTGTAAGTGAAAATAAATTAAATAATATCGGTTTTAATATTTTTTAATAAATGTGTTTCGTATAGTACAGTCGGCAGCAAAAGTATTTGAGCACTAGCCAATAATTCCGATATTAAAAAAGTACACTGAATACTATTTTGTTGAATAAATCCTTGTCGAATCATGCTCTTAGTCTGACTAAGAACGTGACTCGACAAGTATTTATTTGACAAAGCAGTATTAAATGTATTTTTTTTTAGACAGAAATTATTGCTAGTGCCCGGATACTTTTGCTGCCAACTTTAAGTAGAAGTTGTTAATAATAAGTTTATAAAAAAATTTATCTAAATTAATTTAAATAAGTATGTGCATTTATACAGACTGTAGATTTTATGTAGAGCAAAAGAAACGGCTTAGTGCTTATGTAAACAAATTATAAAACTAAATATTAAAAGAATTATCTACACAAAAAAAAAAAAAAAAATTAGTACTTCTTTCACTTCACACAAAAGTAATGTATTCAAAACACAATCCATTTATTCACATGTAACAAACATAAAACTCCTTCTATTTCCTCCTAGAGCAAGAGCCCACGACGGCCAGACCTTCGTTATTTAATAAAAGCTGAAAATTCTTCTGTGCGTGTCCCCTATACAGGTAAGAACGACCAGGGACTATAGAGTTTGGGTAGTGGTTACTTGGGCAGGTAACAGGTAGTAAAGGTGTATAAAATAGTACCTTAAATTCGTTAAAGTATAAAGCTCAATTTTTTTATATTTTATTAGGGATAACTTTAGAAATCTCGTCATCCATTGCCGGACACTTATGACAGTTGCTACCCCCTGCCAGACACCCCTAAATTTTAATAAATTATAATTATACTTTCGTTACAGTATAAAAGCTAAATTTTATATATGTTACTTGGGAACCTATAAAAAAATGTTACCTCAATAGCCGGACAGTTTTAATGGTTTTTACACCTTGCCAGACACATCGAAAGTCCGCTGTAGGTGCGAGCGCGAGCACTTAGTCGATTGCGATCTTCAAAGATATCCAATAAAAAAATTATTTTATTACGTTCATAGTCAGGTTATATAAAGTAAAAAATGTAATTTTATTATTATAATATACAAAAAAAAAAGCATTATTACATGTAAAAAAAATATTTATTCGTTGTCGTCGATATTTTCATTTTCTTCGTCACTACTCGCCCAGTCGATGTCATGATCGTCTTCAATATCGCCTTTTTCGTCAGTTTCTGAAAAAAATAAATAAACAAGATTATACAATTATGAATAATTAAAAAATTATGTACAATAATTTGTCATAATAATTACATACCTGATTGAGTTTTAAGCGAATCACTAACATAACTTGGTAGTTGATCTCCTGAAAACCATTTGAATTGGTATTTGTCATTTTTCAATACCCAGCCGTTATTGTCTGGTTGATATGTAGTTGGATTTTTCAGATGAGCATTATTCCAAATGGTACATATATAATTTGCTCGCAGAAATTGTTGCAATAGCTCGCTTTTGCAAGGTGGTAGATTGCTAGCGTCAAAATTTCGCAACTTTTTCCGGTCAAAAGCTTCGTTTACATCGAAGACTGTATACGAGTCGATGAATAATTGCAGTCTAGCGTCATCAACACCAATAACATTAGGGACATTGTAAACATTGCATATAAATCTCTGAATAATATCGAAGATGTTTCGTTGAAAATCTAAATTTTCAATTAATTCGCTGTTGCCGAAGTTCTTAAAAGCTTCCTGGTACTCGGGATTTTTTAAAAATTTCTTGTATGGTATTGATTTTCCTTTTCTGAAAAATGCAGGGTTAAAATCACAACCTGTGATGGCATGAAATCCAGGTAAACTCTGACAAATTAACTGTCCCAACTCTGCATGTATTTTAGTTAGGTCCACATATCTTAAGTTATTGCCAGTACCCGTAAGCATCCGAACAACGGAATCACTTTTAAGATGATGCATGTTACCAAGCATTATAGCGGCAATATCAGTATCAGCACTTCTTATTACTATTTCTGCTGGATAGTTGATGTTACATGCATGGTATACTATTTTCGTATCTGCTTCCTCGTGTGATGGGCATGACAACTCTTCATCAACCCTTGAGATAACTTTGTTGGAATTATCAACAGTGAAAGAATGACATTTTCTGAAATTGATGTTTATCGTTTTGTTGCCAATAAATGGCACCACTTCATCAGTAGCCCAATGTGAAATAAAAAAATTAACCAGAGCCTCTTTAAAATTTAAATTTTTTAACTCTTTCGCGAAATCACTTGATCGAATTTGTTCAGGCCCAGTTATAGAGTACTCCAATTGCGCGGATTCTAGCCGTTGGGAATGCTCGTAATCTTTGATCGATGGAGTAAAGTATTGATCAAAGATCACATCAATTCTCGATGCTTGAAATTGAGTAACCATTTGCAACAATTTTTTTGAAATATTTCCAAATGTTTTCGGAACATTCTTCATTGTATGCAACAGGAAGAAACCGTCAATTATCATAATATCTATATGATGTGGTTGCTCATGCTGGACCTCTTTCTCTAGACATTTCATCAGGGCAGATTTATCTGTCTTACGGTGTCATGTAGAGTATCCTTTCCGCTTGTAGTTTCCACAAAACGATCGAAATTATCATATGCCACACCAGTAAAAAGGTCAGGATTTCTTTTAATCGTTTCTGGGTATAAACTGGATTGTTCAAAAGAAGTATACGTTGTCTCAGTCTCTAGTTCCTCGATACCCTGATAGCTAATACAATGCCCATATCGATTAATAATATCGATAATTTTCCTACTGCTTGTTAAGCTCTTTAAAGTTATACCTAACATGATGTGCTTTGATGTTTTTACACGGCCATTATGGACAGCATAGATTACGTCTTGAGAATAAGAACGCACTTGACGAGCACATTTCAGGCTTTTTTTCCGTTTGTTATTACATCCACCTAGAAGAGTAAAGTAAAAGTCCAGTAATTGCGGTGGTATCGAAACTTCTCCTGACATTAAATGTTCTGTTGTTAGATTTTTTATCGGTAACTTATTTTTTTCCATTTGTAGTATTAATTTTCTTAAAATTAATGCAGCTTTTTGTAAAGTATTTTCGGTTTGTAAGTTTTCAAATATTGTATCGTCTATTGTTTGTAAATATTTGGGTGCTATAATTTTTTTATTACAAATAGTAAAAAATTTAATATCTTTAGAAAATTTTTTCAACATTTTTTCTTCGAGATGATGTGCAGTAAAAACAGAATTCACTTCAACAGAATTTTCTTCAAATATTCTTTCCAATACATCGGTGTACATTTCATGCAAATATACTAATAAATAACAGCGCCATTTTTTAATTACGTCTTCCTCGATGATGCCACTTATTTCATTAAAAGCTAATTGTTGATATTCCCGATGAAAATGCCAATCACTTTTACTGGATGGTTTTTTAGAAGATGATATTTCATTATTGAAACTAATTCTACATTCTGTATGATATGATATTTTTGGACCAGAAATTTTTTTTAATTTATTCAATAATTCTGCATACTTTTCTTGACCTTCGATGTTGGGTAGTACGCTAGATTTAAATTGGTTGGTATCAGCTTTATAAAGTGGAAGCATTCGTGAACGTTTTTTTTTTTATGTTTCCTGTCACAAAACACACAAACAAATAGGTAGTCGATATTATTAGCTTCCTTCTCGGTTAGAATATTTCCATCCTGAGTTAAATCATTATCTTCACTAAGATCTGGTTCAAAAACTTCAATATTTTCTTGGGAAGTTGTAGATTGAAGTCCTATTGATTCAGAAGTTAAACTTGATTGCATTGTTACTGAAGATTCTGTAGAGGATGACTGTAAATGAGATGGTTCTGTGGTCAACTTAGGTATCAACGACGAGGTTGTTGAGGTATTGTCTGTAGAAACACTGGCTGATTTTTGTTTTTCACTGTTTTTTGTCCAATTTTCAGGTTCAGAAGTTAAGTATTTTTTCATAAGTCCTGTAAATGCTTTATAACATCCCCGGTGATAACCATTTTCTGTATACTCATCAGGCAGAATAATGTCTTTATATTTAAGGTTATGTTTTTTTCTGATTTTCAAAACAGTTTGACATTTTTTTAAAGTTTCCTCCGAGAACAATATTATCTTACCATCACTTTTATTACACACAAAACAAATTAATGTGTCTCCCATGATAACACTTTTTACTAAAATTACACTTTTATTTCACAAAAAAACGACACAAATATCAATGGTAAAACGTGGTTGTAGCTACACATAATTCTTCAATACATCACTAAAAGACAGATGATGCGCAGTGAAAGATCGCAGTCGACTAAGCGCCCTATCTCCCTCGCACCCGCTAGAACAGTCGTTACCTCGCGCTCGCACCTACAGCGGACTTTCGATGTGTCTGGCAAGGTGTAAAAACCATTAAAACTGTCCGGCTATTGAGGTAACATTTTTTTATAGGTTCCCAAGTAACATATATAAAATTTAGCTTTTATACTGTAACGAAAGTATAATTATAATTTATTAAAATTTAGGGGTGTCTGGCAGGGGGTAGCAACTGTCATAAGTGTCCGGCAATGGATGACGAGATTTCTAAAGTTATCCCTAATAAAATATAAAAAAATTGAGCTTTATACTTTAACGAATTTAAGGTACTATTTTATACACCTTTACTACCTGTTACCTGCCCAAGTAACCACTACCCAAACTCTATAGTCCCTGGTCGTTCTTACCTGTATAGGGGACACGCACAGAAGAATTTTCAGCTTTTATTAAATAACGAAGGTCTGGCCGTCGTGGGCTCTTAGGCTATCCCATTTCGGTCCATTATCTGCTCAATCTTCTGATGCACTGGCGCCACTGCAACTTGTCCCTCGACTATATCTTATCAGATTTTACTCGGTTTTATTCCCATGTACTTGCTATGTTTCTGTTTCCGTTCGATATTTTCAAGAATCGATATAAACTTTGTACAGTGCGATGTTTAGTTGACGATAAGAAATAAGTTTTTATTTCTATCTATTCAACAAGTGACATGTAGTTTTGCAATTTTTAGTGTTGTTTATTATTGAAAATTAATTACTATGCAGAACTACTAGAATTTTAAATTAATCCGTAATAGGGTAGGTGCTCCAATGATTGGCATGCTCCAGTAATTGACATCTATCCCGAAATAATTAATAAATAAGAAAAATAATAAAATCATATATTTTACATATAAAATTTTTAACATTTTATGTCGAACACTGGAGCATAGGGTGCTAATAACTGGTAAAATGAATAACTAGCAGTGTCAAACACTGGAATATAGGGGGTCAATTACTGATAAAATGAAAAACTGGCAGTGTCAATTACTGGAACATTGAGTGAGTGTTAAATAAAAATTCATTAAAAAAATAATAATAATTGCTATCAAAAAATGTGTATATTTTAACATATATGTGGTTCTGAATGTCTTTCTGTTCATATGTAGTAACTTAAGATTTCTAAAAATATTTTCTGATGACTAGAACATTAAAAACATCAGAGGTTGCACTAAATGTGTCAATCACTGGTGCACTTACCCTATTGCTAGTGCAGAACTTTTTCAAACCATTTTTTTAAAGAGAAATTTTCTTCCTAAGTAGTCGTAAAAATATATTGAGAAAAGTTACTCTACAAAGAAAATGGTGGGAAAGAAAATGTATGTACCAACAATGCTGCCGAATAAATTTAAATGTCGGTAGCTTTGTCCCTATGTCATTTTAGGATTTAAATTGGATGATAAATTATTAACTTACGAAAAGAATGTATTACCTCAATTAAATACTAAATTAATAATACTTGATAACGCTGAGATTAACAAAATATTAAAACTTCCAGTTTTTTGATAGTGTGCGGAAAGTTCTTAATAAATGGATTACAGACTCAACCCAAATGGTGCATAAAACATATTGATGCATGGATCTATGTAATTTCTGTGTAAGCAATAATTTTAGTTTTCATGAACGTTCATAAACACAAAGATTCAGCCTTCTCAGCGTGTAACCTCAAATGACATTTCTACTTAAAAAATAATTTTATTGTCTAAAAAGATAATCTTATTGACTACTCTAGCTTCATGGTTTTAAGTTACAATTTTACGTCTTGAACGATTTGGGAGAGAATTCTAGCTTTACACTCTCAAACCGTTGGAAGGTCGTCTATTTAGGTAACAAAAATCCGGTTCAAACGCTTAGAGGATAGTTCCTATACGGTAATTTTCAACATATACTGATGCATGGATGTAAAGAAAACATTCGAAATGGAAGTTATTTACCATTTCACAAGTTAAAATTGAAAGTAAATTTCGTTGTTTTATTGATTATAAGTATGAATATTTCGAAATCGATAGTTAACTGAACAAAATTACGTGTCAAAGTAATGCATGAACATGCCATTGATTAAGAAACCTTAACTGGAACGAACCAAGTTTAAAATATTCTATTGTAACATTTCAATCTGGCATACTCTTGCACAATCTTACAGTTTGATTTCTAAAGATCTCACTCACCCGTTATACTCACATTCGAAATGGTTAAAAATAAGTAACAAGGCCAAATGTTTAAATTTTTGGCATCTAGTTGCCGGAACCAGTTTTTACATGTAGCCATCTTTATGCTGTAGCATGTCGGCGCCGTTGTTTCAGTAATTTCATATATTTCAGGGCACTGCATATAAGATCATTTAACTTATGGCGGTAGATTATTTACATCGAGAAAAAATTCTGTAACGGACATCTAGAATCTAGATTGTGGCTCTAGTAAAAATACTTTCATATCATCCTTATAAATTCTAGCCCCCTTTCAAAGCGAGTTCTAGAAACCCCTATTAAAATTCTAGAGCATTCACTTTTATTATCAAGATCAATCTCATTTAAAAATTTCTGTAAATAAATGCGAATACAAGAGGGGGATTTTAACAACCATAATCTTTGTTTATGACCCAATTCTAGAACATCAAGCGAGAATATCTCGCAATACAAAGGATCCAGACTATTCAGAATATTATTCCACCATCTAGAGATGTATAGACAAGAAATCCTCGATCATTTCGTCTATTCAGCTCATGCCTGCCCTATACGCATAGTTCGGAAATCTATATTTCTAATTTCGGGATTTAGAAACTGACCACTTATTCGTTCTAGATAAAAGCGGTATATATATATATTTTTCGGTGTATTAAAAATATTATTTACTTGGATGTTTTAAATATCTAAATTTATTACTAAAAAGTTTACTCGTAAATTGTATAAAACAATTCTAAGATTTCGGTGATGTTGTGGTTGTATTTTGACCATTTGATCATAATAGTAAAATATTAAATAGAGTAATATATATTACAATGTTAAATAGTTATATATTTAATACTTTATTACATCAGCTGTCGCCGACCTTTTCAACTTCACGGACCAGTAAATTTACAATGTAAAATCTTACGAACCACTAAATTCATAACTTAAAATCACATGGACTGCTGAATTCAGAACTTAAAATTTCACGGGTCGCTAGTATTATTGATTAAGAAATGTAAATATATTTAAAGAATAATAATCAGAGAATGCTCATTTTATAAATGTGTGATAAACTTATTTAAATGGAAATATTATAAATGTTTATTTCATTATCAGAAACAAATATGTATCTTATCATAAGAACGATGCTTGAAGGTTTTCTTTTATCCGTTATAAAACAATTATAGGGGAAGAACGTAAACATCCTTTTATTACTTCATATTATAAGAAAATCTGTCGGAAGATAGTACCGTAGTAAATTGTTATTTAAATATAAAATTATTAAATTATTAAATCTAATGATACGTAAATTTCACTGGTAGATTATTAAATTCCAATGAGAAATTATATTTTTCTCGTACGTTCTAAATTTTTCCAGAATTCGATTTTTAGAATTTTAGAGCAACTCATAGATAAATACACTGCGCTTCAAAATAATAATAATAATAATAATAATAATAATAATAATAATAAATTTTTTTCGAGCCCTGATAACATCCCTGTAGATTCTTAAAAAAAATGACCTCCTGAATTCAAATATGACCCCCATTTTGCCTCAGCACCTACCATTTTTTCGAGACGCCCCACCCTCTTCCATTTGTTATCACTGTTTGGCAATTTTATGGCCATGAATTTGTTTTGGAGAAATTATTTTAATAATTTAATATATATATATATAATGTATAATAAATAATAATAATAATTGATTAATAAAATATAATAAATGTAATCCATAATTTCAGTGACAAATCAGCCAACCTAAATTTTCTCCTTGCTGCAAATGTTCATGCCATAGAATATTTTACTTCTGTGGCTCCTCAGAGGATATTTAACAGTTAAATTAATCCTTTCCCCCCTCAACAAATACATAGTAGGCGAGTCGTATTAATCCTGGACGACAGGAAACATGCCCCAGCCCGCCTGTTCCTGCTGTTCAATGTCATTTTCTAGTGAATTTTGTCCTTTTATTACTTCCGGTGTGAGCGTGTTTTTTTTTTTTTTTTTTTTTTTTTAACACACTTGACATTGTGAGCTTTTTTGCTTTTCTTCCCATGCTGTTTCTATGGGGTTTTTAGCTTTTTTCCCCTCTTTTTCTACATTCTAAAGTGGTGGTGGAAAAGTTCCGCCTTTTCGACTTCACGGACCACTAAATTTACAATGTAAAATCTTACGAACCACTAAATTCATAACTTAAAATCACACGAACTGCTGAATTCAGAATTTAAAATTTCACGGGTCGCTAGTATTAATGATTAAGAAATGTAAATATATTTAAAGAATAATAATCAGAGAATGCTCATTTTATAAATGTGAGACAAACTTATTTAACTGGAAACATTGTAAATGTTTATTTCATTTCAGAAACAAATATTTATCTAATCATAAGAACGATGCTTAAAGGTCGTTTTGTCTGTAATAAAACAATTACAGGGGAATTAACAATTACGTGAACACCTTTTTATTACTTTATGTTATAAGAAACTTTATCGGAAGATTTAAGTACCTTGGTAAATTGCTATTAAAATATAAAATTATGACTTTATTAAATGTAATAATATGTAAATTTTATTGTTAGATTATTAAAAATCGATGGGAAATTATGTTTTATTTTTTTCAAGTATCGATTATTAGGATTTTAGAGCAACTCCTAGATAAATACACTGCGTAGCAACTTTTTTTTTTTTTTCTTTCGACCCCTGATACCATTTCTGCTGATTCTTATGTAAAATGACCTCCTGATTTTGAATATGACCCCCCATTTTGCCTGATCACCCACCATTCTTTCAGGATGCCCCGCCCTCCTCCAATTTTTATCACTGTTTGGTAATTTGATGGCCATGAATTTTACATGGAGAATGGAAAATAATTATTTTAACACTTTTATATATATAGCTTTTTATTCCAGTAAACTGTGTTTAAAGTCTAGAGATTATGATACTTGATTTTAAATTAGGTATTTAATGGTTAGTTTTTATTCCCATTATCTTTCAATCTTTGTGGCAAATTACAATCATAGATGGTAGCACTATTCAAATATCTATATTGAATATCTGAATCAAAAAAAAAAAAAAAAAAAAAAAAAAAAAAAAAATCGCTGAATAGATTTATGTCTTCTTTACTTTTACTCCATGCTTCCTGGCCATTTTTTACAGACATTATATGTATTTTATTTATTTTTCTTTTATTATTTATTCATTTTATTTTATTTTCCATTGTTTTCATAACATTACTGTAGATGGCAGCAATATTCATGTTACTACAATTAATATGAATCCTAATTTACGTAAGGATTCAACCTGTTTAAGTTTGTGAATTCTCTATTTTACTCCATGTTCACTGCTAATTTTGAGTTGACTAGCTGTGCTTTTAACTAATATCTGCTTGTTCAATTTCACATGTGTCACGTTTTTCATAAACTATGAGTTACCTCTTTTTCAAAAATAATTTTTTAAGTAATTTTTGGATTAATATTTGTAGTGGCGGGTTTATTTTGATCTACGCTTTTAAATGGTTATTGGATTATCATTTGTAGTGATGAGTTTTATTTTGATCTTCGTTTTTTCTGGTTTTATTTACAATGGGTGTTTCGGGCCTGAGAACAAAGAAATTCTTAGCTTTTGCTTTTTTTGTGGCAGAAAAACATCCATTTTTTAGCATATTTGCATTCTACCAGGCCCTTGATAACGTTAGAATGTAAAAAATGCTTTTTTCTCAATCCTATTTGCTATAATTCATTTAGATATTACTTTAATTCTTTTTTGGTTTGATTTGGGTGGTCTTCGTACCAAAAAATGATAAAGGTAGGGGGGGGGGGGTTGTTCCCAGAAAATGGAGGGTGATACGGCAAAATGAGTGTCATACTCGGATTCAGTAGGTCATTTAATATAAGATTTTCCAAAAATGATGTTGGGGCCGATTTTCATGCAGAGCAGTGATGTCAGATGTAAAGATCAGATATAAAAGTGATAACTATGCCTGATACTTACTGTTAAAATTTTTGTGATAGAAGATTATTCCATTTATACCCTCACCCAGAAAATTCCAAAGTATAATATTATTAATGTGAGTGATTCAGAAAATTTTGAATTTAAAATGAATATCAGTATAATTACTAATAAAATATCAATAAAAAATGCAAATAATGTCAAGAAATTTTTTCGAACCACCATAATTTTGTCACTGACTACTACTGGTCTACAGACCACTGGCAGGCGACCACTATATTAGTTTATATTATTTACATATAATGTTAAATATTATCTTAAAGTTTGGTATAATGATATATTCTTGTGAAATATCGGGTGATTGAGTTAATAAGTATATAAAGAATTCATAAAAATTGAAAAAATTGGTAGAGTAGAACTCACACACACAAGTTTGCGAAAAATATATTCTCATGAACGATTTTTTTTTTTTTTGTGTGTGTGTGCTTAAGAAAAATGTTAACTAATAAATTATTCTTTTAAGAGGGCGTTGTAAGGAACAAATTTCCATGCAAGATTATATTTATTTTGATTGAGACAAACATTTACATGTATACTCTTACACTGCGGGCCCACCATCACTACAAATTAAAATTTACAAGAAAGTTACAATATCTCTAACTGCAACATGTAGTATATCAGATTGGAGGTAGGAGATTTCATGAGGAATGTCATCCTTTAACGGCACCAAACAAGATAGGTTAAATTTAAGTTTTATGTACGACTAGTTGGTTGAAGGACAAATAAGATTTATGCTATTAAACGTAAAATTTACACTTTATCGGTCACTGATTATCATATTGCTAGTAATTGTGTTTGTGCAGCATCTTCTACCGAATGAAATTGTAATTAATTTTTATTCATTTATTTATGTATTTGTTTATTTAAAAAAAAAAAAAAAAAAAAAAACCTTGCATGATTTTTTGGAAAATCGCATTCACTTTTACCAATTCCTTCAACTTATTATTATTATTTTTTTTATTAACTGGCTTAAACGACACCCGTTATATAATTATTTACTTTATAACTAAAAGTAATTTTTACTTCTAAATAAGTTATATCAAGTATCTCTCGATGCTTTCATTTCACTGATATGTTTATCAACCGCGTATACTTATCAATTCCTTCCGCTGTTATGTTTTGACTTATAAGGCTTCAAAATATTTTCAGCATCATAAGCATTATTTATGGAACAACTTATTTAGAAAAAGTCAGTATTTTCCTTTGTGCTTTAACTGTCCCATCCTGCTCTAAAAATAATTTAAGACTTTTCAACAGCTGTTTGTACAAATTTTATTCTATGATTTAATAAAAAAAAGCATAAAAAATTCAAAATATATAAATTTTTAATTCAATAATTAATTTTTGTTATGTATTGACTAAAAATGTCGTATTTTTGCTTAAGTAAAATCAGTAATTTATGTAAAATAACGTAACAAAAATATAACAATGTTTATATTCTCATCATATTTTAAAAAGGCTCTTTCTTCACTATATATTAACATTTTCGCGACCGCTGACGTAGATTCACGTCATTTGAAAGTCAGTAACTCCACCAGTGGGCGTTACTTTGGCAATTTTTATGTTGTTTATTTCTTAAGAATATACCCAATATTCACATTTGTACAACCACATATACTATGGATAATTAGAAAGATTATAATTACACAGTCCAGTCACATTAATGTGACCACTTGTCAAAAGCCGGAATAACCACCTTTCGCAGAGCGGACTGCTGCGAGACGTGCAGGAAGAGAGTCACATAGGTCCCTGAAGGTGTTCTCTGGGATGTTGAGCCATGCCGACTCTAATGCCGTGGCCAGCTGCGCTAGATTACGCGGTTGAGGATCCATGGCGCGAACAACTCGATCGAGATGGTCCCACAGATGCTCGATTGGGTTTAAGTCAGGTGAGTTTGGTGGCCAGGGGAGGACGGTAAACTCATCCTGGTGCTCTTCGAACCATGCACGTACACTGGCAGCTGTATGGCACCTCGCATTGTCCTGCTGGAAGATGCCATCATCCTGAGGAAAAACAATGCGCATGTAGGGGTGAACATGGTCCGCAAGGACAGATGCGTACTTGTATTGATCCATTGTGCCTTCCACAATGATCAGTGAACCTAGAGAATGCCAGGAAAACATTCCCCAGACCATAATGCTCCCGCCTCCAGCTTGGACCGTTCCGGCAATGGTTGCAGGGTGGTTCCTTTCAGAGGTTTCACGCCTTATACGCCAACGTCCATCTGTCCGATGGAGCATAAAACGCGATTCATCCGAAAACGCAACCTGTCGCCACTCAGTGGACGTCCAGCTGCTGTACTGGCGTGCAAATTCTAGCCTTCGCCGTCGATGAACAGCAGTCAGCATAGGTGCACGAACCAGGCGTCTGCTTCGGAGGCCCAGACGCAGCAATGTTCGCTGAATAGTAGTTTGGGAGACACTTTTGGTAGCCCCTTGGTTCATTTTGGTGGTCAGTTGCTCAACGGTAGCCCGTCTATCTGCCCGAACGCATCTCCGCAACCGTCGTTCGCCTCTGTCATCTATGGCCCGTGGTGCACCACATTTGCCACGTCGCTGATTTTGGACAGTCCCATTTTGCCATGCACGGTACACTTTTACCACGGCGGCACGCGAACAGTTCACAAACTCAGCCGTTTCGGAAATGCTTCCACCCTTGGCCCGAAAGCCAATGATCATGCCCTTTTGGAAGTCGGATAAATCGCTTCGTTTCTGCATTACGCCAACGATTGAAATGTTTTCCGAAGCCCTCACACACCCTTTATATACGCTCAACTGCACTGTGCTGCCACCTGCCTTCTGTGATTGGTTATTTAACTCTGACATGGAAAGTAGGTGGTGGTCACATTAATGTGACTGGACTGTGTATAATCTATATCCCTCTGTAACATAAATGTGAACACAGAAAATTTTGTTCTTAAATATCGTAACTAGGGAGAATAACTCCCACAGGCGGACTTCTGTGAAAAAGACAAAAGCATGCGGTCCCGAAAATGTTAACGAACAGTAATATTCTATTCTATATATAAGCTTACGAGGATGAAATAACTTCAAAAGTTAGTGGTAGAGGGAACACTAGCAAAAATTCCTATGTAGAAAAAGTGCACTTCATACGGTTTTGTTAAATAAATCCTTGTCGAATCCTGTTCTTAGTCAGTGTAAGAACACGATCCGATAAGGATTTATTTAACAAAACCGTATAAAGTATACTTTTTTTACATAGGAATTTTTGCTAGTGTTCGGACACTTTTGTTACCGACTGTACATATCCGGTATTGTATACTTTCTGATTTTCGAAAAGGTACAGTCGACAGCAAAACTATCCGAGCACTAGCCAATAATTCTAATATCCATAAAGTACACTTAATATTGTTTTGTTAAATAAATCATTGCCGAATCATGTTCTTAGACTGACTAAGAACATGGCTCGATAAGGATTTTTTTAACAAAGCAGTATTAAGTGTACTTTTTTTTAGGCAGGGCACCACCAGTTTCTACAAAAAAAAAAAAAAAAAAAAAATCAAATCGAATAAACCTTTGTAAATGTTAAAGGTGATTTTTTAATTTAGAATATTCGGTAATTTTGATTTTTATGACTTATTTTAGTCAGGGAAACAAACAATTTTTTACAAAAACATGTAAAGGGTAGGAGTGGAATCAAATCCGTGCCAAAAAATCGAGAATCTTTCAAACACTCTTAACTAACCTTGGTTTATCATCCAAGAATATTTACAGGAATCCGGTAAAGTAAACAGAGCAAGTGTTTGAGTCACGTATAATCTGTCTGAATTAAACAAAGCTTAGTGATGGAGAACCTGAAATTTATTGTTTCAGTGGCTCAATAGAGAACCGTTTTTTGATCACTTGACCACTGGAGGTAAAAAATGGGTCGTTTATGATAATACAAAATGAAAACGGTAGGGGCTAACTTCGGATTAAGCGCCATAAAGTACAGATAAGACTGGTTTTCACCACAAACAAGAGTTTTTGTGTGTTTCGTGCAAAATTCGCGGGGTAGCTCATTTTGAAATACTGAAATCCAGACAAATTGTGAATACAGACCTTTATTGTGAACAAATGGATAGAGTAAATGAATCTTTGATTGAAAAATGCTCAGCGGTTGTCAACAGATAACGCGTTATTCTGCAAAACGATAATGATAACCGCATTGCGCAAGACGAAACATGAAAATATTAATAGTAATAATAATTATTATTATTATTATAAATTGTGGTGGGAGGTATTACCTTACTTACAATACTTGCCTGATATTGTTCTATCAAATCGACATTCCTTTTGAACCCTAAAATATTTTCAAAGGTGCAAAAAAATTCGATATTTTGATGATGTCCAAAATGAAATCTTCAGAGATTTCGTTCAAAAATCAATTGATTTTTATTAATCCGGCATTTAAAACTTGCACACTAGATGCCTAACGATTGTTGAAATGAAGGGCACTTACATAATTCATTAAAAATAAAAACTTGTTAAAAAATTATCTGTTTAAATTCATTGTATAAAAACGACATTACTTTCCGAACCATCTAATAGAAGGAGATTTATCATTAAAAATCCTTACCACAACAAGTTTTTGCAGTTATCTGAATAAAATCCTTAATTCTTCGTTTTATTTATTTTTCAATTTTTAGTCTCATTATAATAATCTTCTGTGTTTATAAATAGATAAGTTACTTTTCTTATTTCTCATAAAATCATCGACTAACAATTATGAAAAATATGTTTTGTCATTATATTGTAATCATAAGCTAATAATCGAAACTTAATGATTTATCAATAAAAATATTCTGAGATAAAACTGACGTCTAGAAAACAGGTTTTTGTGGCAAACTTTGTTTCAAATAAACTAATTTATCACAAGTATCAGTAATTCATCAATATTTTCTTTGTAATTAGACTTGATTTTTGTTTTGTTTCATTTCTTCATGGTTTGGTTTAAATCTGTGGTATTTTATTAGATTTTTATTTTTTTAAGAAAATGATATTCTATTAAAAAATCAGATATTCCAAATAAAGAATTAGAATATTCAAAATTCAAAGTGTATTAAAACGCAGATTATAATTTGAAACCAAAAGTATTTTTACATTTCAGTATTATACTTGTATTTCAATCAAGTACTTTTATTTATATGAAAAAATCTTTCTCTTCAGAAAATGTTTTTATTTACACAAATAAAATTCCAAAATACCATATATCAGGAAAAAAAATTGAAATAAAAAATATCCTCAAATGTATGTATTGATAAAAGTGTTCATAGTCAGTTTATGACTATTGAATTTACCATAGTGCTATGTTTATAAAAATATGACACATACAGATATAAAATTTTCAAGTAATCTCTTAAAAAATAAATAAATAAATAAATAAAATAATAAATATCCCCAGCGAGAATTCGTATTCATTTTATGCCTATTCAGTCAAAATTCACCATTGTTTTATGTCTGCATTTTTTTCTCTTGCATATTTTTTCGATACATTCTCTGAAAGAAAATATATTCTTGTTTATTTTCCCTGCATATGAATTTCAAATAAAAGATATCCTTTCGAAGTCAATGATATTTTAATATCACAGGGGTTTATATTTGCTTCCCAGTAGTATTTTCCGATTACTATAGCTAAAAGTACTCAGAGATATATTTCTATTTCTAATATTTTTTTAGTAAAGAAGAAATCTACAAAAAGCGCTATAAATACAAAAGATAACACATTCGCCTTTGAAGAATATCTTCAAGAAGAAGTGGTATTCAAATTTTGACTATTCAATCAAATTGCATCACGGATCATGTAAGAAACTCTTGGTACTGTAAACATACCGATGCATAAATTTATATAGAGAAACACTGAAATATTATTTCCCTTTGGACATATAAATAGCATATCTAGGCTGCTTGTGTTGGAAAATCAAGAATGTTTTGAAACTGAAAAGTACGATATTCACATTTTAATTTACTTTCAATCAATTCCTACTCTCTCCATTCAAATATTCTATTTAAGGTAAAAGATGAGAGAATAGTCTCAAAATATTAATAACGCTGCTCAAAAAAAAAAAAAAAAAAAAAGATCCGATACCATTTTTGCTGATTCTTATGTAAAATGACCCCCTGAATCCGAATGTGACTCCCATTTTGCCCAGTCACCCACCGTTTTCTAGATACACCACCCCCTCCCTCCATTTATTTCTCTGTTAAATAAATTCATGACCATGAATTTGATTTAAGAATGAAAAATAATTAATTTAACACCTAAAAACAAAAAAATATATAATGCTTAATAAATAATATTAATAATAGATTAACAAAATATAAGAAATATAATACATAATTTCAGTGGCAAATCCCCCCCCCCTAAATTTTCCCCTCTCCGCAAATGTCGATGTTTTAGAATTTTTCAACTCTGTAGCCCCTCAGAAGGTTAAAAAATCCTCCCTCTTCTCCTAAAAATAAAATTTATAGCCATAAAATCACCAAAAAATGATAAAAATAGGGGGTCATTCGTAAAATACGGTGGGTGATAGGGCAAAATGGGCTTCATATTCGGATTCATGAGGTCATTTTACATACGAATATGCTTAAATGGTATCAGAGGCGATTTTCATGCCGAGCAGTGTAATTTATATTCAATGTGGTATGCACTACTTTTAGATTAAATAAGACTGTTGATATATTTTACAATAAAATAATATTTTATATATTATATGCACTTAAAATTCGCAGGTTACCCCAAATATAGCTGTCTCAATGTATTCAGTTTCTACGTCCATATAAGTTTAAGGAACGTTATCAGTGTTGCAAGATTTTTCGGCTTTTTTATTCAATAGTCACCAATACATTTTGAGAAGTTATATTTGATATGTGTAATAGACGATTCATCTTCGAAGCGATTAGGCAACCGTAACATTTAAAATTTAGCGGTGGATGTTGAATAAAAAAATTGCAAAATCTGGCAACTCTGGAACATTATGCCAATACACATATACATAATTTTGGTAATTTTATGAATTTAATATATTGTTACAATTGCAAACGCTCGTGAATAGTGATGTGACTACAGGATCGAATCTTAAGAAATAGAATAGAATTTATTTATCATTGCCTGTAAAGTCTATATAGAAATTTTTCATATATTAGACTCTTAAACTATTACAGTATAGATTTTATAAAAGATGTAAGGGAATTCGGGGGAATTTTTTTCCTAGTACGTTTACGTGCCAAGAGATGCCGCTTTTCGGAGAAATCTTGTCTTAATGTACATGTGAATTGTGAATTTATATTTATTTATCACCCATAATCGCCGTTATTTGGGATCTCGTAAACATTTAACTTGGTGAGTAAAGCCCTCTTAAAATTTCATTGCCATATTTAAAGTTCATAAATGGTTGTTTTATTTTAAATAACATATTAGTAATATAAGTAAGTTCTGCATTCTATTACGCACACATGGTACGCAAAAGCGGCCATAATCTTATAGAAATTCGAAAATAAGCGCGTGCAGCATCTTTACTCAATACTTGAGGAAAGGCGCAATACGGTTCAGAAATAAATTAAATAAACTTTAAATTTTATGAGGTTTTGATGAGGATTTTTGTGCGGTAGTTAAAGGATATTTTTACACTAAAATAGTTCTCAAGTGTGGTTGGATTTTTGCATTAAATGTAAGAAATGGTTACATCTAGACTACAGTAGTGATCATTTAAACTGAATAAAATTATGTGTAGTTAAATTACGTTAAAACTGTACCTTTATTAATTTTAGCAAAATAAACTGAAAAAAAAAATCAGTTTATAAATTTGTTTCTCTATAGTTATTGTTAATTCGCGGTTAATGTTCCAGTGTTCCAATGTTGTCTCATTTTTCTTATTTACTGTGGTGTGGAATCTTAACCATAATTCGTGACAACTTTCCCGCATATATGGGGGACGATACTACAATTACAGCAGTTTATTTAACATTAAATTTGTCAATCGTGTACATACTAGGAAAAAAATTAATAAACATGCATAACCAATTAAATACTGAAGAGCATGGTATATATATTTTTAATTATCTTATCATTTCAATTTTGACTCTAGTAAGTAAAACATCCTATTATACATGGCGACTCCCTCCGATTTACCTTACCTAAAATGTTTAATAAATGGTGTTAAAATAAAGATTTTTAGGAAGGCATGACTGCGTTTGAATAAGAACAGACATATAAGCAATCTTTAACTGACCTTGAATTCGCAACTTCAAAACACAGTTTAATTTTGTTACTACTTGAATAAAATGGAATATTGTGGAATAAAGTGAAGCACTGCAAATAAACAATGTAGAAATATCTTTTTTTTTTTTTTTAAACAAATAGTGAAAATTGACGAAGGATATCATGGAATGTTAGTGCTTGTACAAAGAATATAAGAGAGAAGACAAAATTACGTAACGTAAAGGGTTCTGCTTATTCAGTCCCAGAATTCATCTCACTATAAACTGTTTTATTTCCAACTATGTGAAAAATACCAGTGCCGGGAATAAAACCCGGGCCTTCCCCTTAACGCGCGGATGATCTACCACTCAGCAACCCTGGGTGATAACCAGCTAGGCATTTCTCACATAATATTCATTGGCAAGGTCACCGAGTCTGCAAACGCAGCTATATCAAGTGACATAATTAATCGTGGTACAACTCATATAGACCACGAAATTTTAATTTAGAAAGTCTTTATTTATCAACCTTAATTAATTTCAGAAAATGTGGAGTGGAAGGGTGATTTTTATACCAACTATGTGAAAAATACCAGAGCCGGGAATTGAACCCGGGCCTTCCGCTTAACGCGCGGATGGCCCGCGTAAATCCATTCTTACTTACTGTGTCCTTTCCACATGAATTAAAAATACATGAATTAAAAATACACCTTCAAACTTTTAGCAAAATTTAACGTTGACAGGTTGCCTAATGCAACTGTGAACGTTATTACATAATCTTCGTTTACAATGCAATGCACATAAAATAAAAATGGACATCACCTTTTCTCCTACTTTCTAGCAAGATTCAACGTTTACAGGTTGCCTATTTGAACCGTGATACGTTATTTCATAATCTGCCTTTCCAATATCCACTGAAATAATCTGTTGTTTTAAGTTGTGAATTACACGACAGGTATCATTTGCTGACACCGATGCTTGTTAATGCAAAGCTGAGTTATCTTAACAACAGTATTTTGTTTTCGTATCATTTACCAATATTTTAGACACATCTAGTAAACATGTGAAATTTATATTATATTGTATTATATATATATATATATATATATATATATATATATATATCCATTAGAAACTTAGTAGACTGTCATCAAATTTTGAAAATTTGTATGAAACGAAATAAACTTCGTAAAGTTCTTTAACCCTTTAACGTTCACTACTTAATTTAATTAAAAAAAATTACTAAACTAATTTTAAAAATGGCTTTTAGACACATAGCTGATTTTAAATATTTAAAAAATAAAAAAATATCATTGTTCCTTTTCGAGAAATTTTCGGTTTGAATCATCTGTAAGTAAACCTTATTAAATTCAAATAATATTCAATTTAAAAAATAAATCACTTTATATGTAAACATTATCGACAACAAAAACTCGTAAAAGTTGCATAGATCCCAACATTTCAATTTATTCCGGAGTATTTTAACCCTTTGCGGCGCAAAGTAATTCGAATCATTTAAATTACACTGCCACCAGAATTTACGAACATAATTAAAATAGAAGAAATTTTAAGTTTTAGCATAAAAAAGGGGGCCTTTTCTGCTATGTCATAAATGTAAATTTTTGCTAAAAAATTTCCGAGATGAGTTTTTGCACTTGAGAATTAAAATTAGGTGTTCCATCAGCGGGAACACTGCGAATGAAAGGGTTAAACGCAGAGATAAAATTGTCGTAAATCAGAAGGTCTTAAATTATCTGGAGACTTCGTCTCCCATCATTAACTGTTGTTGAAATTTATTATTTTCTTATATAATCGTTCTTAATTATGTGATAGTGTAGAAAAAAGAGAACTTTTTTTTTTTTAAATAACAGCAATTATTATTATTTTTTATTTATTTATTTATTTATTATTATTTTTTTTTTTTTGTAAAAAAAAAAAAAAAAAATCGTTTCTAAGAAAGGTAAGACTTAAACACGATTAGATAGTTTAAAAGTAAAAGGAATTTAACATGTGTAAACCTGTTTTTTTTCCCTCAAAAAAAAAAAAAAAAAAAAGAAAGAAAGAAAGGACAGAAAAGAAAAGAAAGAAAGGATAAAAGAAAGAAAACGCTGACCTTGAATTTATGAAATATTATTTTTCTATAAAATCTCTAATATCATGGAAACTGACGTGGATCTCTGATAGTGTATAAATCTTTGGTGGGAATTTCATCTTACTTTTAAAGAAAATATGTCGTATAAATTGAAACATGTTCCAACATATATTTCTTTTATATGCTCTGTAAAGCAAACGCAAAAATATTTTCAAATAATTTCCTATGCAAGAAATTCCCCAGTGAAAATTCGTAGGCATTTTATGACGATTCAAGACAAAATTCACCATTGTTTCATGTATGCATTTTTTTTTTTTTTTTAAACTTTTTCATATTCTTTTGATCCGTTTTGATGTTCTCTATAAGAAAATATATTCTTGTTTATCTTTACTGCATATCAATTTCCAACGTAAGATCTTCTTTTGAATTCAATGGTATTTTGATATGACAGAGGTTGATATTTTCTTCCCATAGCACTTTGTGTTTATTATGGTAAAAAATATTCAGATAAAAATTTGTATTTCTAACGTATTTATGTAGAGAAAGAGGACACTTCCAAAAGCGGTATAAATGAAAAAAAAAAAAAAAAAAAAAAAGCTTTTTTTCATTTTATTTTTGGAGACTATACCTGCGCAAAAATGGTATATTTATTTTTAACTATTCAATCAAATCACACCAGAGATCATGTACGGAATTCTTGACACTGTAAACATATAAATACATTTTAGTATATAGGGGAATATGCAAATATTATTTTCCATGTAAGCTATGAACTGCATATCAAGGCTGTATACATTCTAAAATCAGAATTCTTTTGACATTGAAAATTGTGAAGTTCCACTTATGAAGGATATGTGAAATTAAGCTAGACATTATCATTTGAATGCTTACCCAGGCATAGGAAAAGAATGGAGAACAAGTAATGTAAAAAGAAAAAAATTTAAGTCAATTCCTACTTACAAACACTATCGAAAAAGTTTTTTTTTTTTTTTTTTTTTTTAATAATTTTGAATTAAGAAATAAAAAGCACGCTTGAAAAAGGAAATAAAAATAATTATAAGATTAAAAAAAAAAAAAAAAAAAAAAAAACTTTTTATACACCATGTTTTAAATTTTTTGATGAATCATAGGGCAGAAATTTAAGTGATAATGACGTAAATTTTTGTGAGATGCATAATTTAACTATTTATAATTTTTTAATGTTCACGTTTAATTAAATGCATTTATTTTTATATCGAAAGAAAATGAACTCATAATTTTTTTTGGCAACAATTAAACTACAGTTAATATATTAATGGCTATTGTAACGCTATTAGGATGTTATTATTTTCATATTTTAATTAATTATAAGAAAACTAATCAAAAATTCGAAAATCGGACTTCGAAGAATTGTGTTGTCACGGTGTTTTGAGCAATCCTGAAAGTTTTAAATTTCTAGCTAGTCCTGAAGTTAGTTAAAAATCGATTGGAAAATTTGTACAAGATACAGAGAGAGTATGAACTAATAGTACGAACTGGAAAAACAACTCCTTAGGCAAAATTACTAAAATGCTATTGTTGCAAAATAATACAACTAACAAATGAATACTTATAAACCGAACATTATGTTCCTCCAGTGAACCATTCGTATCTAAGGCACCGGCTGGGTGACTCTTTGGCACTTGATTGTAACAGGCAAGATCCTCACTCGCATCCTCACTTGCTTCCTTAGCCCGTTAGTAGTCGCATATCGGTCTTTTTACCACCCATCGCTTATAAATTTCTCCTGCAGATCACCCCTTAAAAATAAAGTAGAGAAACTCTGAGTACATGATCTTGGGTGGATGTCCTCTAACATAGTATGTTTTCAAGTCATTCCTGCTATTTTTTGAGCAGTTAAAAACAGTTTACTTCTCGGTCAACAGTTTACTTCTCGGTCAGTTTATTTCTCGGTCAATTACAAATCGGTCTATTTGACCGCGACGCGACCACTAACGTTGATTTATTTTGTTCCCCATTTCCGGTTTTTCAGTCAGGTTAGAGTTTTGCGGGAAAGCTTCGTGTGAATTAAAGGAGCTTCATCTTTCTCTACTGGCTTTCTTTCGGCTTTCCCCCAACACTAAAGCTTCTTTCAAACTCTGGCAACATTCAGAGCTTCAAAAGTCATAAACTATCCATTGTTCAAAAGTGACCCTTGAAATTTTGCACACATTTACAATGAAGGACATTACTTTTATTGCTCTTTAACAAAAGAGACCACTTCCCATGCAATTATCGCACTAGGGGGTTTGTGAGCGAGGGGTCGAGCGAGCTTCGATTCTCAAAAACCACATCAAAGAAATATCAAAATAAACCGAAGTTGAAGCTTTTCAGTTGCCAGTGTGTGAAGGCTCCTTAAATAGCGGCGGCAAAAAGACCGACACGCGACTACTAGTGTTATATAAAATGACGCGACTACTCTCGGGTTAGTGATCATCTTAGATCTTTGTCATATTTAGGTGGTTCCAAGCGTTTTGAAGTCTGTGCCAAGTGTTCTATTGAACAGGCTTCCCCTGATCATATTCTTCTTGAGTGCCTGGAGTTTTCTAGGCAGGATCTTACAGACGATCCTCTACTGGTTCTACACTTCTTTAGGGTGCACAATGTCATGGACCTCATTTAGTCCTGCTAGTCTTTGGGGATGATCAACAACAACAAACCAAACATTAATAACTAATTGCACCATTATTTGAATTTAATTATCGCAGTTTGCTATTTATCATTTATTATAAATAAATGTTATAATCATATTCTTTCAGTCATTCATTTATTTAAAAATTAATGCTTCACTATTGAACATACAAAAAACTATACGCATAATAAGTCACATACAATCATTATATCTAATTTTTAGTGTTATTAATATGTCATCTATAAACAACAAGAAAAAATGTCAGATTATGTTATGCTGCAGTGTATGTATAACTAAGAAAACGATAAATCAAATTTTAGAAATTTACTGAGTAAGAACATTCCGCTTGAGGAGAAAACTATAATTATATATCTGTGTTTTATGTATGACTGTGCGTATAATTTAAAAATAACTTAAAATAAGTTTTAATCTTAAGATTAAAATTTTAATGAATATTAGAGTTATAGCAGCTTAAAAAAAATTAAAGGAAAATCAATTCTTAAGCTAGATTGAAAATTACGTTTATATATATTTATATATATACTTTTTTCATACAAATTACTGTAAATAAATTCATTAATTAACAACAACAACAAAAAATAAAATTAAATTAAATAAATAAATATATATAGGTATATATCTCTGTATGTAATTTCATTTTCATGTGTTTGACAACATAATTGAATATATAATTATTTAAAAATTTGCCTATTGTTTTGATATGGCAGTGTTCATTTTATTAGAATGTCCAGAAGGAGAAATTTCTAGAATAAGAATTTTCATATCCATAACTTAGATTTCCCTACTTTGATTTTCATTGAACTCTATTTCCGAATATACTTAGTTTTAGAATATTTAAAAATAATTACCGAACTAAATGTTTGAAAAGTGTTGACCTTTTATTTCCGAAGCGAGTATTTAAACACTGTCAAAATTTTGTTGCAGTAAACAGGTTCAGTTTTTTTAATAATATGGATTTTATTATTATTATTATTATTTAGACACTTTGGAGAATGTCATTTAGCTAATGAATGCACAGAATGTTTGAAAATTTGCTATTTAAATGATTATTTACAATAATTCTTAATATTTGAGTTACGTTTTGGTTCAACTTCGACAACTGTGTAATATTAGTAAAAATGACGACATATATTTATTCTTATAGGTGAAATCTAAAAGTTATTTTTACTTCTAGATACGTTATCTCTACAATCTCTCGACGCTTTGATTTCCGCTGATATGTTTTTTACTATTTATATTAAGACATTGATCATAATTCCTTCCATTTTTATGTTTTGAGTTACATGGCTTCAATATATTTTCAGCATCATAAGCATTATATATGAAATTGCTTATTTAGAAAAAAAAATAAAAATTTCTGTTAGTGCTTTTACTGTCGCATTCCGCCTATTCAATGCAACTTGAAATTCCTGAACAATTATTTAAACATTTTGATTGAATAAACAAACAATAAACTTCTTCGATTTAGAAAAAAAAAAAAAACAAAAAAAACATGAAAATAATTTTGTAACAAATATATTTTTCATAAAATATATTTATACTTGCTGTGAGTGAGTGAATAGGTGGCTTTTGTGTCACACGGGGCTACGCGAGTGGAAATTGACTATGGTCTGGGACGCACACCTAAGGGTGATCCCTGTATACTTGTCGTATTTTAACAGTAAAATATCAATTTTTGATTGGGTGAAATTATTAATTTATGGAAAAAAATGGGCTAAAGTTATAACAGCGTTTGTATGCTCCTTAGATTTTACAGAGATATTTTCGCCACTATTAAACAACAATAAACTTCTATTATAAACGTAAAGTTGTTCTTATGGAAAAAGTAACTGTTTAAAGATAGTGGTTGGAAAAAATACAAGCAATACAAACGCTTTATAATTCTACTTCTCTCGATTAAATGTTTAGTACTATAAACGTAGATGCAAGTCACAAGATAATTTCGATGTGTAATTTATAATAATTTAATTTTTTTAATAAAAAAAATAATTATAAAACGAAACTAAAATAAAAATATATAAGTCTAAAAATGCAATTGTTATTGCATGTTAGCAAAACATTTACATACGTTTATTATCACTTAACGAAAAGAAAATACTTTGTATAATTTCTGTAATTCAACAATTATGTATATCTTTTTTCGAAATTAGTTTTTAAAAAATCTCCAAATTTATTATTTGTCATACCTATTAAGTAATTTATCATTAAAATCACTTTCCAGACAATTTTTCGCAATAGCTTGAGTAATATAATTAATAATACTTCTGCATTACATTTAATTTTTTATTTCATGTTATAATAAACTTCTGTATTATAAATAAATAATTCACTTTCCTTGTTTTTTATGAAATCATAGAGTAATAATTATAAAAATATGTTTTGTAATTATAATATTATCATAATTAACAATTGAAACTGAGATCAAAATGACCTCTAGAAAAGTAATTTTAGTAGGAAAATTTATTCCAACAAGGTAATTTATCAGAAGTATTAGTAATTTATCAACACTTTCTTTATTATTAAAAATTAAAGATACTTTAGAGACTTGTTTAAATTTGTGTGGTATTTATTTCGGCAATTTTGCACTTTCAAAAAAGAAATAGCTGGTTATATAAAAGAAGAATCTTAGAATATTTAATTTAAAAGGATTATTAAAAAGTAGTTTATAGTTTGAAATCAAGAATTTTTTTTTTCAATAGTTTTATTCCCTCAAATTTATATGTTTTTTATTATAACAAAATAATCTTCCAATATCTTTATCTTCCAAAAAAAAATTTTTATTTACGTGAAAAAAAATTACGAAATAGCACATATCTGGAAAATAAAATTGAAAAATATTCCTAAAAAATAAATTTTGATAAAAGTTTCTACATCAGTTAAAGCCCACTGTGTGCTATTAAGTCCATTGAATTTATTATACTTTCATCTTATACAAATGTGACACAGTTTGATAAAACATATATTTCTTATATGTATTTTGTAAAGCAAACACGAAAATATTTTCAAATAATTCCCTACACAAGACGATCCCCAGCGACAATTCCTATTCATTTTATGTCTATTCAGTCAAAATTCACCATTGTTTTGTATGTGCATTTTTTTTTTCTTTTCGTATTCTTTCGATTCATTTCGTTGTTCAGTAGAAAAAAATGTATTCTTGTTTGTCTTTACTACATACCAATTTCAAGCGTAATATTTGCTTTTAAATTCAATGATATTTTGATATCACGAAGGTTGATATTTGCTTTCCAGTAGAGTTTTCTATTTATTATGACAAAAAATTAGTCAGAGGTATATTTTTCTTTTCGATATTTCTCCTAAGAAAAGGAAGAAACTTTAAAAAGTGCTATAAATAAAAATAATAACTTATTCCTTTTTTGAGAATATGGCTAAGCAGAAATGGTATTCATACTTGTCTATTCAGTCAAATGGCATCACAGATCATGTATGTAATTCTTGGTATATTATTTCTTGGTTACAATTCTTGTAAACGCATGAACACATTCTAGTACATTTAGAAACATAAAAAAATATTTTTTTTTTTATATATATAAACTGCATATCAAATCTGTATAAATTCAAAAATCGGAAATATATCGACATTGAAAATTAGAATATTCCAGTTTATTTTAAAGGTATAACTATTTCTAGTTCTTTACTTTTTAAAATAATATTGTTTAAAACTCAAAATGCAGTAAACTCAAATTAGAACCCCCTGGAAGAACCTACATTAAATATATTATGTGTTATATTTTTTAGATTAAATCTAATTATTGATATAGGAAACATGAAAATATTATTTTACATTATATTTAAATAAAGTTCATAACAAGCGAGTCAATAAAGTCACATAACAAGCGAGACGTATTAAACCCTCGGCGATAGCTTTAGTGCCCAACCCGAGTACCTTCCGGGGACAGTTCGATGACATTTTCTAGTCTATTCTGAACCTTTTATTCCTTTTGGTGTTAGATTTTTATTTATTTATTTTTTTTTATGCACTTAATATTTTTCGTTTTCATCCCATACTTTTTCGATGGATTTTTAGCTTTTTTCTCTCGTTTTTTATATTCTTATGTACGGTGGCTCCCACTCACTCACCCCCCGCCAACAGACGTATTGTGAACGTATTGTGAACGTATAGGCGAGACGTATTGTGAACATTATCCTTGTATTCTTTCCAATGTTAGCTTTTTTTTTTCTTTCCGTTTTCGTCCCATGTTTTTTCTATTTATGGTTAGCTTTTTTTCCCTCGTTTTTTTACATTCTAAAGTGCAGGAATGTATTCGGTTTTTATGCACTTAAAATATTGCAAATCATTATCCCCAGAAGCAAGGGAATGTTCTGTGATACAATGACTATGTGTGTATAATGACGGTTACAACCATTCAAAAAACGCGTTTCGTGTCAAAAAACATTCAGTTAGACGTTCAAAAATTGTATTTTTTAGGAAATTCTGAATCCAATATACCATCTTTAAAACGTACAATTCTAGTTCTGTGAAAAACATTTAAGTGTGTATTGTATTAAATGTATTTATACTTGTTTGTATTAACAGTAGCATATGACTGCGTTCTTTAGCAAAATTAAATAATTATGTAAAATAATGTGCTAAAGATAAAGCAGTGTAAGTTCCCTCGATTATGCAAAGAATTTTCTCTACTATTAACGAATAATAAAGATTTATTCTAAGAGTAATGATTTTCTTATGACAAAATATCTGCCATAGTGCTAAAGAAAACTGTAGACAGTATAAAAACTTAATTCTACTTTTCTTATTTAGATATTTAGTACAATAAAATTAGATACCAGCTCTGTATAACTCTAATGTACAACTTAAAATAATAAAATAATTACAGAAATAAAAATAAATAAAATTATGTTATTCTAAAAGTATTTTACTTCGTGCTCGTATTTTCTTGGAAACAATTAAAACTAAACGGAAAAAAAAAGTCCTCTAGTCAGAAAATAACTATATCTTTGGGTGAAATCAAATTGATATATCATCAAGTTTTTCATTTATTATGTGATTTATCATTAAAAAGACTTACCGCAATAATTTTTTACTGTTGCCTGTGTAACATCATTAATAATGCTTCTTCTTTTCTTTATTTTTCTATTTTCTGATTTATTATTATAAACTTCTGTATTTATGAACAAATGTTTCATTTTACTTTTTTTCTTAGGAAATAAAATAATGGAAGATATTATGAAAAGTATATTTTTAATTATGTCATACTCATAATTAACAATTGAACTATAATGATTTATCAATAAATTCGTTTTAAGTTCTAGATAAGATTTTTGTGATAAACATTTTTTTGGCAAAGTAATTTATCAGAAGTATTAGTAATTTATCAAAACTTTCTTTGTAACTAATGTCTCGAGTTTTAATATTTTTTTCCTCTTTCCTTTAAAGTATTTTTTAAACTCATGATATTTTATTGGCTAATTATTGTATTATTTTAAGGTAATTGCTGTTCTACCAACACTCAGATAAAAAATATGCCGCCTTTCTCTAGAAGAAATAAGTGGCCATTTTCTGAATCCTTTAACTAGAAATATAGATTTCCGAGCTATGCACATAAGGCACGTCAATAAACTGAATAGACGAAATTATCGAGAATTTCTATTGTACACATTTCTAGATGGTGAAACAATGTTCTGAATACTCTAAATATTCTGAATCATTTATATTGCGAGAAATTCTCGTTTGATTTTCTAGAATTTGGTAATAAACCAAGATTATAGTTGCAGAAAACCCGACTCTTGCAGTCTCATTTATTTGCAGAGATTTTTAAATACCTTTTCCTTCGAGAATACAGGCAAACGCTCTAGAATTCTAATAGGGCTTCTAGAACACCTTTTTCAAGGGGACTAGAATTTATAAGAATGACATGGAACTATTTTTTCTAGAGCACAAATTTAGATTCTAGATGTCAGTTACAGAATTTTTTCTCGGTGAAATAATCATCTCAGAATATTTAAATTAAAGGTGAAAATATATATACCTTATATTAAAACCATCATCTTCAAAAACTTTTCCCCCACGAAAAGGTTTTTACATACGGGGAATAAAATTACGAAATAGCATATGTCTGGAAAATAAAATGAAAAATATTTCTAAAAAACTAAATATTGATGAAAGTACTCACATCCCTTTATAGCCACTGAATGCTATTAAGTCCATTGAATATACCATATTTTTATCTTATACAAATTTGACACTTTTAAATGAAAAACTTTTATATATTTTGCTAAGCAAACATAAAAATATTTTCAAATAATTCCCAACACAATAAATTCCTTAGAGACAATTTGTATTCAATTTATGCCTATTCAGCCAAGATTCACCATTGTTCTATGTGTGCTTTTTTTTCTTTTTTCTTTCGCATACTCTTTCAATTCCTTTTGATGATCTCTAGAAGAAAATATATTCTTGTTTATATTTGCTGCATATCAATTTCAAATATATGGTTTTCTTTTGAATTCAATGATATTTTGATATCACAGAGGTTGATATTTGCTTTGCAAAAGTATTTTCTGTTTATTATGGAAAATATATTCTGATATATATATTTCTGTTTCAAATATATTTCCACAGAAAAAGATAACACTAAAAAGGCGCTATAAATGTAAAAAATAACTTATTCCTCTTTGGAGAGGAGTAGGAGTAAATTATATGAGGAATATATAACTCTTTGTTTAGGAATAATCTACACAATTTGGAATAAATTTGGAGGAAAAATAGTTTCTTTTTTTTAAGTAATGAATCAAGACACACCAAAAAGCGCTTTAAAGGCACAAAAATAACCCTTCTTCTCTATGGAGTACCTCTAAGAAATAATATTCACATTTTGTATATTCAATCAAATTTGCATTCAACATAATATGCGAAATTCTTGGCATTGTACACACACATATCAATGCTTATTTGTATATCTGTAAAAGATATTTTTTCACTGTGGCATATAAATTGCATGTATTTTAAAATCGGAAATAATTTTACAAAGAAAAATACGACATTCCGTTTTAATTCACCTTCAATGTATAACCATAACGTACTATTTCCTTTTTAATGTAATATTATTTAAGTAAAAATAAATAAATAAATGAAAAAGTGACCTCACTTTGGATATTTAGGTAGGACATACTTCCCGTTTTGTTATGCCAGATTTGCATACATTAATTCATTATACATTAATTATATATTAAATTATTAATATGTCAAGTTATTTAAAGTATTAAAAGGAGACTTGGCGCTGGATATAAATCAAGTAAAAACTACAACGTTAGGAACGCCAAAGACAAAACAATATTGGGAAGCAGACAGTTGTTATGGTAGCGTTTTACGTACCGTCTTGAGTGCATAAAAAAATCAGACAAAAGTGCTCCTATGTATAGAAAGGGACCGGATTCTGTTGAACCAATAGAAATACGTGGAAGGTGGGGGAGTGGCCAATAGGAATTTTGGAAACAGTAGTTGGGAAAACTGTAGAAAAAGTAAGAAAATGTGGACCGAATGTAAATTTTCCAACAATTAGACAAATAAGGAACAGCGAAATCACAATGAACAATATTTTTAAGATTTTTATAAATATAGAAAGCTTCATAGAAAGTCGAGCTCATGAATGGATTTAGGCCTGCAAATTATTTTATCTGTTTAGTGTATGTAGAATAGTGTCTGTTTATACTATTTGTAGTTTTAATTCGTAGTTTTGTGTTGATAGGGTTATTATAATGTAACGTAAAAACCGGCGTATGAGCCGTACTCGGTGCTTTACTCAATAGCCACCACTAAAATTTAATTATAACGTTTGTCTAATCACTTCGAAGAGTAGTCGTTTATTACATATATCAAAAGTCACTCTAAAAAATTATTGGTGACTATTGAATAAAAAATGCCCTCAGTCAGGCAGTACGCCGGCTTTTACGGTATACTGTTTGCATGTAAAATAATATCTAAAAAATTTACCATTCCACATACTAATAATTTATTTGCTTAATTAAGCAAATTAATGCTTGTGTCAATATGCTCTATTTTTTTTTTTTTTAATTTTGTTATGATGAATTTTAAAATAATCTTCATGCCTGTCATATCGAAAAATGATGTCTATTGTACCATAAAAGTAATATTTCTTACATTTATATGATTTCTTATATATATATATATATATATATATATATATATATATATATATATATATTTGTATTTTTATATTTAAGCAGATAAATACAATTTTGAAGGCATAAATATTTATTATTATTTTTTATATAAGTTAATGTAATTTCCCTATAAAAACCTGAACAACTTAGTGCAACCGATTTCATTTTTTCAAACAATTTTACTCTCTTTGGGATTATTCAGTGTAGTTTACTTTATTTGTATGAAACTTTATTGTTTGTCTCAACTAAAAAACTACTTTCTTCTTTATAGAATTACTGGCTTGGACTTGCTAAATTTATCGTTGTTTTATGTTATCACAGTATTAGAAAATAATTCTTATTTCTCGTACGCATTAAAAAAGAATAAAAATGTGAATAAAAAATTAACAGAAAAAGTGATTAATTATATTTTAAACATATTTTTCAAATAAATTTAACCAATTGGATTATCTACGTAATATTTCTCTTACGTGGACCAGATACGATTAAATTTTGTTTGAAAGATACGATAGGAGCGTAAGGTGATACCTCATTGGTCAACCCAGTTTAGAATAACCAGAATGATCTAGAGATTTTCACAACAAAAATTTTATCTAATACGCTCGAATTGCATATTTTCGTAAAGAAATTGAAAAAACATATATATTAATATTTGTGTTGAAACTTATGCTAAAAACTTCATATTTATAAGTATATTTGGATGAATTTAAAGCCATTTGAGTCTCGCATTCATAGTCGGCTTTTCGGCAGGGAGATGATTGTGCCATATACTTACCTAAATTGAAATCATCATATTAAGATACAAATTTTTGAAAGCAAAAATTATATATTTTTTAGACCTTTCATTCATTACGAGTAGAAAAAACGTTATTTCTTTTTATTTCTTTATTTGCTTTTTAGATACATTTATTATTAACTATGGAATTTCTGTTATGTGTCATAAAATGGTAATTCTATTACGTTAAATTTTGTGAAATATATATATATATATATATATATATATTTTTTTTTTAATATAAAAATAATTTAATTTTTAAGAATTTTTAATTATCTATTTTATTGAAAGAAAAAAAAAGAAAGAAAGAAAATGAAAATATTTTGTGCTTTTATTTTGTGATTTTATTATGAATTTTTTTTTAAACATATTATGTTATGTAGGAAATAACACGCAGATGTTTTGTGCGGGAAAAACTAGTCTAGTTTATTTAACTTTTATCTTTTTTTTTTTTTTTTTCTAATCTTTTTTTTTTTAAATTATAATACCCTTTTTAATATTGTTCAATTATATTTTCGATAAATTTTCAATTTCGATAAATATCCAACCATCATAAAACTGGCGACAACGTTTTATCCGTAGATTGAAACTAAGAGACCTCCGTACTAGTAAAGAATCATTGAGTAAAGTACTAAGTTTTATCGAATACTTTAAAAATAAATCAAACACAATTTTATACAACTAACTATAATGAATCTAGTTAAATATAATGAATCTAGTTCGATAACTCATTATTTTGTTTTAACTAACACTTAAAATCATAGCAAAAGCAAATGATTAAAATGTTGTATTGAATTTATACACATAATTGTAACTTTTATTATATTTTTAAAGATAAAACTTTGTCAATAATATGCTGAAGAAAAACATTCTATTTAATATTAAATTATATTAATTTAATTTTATATTAAATTGAAAATTAAAAAATACGTTTTTCATAATTTAAAGGAAAACATTTTTAAATTTATATTTCCTTCAATTTTTTTATTTCATTTACAACTAGAAAAAAATGCATGCATTTCAACTCGAAAAAAAAAAAAGAAAAAAAGTATCATTACATTTTTACACGAATAGTCTCTTTTGCAAATTCATTGTTCTTAAAAAAACGTAATTGTGAATAAAAACAAAGCATCAAACCAGAAATAAATTGCAAAACACATGTTGGTTCACACATACAAACATCTAAATTCTTAAATGACCGTTTAAGTATTTAAACTTAGTCGCGTAATGTTTAATAACACAAATAAAAAAAATATTTCTTAGTAATCTTAACAATTTAATAGTGCCTCGAGAAAAAAAAAAAAATGAACAAGATTAAATGAGGCAATTATGTGTTAGGAATATACCTGGTTACATTATAAATGGAAAAATAATTCCTTTAAAAAACATAAGATTTTTATTTAAGTAGAACGTTTTGAAAATTATTTCTTAAATAAAAAAAATTTAAATGGTACTTTAATAAAACAGTATAATTTAGAAGTATAAAAAATAAAATATTTTAAAGCATTACATGATGATTTAAAATAAAAGTGCATTTTTTTTATAAGGGTAATTTATTTTTCGTTGTTAAAAGCAGATAATTAATTTAAATAAATTTGAAAACGGAAAAATACTTTAGATTTTAGTTGCGTTTAAGGTTTTAGACATTAAAATAAATTACATGTAAGGTCTCGACGTATTTTGATAAATATTTTCCATAATGTTTTACATAAAATTTTGTTTGCTTTTTTAAACCTTTCTTCTACAGTACCATTTAAATTTTCAAAAAACTTTAATAAAATCATCGCAATTACTCAGTAACTGCTTCATTTGTAAAATCATTGAATTCAGTTTTTTTTTAAAAAAAAGCAACATTCATACACACACATTTATACATAAATATGTTTCAAGCAATTACACATCCACATTCATATTTATAAATGATGTTCATTTTTAATTTATTCAAATGAGAAAAATATTTTTTAGGCATTTTTCTCATATAATTTACCTTCAAAATATAAAACTCACAAGCCTTAAACCAATGTCCCACACAATTAAAATTTTTATCCAACAAAAGTTAAATTACACTAGTCGACATTTTTTTTTTTGGGGGGGGGGGGGGGCGGGGGGGGGTAACAGAAATTAAATTAACTATTTTCAACTAATTTTGTAGTGCAGAATTAACAAACAATAGTGGAAATTTTGTAACACGTACAGTTTTTTTGTTATGATTATTTAATCTATACTGGAAGCAATGTGCAAAAGTCTTTAGAAGACATGCATCATCACTATCAAAATTATTAATTTAGCATGGAATGCTGTTAATATGGAGATAATATACATATGTTAGACTAAGTAGAACATATAAACATGGAAAATACTATAAATGATTGAATTGTTATTATTTGTTATTTTAAAACCAAAATACAAAAAAATTTTACGTCTTGTGTTAAATGTCTACCTTGTGATTTTAATATGAATAGTTCAAAAATAATTATCGGGTACGGTTTTACAAGTTCTACACCGAAAACATGCCATTTTGAACAAGAAACTTTAACTATAAAACAGCGCAATCGTACTTAATAAAGAATATCTGTTAACTAGAATACCAGAAAAAAAAAAAAAAACAGATAAGGTACGAATACAGGGTTGCCAAACAGTGGTTGCCAGCAGAGAAGAGGGCCAAGAGGCAGGGTTAATAGCACGAAAGGTTTCCATGTGTGCTGCAGTCGACAGCAAAAGTATCTGAGCACTAGCAATAATCCCTGTCTAAATAATACACTTAACACTGCTTTGTAAAATAAATCCTTCACGAGTCATGTTCTTAGTCAGTCTAAGAACATAATTCGACAAGGATTTATTTAACAAAATAGTATTAAATGTACTTCTTTGATATCGGAATTATTGGCTAGTGCTCGGATACTTTTGCTGTCGACTGTATTCTAAAGGTCATAAAAAAATAGTGAAATTTGCCATTTTCTGATACTTTAAGAAAAAAATGGAACAAACATGGTTGCCGGGACCCTGAGTTGCCAGCAGGAAGGGATTTTCTGATACTCTAACAGAAAAATGTGACGCGGTGTGGGACTTTTTTACTTGCAGATATTTAAATAAAAAATGGAATTAATAATAAAAATAATAATTTGATCGTTGTTACCGAACCACTGTAGACCAGTGTTATTATTAAAACTAAAATAATATTGTGAAACGCTAATGATAGCTAAACCAAAATCATTCAAAGAATAGTTTCATATGAAATTAATGTTTGACGACCTTGTTTCCAAACTTCATCAGGCAGTAAAGCTTTAGCACAGGACTCTCACGGCGACTTTTAAATGTTTTTTCTCCATTTTACGATGCATTTTTATTAAGTATTTTATTTATTTTAGCATAAAATTTTGTTAAAAAAAAACTTAGTTTTTATTTTGAATAATTTTTTTATTCTTCCACTGTTTAGTCAATATGTGGAAATAATCCATATTATATATATATGGAAAGTAGTTCCTGGCACAGTCAACAGATGGCGCTGTCTCTGATGTATCCAGCGAAAGAGCTGACAAGCGGAAGAGTTAGTTGGGATCCGGCTACAAAGGAGAGCAATTGAGACCGTCAGCCCGTAGGCTGATGTAATCATTTTCTTCTAATTAGAGCTTGAAACGCTCTGAGTAGTTGGGTAAAGCCATGGAGGGCTTAATACTTTAATCTCACTATTTCATATGGCACGCGTAGGTGCTACTGTGTATTAAGTAACGTATTGTGATATTCTGATGAAGTTAGCTTAGTTGTGTGTATTAAGCCAATAAACCAGTAGTTGGTTAATAATGGAGATCTGCTGTTATAATAATATTTATGTGTAATTTGTGTTTTGTGTATCTTCAAATAAATGTGACGTAGTTAAATCTCCATCTCATCATTGACCCCACCTCTGGGCGCCCAGCCAAGATCTTACATATATAAATAAATATATATATATATATATTAATTGTTGCTAGATTTAAATGACGCTTGCAAAAATTGCCTTTTAAAACTGCTTTTTCCCATAAAATTATGAAATAACGAAGAAAGTATGTCCTCCTGTTTAAATATTATCCATATATAAATGTTAGTTATAGTCCTTACGTATTTTACTTGTTTTACTATCGCATCGTTTCGATAAAATTTAATCGTAAGTGGTCCATGTTAGAGAAATATTTTAAAGGTGTCATAAACTATTTTATACAAATTTAGTTTCTCAGAAAATTAATTTTTTTTTCTTTAAATAAAATCAATGATAATTATGTTTTTAAAAGTTATTTGATGTTGTTTGCTGTAGGTAGTTATATAGCTTGAAATTTCTAAACAAATAACACAGTTTAAGAAGTACTTTGCAAATATAAAACATCGTTAATCGAAAGGCAACCTGCAAATCCGATGTGCATAATTTATTTATTTTACTGGTAATGACATTTATTATTGATTTCTTGCATAAACACGGCAATTCTTGTACGATTAAATAACTTTTTTTTTTTTTTTTTTTTTTTTTTTTTTTTTAACTCAATATAACAAAATGAATGAAAGTTTCTGGTGTGGCTGACATATGTTTTTTCTTCCGCCGCTAATTAAAGAAGCAGTTTTATTTTGAATATATTTCTTTGCGTAAAAGGGCTACCGACCTTTACCCCCTCCCCTTCTTTTTAATATTGAACCTGTACTGAGAAAAAAGTAAGGGGTTCATGAAAATTAGAGCTACATTTTAAAGAATTAAAGTGATAGCTTTAACTAATACCATTCTTAAATACTATTCCATAATAACTAATACCATTCTTAATAATACCACCTATTAAAAAAATAATCTTTTTTTCGAAGATATATACCAGAAAAAAAAAATCTATAAATAAAGTGGTGCGAAATAAAGGCGGGGCTAAAAGTACTCCGGAATAAATTAAAATTTTGGCAGCTATGCTACAGTTTTCAGTCAAAATTGTTAAATAACACCTTATACGATTTTCAGGGTACCAAGTCATAGCTGCCAATATTTTAATTTATTCAGAAACACTTTTAGCTCCGTTTTAAATCCATACCACTTTTTTTAAGAGTAAATTTTCTTATTATATCATAGTTCTATATTGGAAAAAAATATTCTAAAAATAAAGTGGTGCGAAATAAAGGCAGAGCTAAAACTATTATTTACAAACTTTGAATAAACACCATAAAATGCAATAAACTCGCAACAATTGTTTCGGGTCGAAAAAACACACGACCCTTCATCAGGCGAATAAAGTAAGCACGAGTGTAGCACTCGTGCTTACTTTATTCGCCTGATGAAGGGTCGTGTGTTTTTTCGCCCCGAAAAAATTGTTGCGAGTTTATTGCATTTTATGGTGTTTATTCAAAGTTTGTAAGTAATATTTTTTACAACGTCAGTTTTGTGGTGCTTTTATATTACATAGAGCTAAAACTACTCCGGAATAAATTAAATCATTGGCAGCTATGCCAAGTATAAAATTTTTCGGCTTATTTAATTTTGAATAATGCTTAAAATATATTCAGCATTAGAAATAATCTCAAATCACATAATTGTAGTAGAAATCAAAGTGAAAAATTGAACACGAAAAGAATATTTTGTCTAACAAATGAGTAAGTAAAAATAAATATGGTAAAACTAGGAGAGTTTGCGCGCAACTTAAAAGAATGTTATAAAATTTCGAAGTGTTCAAGCGTTCCTAAATAATTTTGAATTCTTTTGTATTCTGTGAATAAAAACAAGATTGCGCAATCTCTTGTTATAGGGTAGGTGATATTACCCTTAATTATAACTACAATTAAATTGTTAACAATAATAATTGCACTTAAATGGCATTGTTTAAGCCTTTTCTACAGAAATATATTTGTATTAGGATTGGCCGTTTTAATTTAATAATAATAAATAAATTAAAAAAAAACAGAAAAATAAGAGGGAATTTAAAATGTGTTTGCTGATCTATTCTGTCATTTTCCACAATCTTTGCACTTATTTTTCTAAATGGTTCAGCTTTCGTGCAACTTCCAGGCACACGTAACATAAGTATACAAACTAGGGGGATATATATATATATATATATATATATATATACACTGATGGAAAAAAAATCCCAACACCAAGAAAAAATTATTGTACAGCAATAAAATTTCAGCAATACATTTGTCTAGGTAACATATTTAATTGATTAAAGTTTCAAGATCACAGGTAGAGCCATTGGCGAGAAGAGCCATTTCAAATGTGAAATGTTGGTATATTAGTAACCGGTGTAACCGCCAGAATTTTGAATGCAAGCATGCAAACGTGCAGGCATTGAGTCGTACAGATGTCGGATATCAGTTTGTGGGATGGAGTTCCATGCCTGTTGCACTTGGGCGGTCAATGCAGGGACGGTTAATGCTGGTTGTGGATGACGCTGGAGTTGTCGTCCAATAATGTCCCATACGTGCTCGATTGGAGAAAGATCTGGTGATCTAGCAGGCCAAGGCAACATGTCGAAACTCTGTAGAGCATGTTGGGTTACAACAGCGGTATGAGGGCGAGCGTTATCCTGTTGGAAAACACCCCCTTGAATACTGTACATGAATGGCGGCACAACAGGTTGTATTACTAGACTGACGTATAGATTTGCAGTCAGGGTGCGTCGGATAACCACGAGAGTGCTCCTGCTGTCATACGAAACTGCTCCCCAAACCATAACTCCAGGAGTAGGCCCTGTGTGTCTAGGCCGCAGACAGGTCACTAGCAGGCGTTCACCTGGCCTCCTCCTAACCAACACACGGCTATCACTGCGACCAAGGCAGAACCGGCTTTCATCAGAAAACACAACAGATCTCCATTCCGTCCTCCAATGAGCTCTAGCTTGACACCACTGACGTCGCAAACGGCAGTGGTTTGGAGTCAGTGGAATGCACGCTACAGGGTGTCTGGGTGACAACTGCAGCTCGAATTTCAGCTGCAGACGCAGTACGATTAGTCACAGCCATACGCCGAACACGGCGGTCTTCCCTCTCAGTAGTGCCACGTGGCCGCCCGGAACCCGGTCTTCTTGAGGCAGTACCTTCTCTTGACCACTGCTGCCAACACTCATGCACAGTGGATATATTCCTGCCAAGTCTTTCTGCAATATCGCGGAAAGAAAACCCACCTTCTCGTAGCCCTACTACACGACCTCGTTCAAACTCAGTGAGCTGTTGATAATGGCTTCTTCGTCTTATTAGAGGCATCCTTGAGTAACATTAACCCACTACGTCAGATCTCAACTGTAAATAACGATCACGAACCTTACAGCGTTTATTTAAAGCAAACCTCATTTGCATGTTCATAGTGTCCCTACAAGCGCCACACTTATGCGCGTAGCTCGAAATTTGAATCGACGTCATCTTTCAGATGTATAAATACGCCTACCAAATTTCGTTAATCTAGCACAGCTCCTTCCTGGTGTTGGGATTTTTTTTTCCATCAGTGTATATATTAATTTACCATGGGATATGGGTTAATTTAATAATATTTTATAATATTGTAATTCTATAGAAATTCTTAATCAGAGTTATGAAAATTCTATCAATTATATTAGAAAACGAGACAAAATAACCACATTTTACCTTAGACTCTTGAAACAATCAACATGCACATTCCAACTGTCAACTTGTAAGTTCTTTTTTTTTTTTTTTTTTTCCTACCAGAAGTTTATAATCATTTTAGACCTTTAAGATGGGTACCTTTCGAAAGGTACCCATCTTAAAAATTTATCCCCCCCTCCCCGGAGGGTACTTCCCCCCGGGGGGGACGATGCCTCCACATGCACAATTTTTTTCCTAATTAACTACTACTATTATCAATAGTTCATATTAATTTTACAATCACAGGTTAAGAATAACTCTCATTATGTTCATTTATACGAAATTTTGTCCTATACTGTCATGTTAAATATTTAGAAAAAATACGATCACAGTGCCACCTGTTGAGCGATTGATCCCCAAATCTAATCAGCACCAGTTTATGTCAGGGGCCAAATAAATATCAAGTTTGGTAAAATTTCGTAAAATATATATATATATATTTTTTTCTAAGTTTTTTTTTTTTTTTTCGTTAAAAGTAAAAAAAAAATCGATAACTTTGTTTTAAATTATCACAGATTTATAGTTCAACCATTCGTTTTAAAGGTATTTGCGAGCACTTTCGAAAGATACCCATCTTGAAAATTTACTCCTCTCGAGGGGAGACTTCCGCCCCAGAGGGGGGTGGCGAGGCTCTTACACATACAAATAATTTTTCCCAGTTGACTATCTCTATTATAAATAATTCTTGTAAATTTCATAATGATTACTAAAAAAGAATTCTCTTTATGTACATTTATACTTTTATTACCATAATTTACATGAAACGAAGTTACGTGCTTATAAGAAAAGTATGTTTATTTTATTTTACTTAATGCAATCTTTAGATGTTAAAATGAACTAATAAGAAATTAGACTTAATGTATTTGCACTCTTATGACTCTGTACATGAACTACTCATCCTATTTCAATAGTGTTTCAATTAGTATGACAGTATGATACAGATTTTTAACATCGAACTTAGATTTACTGCTAATATATGCGTCTGAGTTTTCTTGAAAAGAGATCACATACCTAGACGTACACACCAACCGCTAAAAATCAGCTTTTCAGACTTAAGGGACATTAAAACGCATATATACAGGGTGATTCGATGGCCATGGGACAAACTTGGAGGAGAGGTAGAGAAATTCACAAGGATTGAGAATTGTACAAGAATCAGAGCTGCCAACCTAATACGGCAAATTGTTTGTACCGCCCCTTTTCTACACCACTTAATTTTTAGAATATTTGTTTTATTAATTCATCGTAAATATATTTGAAGAAAATTACTCTAAAAATAGAGTGGTGTAGAAAAAGGGGCGGTACTAACAATTTGCCGATTAGGTTGGCAGCTCTGAAGAGTCCATGACCACAGACGACATTTATAACACTTTAAGGACTGGGTGTTTTGGGCTACTGTGTACTACTACCTCCGCCTACTATGTACATTTTAATGTCTTGTATGCTTCATTATTTCCAAAATCATATGTAATGTTCGCATTAATGCAACCAATGCGATAAAATACATCGAAAGGAAATAGAATTATTACTACGAATATTTATCTATATATTAATAGGCAAGCATAAAACTTGTTGTCCCTTTTTAACATATTAATTATGGGAGTAGAGGGTTGAAAATGGTATCATTCGAAAGGTATGGTTAGCCGGAAGGTGCGAATACAAATATTATTTTCTTACGATGTCAAATAGGTATTTAAAAATACATTTATTTTTTATGCATTTTCCCCCATTTTTCCCTTTTTATACACGTATTCCTTCACATTAAAAAATACCTAAAAGTAGAAAGTTGTTAAATCTGGCAATTTCATAAAGCTCAAATAAAACCATAGACACAGTAATTTGTATAATGTAGCATCACTATACGCAAGCGAAGTGATGACGTCACTGTCTGTCCATGGAGCCATGTAAAAGATTTTCTATGTTAATATTGTCCATTGAATTTTTTGTAAAAAATTATTAAAAAATAACGGAAATTATCTGCCGATTTTAATTCCGATATTTGGGTATAGTTATATATAAGTTACTGTCTACATGTGTTTGATTGAGTTATGTTTTCTGTAAAATTGATAAAATTTTAATTTAAAATCACAAAACTCCAGAAAAAAAATGGCAAACTTCCAGTTTCGAATGTAAACATAAACATTTCATTTCAAAGGGTGATATTTAAACAATAAATATTGAACTAATATACTAAATAAAAGGAAAATGGATTTGTTACTAACTGCTGCATGTATAAGTAGACGATACGGAAAAAATTCCGATTTCCGTTTTTTGCTGAATTTACATGTTTTGAGCTTTCTTTATGTTTCCATTAACTGAAATTGGCTACTTATTTTTAAAAAAAATGACTTTATTGCTAGCTTTTGTGGGTAGAAGAAGCAAGTAGAAGATACATAAAAACTTTTGATTTCCGGTTTTCGATGAATTTACACGCTTTGAGATTTCCTTGCAATTTAATTAAGTGAAATTAGTGAAATTTACTACTTATTTTTATTTTTTAAAAAGTGGATTTATTATTCTTTCCTCTGCATATATAAGTAGAAAATATAAGATTCAGAAATGTTTTAGATTTTCGGTTTTCGATAAAGTTACACGTTTTGAAATTTCCCGAACTCAATTCGACCATTTTTGAAAAATATCTTTTTTTTTTTTTTTTTTTTTTTGTTCAAACACTGTACTTTATGAACCAATCGAATTAATTTAACAGAATTAGATACTTGGTTGGACCTTGGTCTGACATGGTACCTATTAGCTTCTGGGCTGTATCACACAACAAGGGGCGTTTTCACGTTGCGATATTCTCTCATTTCAGGAAAGGCTAACATCTACAGAGAGAAATAGTTATATTAAGTAAAACTCTGCTGATTCAGTTAGAGTGAACATTGGCAAACAATTGCCGCAGCTGTGTTGCAATTGCATTCCGTTTAGGACAAGGCAATAACTTTGCTTTGCCTCGCTTTGCAAAAAAAATGGTCGAGTTTCGACCACTGGGCGATACTAGTTTATGTAAATGATAGAATGCCAAAACTTTTTTTTTATTGCAACATTCGAGAACTACGCTCATATCCACACACAAGTATTCAGATTTTGAAGCGTAAAAATGACATTTGAGATCATGGGTTCACATTATAATCAAAATCCTTCTATTGTTCTCTATCACCCCTCCAAGTTTTCCCATGACCATTCTAAGGTTCCATCCTGTGTATGTATATATATACATACATATATATATATATATATATATATATATATGGGGGGGGGTTAATTATGAGTGTATTACTTTGTATATATTAATTGTAACCTTATGGCATAGATGGCAACTTTTTAATTTATTCCGGAGCATTTTTAGCACCGACTTTAATCCATACCGCTTATTTTTTAAGATTATGTTTTTCTTATTTTATCGTAGTTATATATTGGAGAAAAATATTATATAAATTAAGTGATTCGAAATAGAGGCGGGGCTAAAAATGTTCCGGAATAAATTAAAATATTGGCATCTGTGCTTATAGGAATGTATTTCATGCATAGCCTCCTAAACTAGATGCCTGTCGAGTTGCTCGGAAACTTGGCAACAGTTGAAGCGGTAGACAGCGCCACCTGGTACAGATTGCGCGACCCTTTTATTCGACTGTCACCAATAATTTTAAGAATTGATATATGATATATAAATTCGATGTTTCTTTGATTCTATTCGCCTTTTATGTATACCATATCCCACGTTAAAAGTTTTTTTGATGATTGTTGAATAAAAACGTCGCGCAATCTGCACCGGTGGCGCTGTCTACCGCTTCAACTGTTACCAAGTTTCGGAGCAATGCGACTGGCATCTAGTTTAGGAGGCTATGGTTTCATGTAACAAGTCCAATTTTAATCAATATTCGAGAAGGAAGGAAGGTGATTATATCAACAGAAGGATAGAAATTAATTCTATAACCAACATGCAGAGTCTACCCTATTAAAATATCGAATATTGACTGAACCGTATGATATATATAATGAAATCATTTGTGTAATTTATGTTAATGTTTTTATTATTTATTTGTTTAATGAATAGTTGTTTTTATTTTTTCCTTCTTTTTTTTTATTAATTATTATTATTATTATTATTATTATTATTATTATTATTATTATTATTGACGATATTCAAGCTTGTTTATTCTAAGTAATCTATATATATAAAAATGAATTGCTGTTCGTTAGTCTCACTAAAACTCGAGAACGGCTGAACGGATTTATCTTATCTTAGTCTTGAAATGTTCGTGGAGGTCTAGGGAAGGTTTAAAAGGCGAGAAAAAATCGAATAATTTCCGGGAAAACCCTAAAAACAGCCCTTTTCTATTTCCCATACAAACGTTTTTCTAGAGTCAATTTGAACTTTATTGCTATTCAATAAAGTTTAGGTGTGTTCCTAACGGCTGATGGCTGAGCTACAAAAATTTGCATGTTGATTCGTAATGACCTCCCCTGATGCACCTCGAAGCCGGATTTTCGAATTTTGTTTTAGTTTTCTTTTAATTAATTAAAATATTAAAATAAAAACCTTCTAATAACTGATAAATTGGCCATTTAATTTTAATCCTTAATTTAATTGTTGCCAAAAAAAATTATACTTTTTTGGACAGAAAAAAAGAAAAAAAAAACGTGAACAATAAAAATTACATTTATTTAAAATATTTAATTTTATTCCTTAATTTAATTGTTGCCAAAAAAAATTATCATTATTTTTTCGACGGAAAAAAAAAAAAAAAAAAAAAAAAAACGTGAACAATAAAAATTACATGTATTTAAAATGAGGAAAGTAAATTAAAAAAATTAGAAATATCAGTCGTATCGTTACAAATAAGATACCAAATGAAAGATGCAATTTTTGTGAATCCAACGGATTAAACAGCTTATCGATCGGACAATTAGATTTTTTAAAATTAACTAATGTATGTATTTTATAAATTTTCTTTCACAAACACAAACGTGTAGTATACAGCCTGTACAACACTAGACCAAATTGAAGTTCAAATTTCATCAATATTTAAATAAATAAATGAAAATAAAAATATGCTTAATGGGAAATATATATAACCATTAAAAGTTTAGTTGTCTAAATATGTCAGAAATAGCGCTCATAGCATATTGTTACAAGGTATTAAGTCTTATTTTTACAAGGGATAAAATCTAAAATGGTGACAAAAATTCAAAAGTCGCCAAAGAGAGCTATATTAAGGCGGTACTATGATCGTGCTTACAAACCATGAATACTAATAACCACAAAAAATTAATTGTCTCATGCAACAGACGTAGCCGGTCATAGCATATTATAATATTTAGCGTGAAATTGTTATCATTTTTATGGTTGATCGGGGATAAACAAAATAAACATAGGAAATAACGTAAAAGCAAATATTATGTGCACCACGTATAGTGTTGCTCATATGTAACTGGGATTCAAATATAAAGGGGATACTTCATTTTTTTTTTCGATACTATCTATTTCGAAACTGTTATCTAATAAGGACTTAATGCAAGCCTATTGGTAAACCATTGTCTCAGGTAATAGGGACAAGCGCCCGAGTTTTAGCGGATGACCAAATCGCTACCGAAGGCAGCAGGGATCCGAAGCGAGCTTTTGAGCAATTTTAGTATTTTATTTTATTTTTATAAAGCTATATAGAAAAGAGTTTCCTTTAAATTTAGTGACCAGCGAAGCGGGCAAAGCCTGCTAGTATTGAATAAATATTTAAAGAAAATTTCTACCTTTCTTTCTTTCCCAATTTTCAGGAAATCGCTGTAAATTGTAGGTTTTAAATTTTAAAAGAACAGCCTAATGTAAAATATAGTAATAGTTCAGTAAGAATTTTTTTTCAAAAAAATATCCATATTAAGGTAATTTATTTTATGTCGCGATCGAAACTGCTCATTTTTTGAGTAAATATGCACCCCAGAAAATTTTTATTATAATGATTGTCATTTCCAGAACTGCATTGACTACCTGTAATCTATGATTACGATAGATGAGATGAGTTTTTCCCCATACTTATTTCTTAACTTGGCGAAGAAAATGAGAATAATTTAATATGTATGTAATATATATATATATATATATATATAAAGATTACGATAAAAAGTTTATATTGAATTTTCTATAATTTGTTAAACTATGTGTGATACTGAAATTAGTGAGTGTTCTTTTATTTTCTTTATACATTTTCAGAAATTACATTTTCAAAAATACAATACAATAATCATTCTACCTAAGGCATAATACGACTATATTATGAATTGTACTTTGAATATCTATTTTAAGAATTTATTTCTCCGTAATAAGTTATTATTATTTTTTTTTTTCTTCATAACATTGAAAATCGTAATGTACATATAGATAAAATATATATATATATATATATTTTTTTTTTTTTTTTTACCTTCAAAAGCATTCTTTTTTTCTAAATTCTTAATTTTAATATATTTCTGCATATATTCACGATGTAGAATAATTCTGAATTTCATATTCTGAATTGCAGTTTTGGTATATGATTGCTTTATTATCCCTTCATTATATGTCTGAGAGTATGTAACCAACTGAACTGCTAATGTCTCGCACAAATAGCGAAATTATTACTATATAAACTTTAACTGAAACTTTAAACGCTAATTTCGCAATATTTTTGGCTATTTCACTTCATTTTGGTCAAGTACTGCCGTGGGAGAGTACTACAAACTTCAAATACCTTGTACTCACTTAAATGTACACTGAGAAAAATGTACACTGAGAATGTGACTAACATCTAGAATCTAAATTGTGGCTGTAGTAAAAGTAGTTTCATTTCATCCTTATAAATTCTAGTCACTTTTGAAAGCGAGTTCTAGAAAATCTTATTATAATTCTAGAGCATTTGACTATATTATGGAGGTCAAACTTATTTAAAAATTTCTGCCAATAAACGCGAATACAAGAGGCGAGTTTCTGCAACTATAATCTTGGTTTATGACCATTTCTAGAAAATCAAGCAAGAATTTCACGCAATACCAAGTGTCCAGAAAATTCAGAATATTTATAATATTGTTTCACCATCTAGAAATGTAGATTAGAAATTCTCTATCATTTCGTCTATTCAGCTGATTTGCTTGACTTATACGCATAGCTCGGAAAGCTGTATTTCTAGTTAAGGGATTTAGAAAATGACCAGTTGGTCGTTCTAGATGAAGGTGGTATATTTTTTTCTGAGTGTATTAACAACATCATGACATCATCTAGTTAAACAGTAGATGACAAGGAAAAATACGCGCATTTAAAGTTTAAAAGTAGTGTTGATCTTAACTTAAAAACACTTAAAACTGCCTTATCAGATAATTGTTCAGTTAAAAAATAGTCTTCACCTTCTAGTTTGATTTTATTTAAATTTTAAAATTGGTTACAAATTGCTGATTTATTGTTGATTAATAAAGATTTTCTATTATAAAATATACATATACCCATACAGGATCAAACAGTTTCGAGCTTAGAAGTGTTAGAAATATATATTGTAAGAAAAAAAAAATATTACAGTTGCAAATTTAAAATATTTAGATTTTTTTTTTCATGTCTAAATAGCTTAAATAAATATTTGTCAATACTTGTATTAATGACAAAAAAAAAAAAAAAAAAAAAAAAAAAGTAGAGACGTGTAACCGGCATAAAAATAACATTAAATTATATATATGTATAAACAGTTTGGTTGTATTTAAATTTTAATTAGCCATTAAACGGATTTTTCTTTTGAATTATGACCATGTAATATCTAGAATTTTATAAAATGAATTTCTACACTGCGGAAAAATATACCGCTTTAATCTAGAATGAAAAAGTGGTCATTTTCTAAATCCCTTAACTAGAAATATATATTTCCGAGCTATGCGCATAAGGCACGCTAATAAACTGAATAAACGAAGTGATCGAGATTTTCTAGTCTACACATTTCTAAATAGGGAACCAATATTCTGAATGTTCTGAATATTTTGTATTTCGAGAAATTCTCGCTTAATTTTCTAGAATTGGGTAATAAACCAAGATTATAGTTTCTGAAACCCACCTCTTGCATTCATTTGTAGAGATTTTTAAATAACTTTGCTCTCTAGAATATAGGCAAACGCTCTAGAATTCTAATAGAGATTTCTAGAACTCGCTTTCAAATGAGACTAGAATTTATATGGATGACATGGAACTATTTTTTCTAGAGCCACAATTTAGATTCTAGATGTCAGTTACAGAATTTTTTCTCAGTGTATATGAACAACGTTTTTCCTTTCCTATATAAGGTCATATATACCTCTGCCCCGGAGGTAAAGGATTTCATGTCACAAAAATGTAATTTTTTAGGAATAATGTTACTGTTGTAATGAAATATATTTGTCATAAAAAAAGATAATGAACTTGGTTTTATTTTCCACTGTTCTGTCTCTTTTAAAGTAACTCGAGATATTGCTTAAAGCCTCTATATAAAACAAAATATGCTCATCAAAAACTTGGAGCTGATACTTTTCGCAAAATTAACACAGTTTTCTTTACCTCCGGGGTGCGTCGCGGTAGTTCGGTCGATAGAGCACTGAGCTCGTAATTAGAAGATTGCAGGAGCGAAACTCGTGTCGGTCAAAGACCATCGTGTACACTAATGGTGCATGTAAAATCCGTCGTAGCTACAATGTCCTCCATGTCTTCATTCAAATTGTACCTCTGGGGGTCATCGAAGCGGAGGAGTCCTCCCCTTTGTGGAGGATCAGTATTGTGATTGCATGTGTCAAGAACATCCTTAGAGATGCATCCCAAATCTTCGACAGTTACCCATTGCGAAGTACTAGTGCGGAGTTAAACATAATCAACCAGCCAACCAACCTTTACGTCTTGGGTACAGATATTTTCTTGTATTTTTTTTTTTTTCACAACCAATCTTTAAAATAATACGATGTCTACTTATTGATTTTTTAACCCATTTGGGCCTTCCGTGACCGGGTGGTTAGGTCACCACGCTGCTAATCACCTTCGAGCGCAGGAGAGTGGGTTCGATTCCCGCGCTTCCCTGAGTGTTTTTCTAATTCTTCGTATTGTAATTCTGTCATGTGCTACCTGTCTTTACTTGACGAAGATTTAAAAGCGCACTTCGAGTGAAGCATACAAGTCTGATGTACAGTCGGTAACAAAACTCTCCGAACGCTAGCAAAAACTCCTATATAAAAAAAGTAGAGTTAATACTGTTTTTAAATACTTATAAAGATTACCTTTAATTATGCTCTGTTAAAACACTAAAGACCTTTCAGGGCGAAATCCGCCCCTTCTTCAGTAGTCACATGGTCTGCTTTGGCTGTTGAAACTGATTTCTATCTTCCTTTCTTTCTTTGGGCTGATCCTCCATGATGTGGCGCCACGCTCGATCTAAATCGGCGCGCGACTCGTGCCCGTTACATGCTAATTGGTCTTTAACTATTTCAATGGTTTCTCGGTAAAACGCGTAATCGGGGTTATTATAATTTGCTATTTTTCTTGTTTCGCTAAAATTAATGTCTATGTTGTTTTCCTTATTGACCTTAGTGAGGGCTGTAGTTATTTTTCCATATTTTATGTCTTTTTGGCGTTCTTTGATCCTGGTTGATATTTTCCTTTTGGTTACTCCAATATAATGGCCTCTTTTTTCATTCGTATATTTAAAAGGGATCTGGTATATTCCGGCTGTTTCAAGAGGGGAGGTTGTGTCTTTATCATTTCGAATTAATTGATAGATGTTAGGATTTGGTTTTATAGGTATATTTATATTCCGAATCCTCGCGAAGTAGGTTTTTCCTTCTTAATAAATTAGTGAACATATAGTAAAATGAATATGCCTGTTTTCTGTAAGCAATCACGGCATTTTATTTTTTAATCGAAAAAAAAATATATATATACATAACCTGAAATTTAAGTACAAAATTGAGTAACACCTGCAAATGACACGATCTGCAATGATGTAGATTAATTGCTTAGCGTTATATGGCACGTAATCGAGTGAATGAGTGAGTAGGTCTTACGTCGCAATTAATGCTATGCTATATGCGATTAGCGTCAGTCTGGGAATACAAACACAAGGGTGGTTTGAAGACATGCCATTAAAATTTTTATCCTTCATGATGGGGATGGCTCTTCTGTTTCGGTAATACTCCAGAGGTATAATAAGGGATAAAAACTTACATTGCAACCACGATAGATTTTACATGCTCTAGCCACTATTAATGTATACGGCGGCCGTTGCTCTATCCCCGAGACTACCACGACTCAGGCACGTATTTGTAATCTAGGTAAAACATCTATATTAAGGTTGGTTGGATGGTTGGATAGGTATTACGTTGCACCAGTGCTACACAATGGGCAATTGGCGACGGTCTGGGACTCACCCATAGATGTGGTCCAGAAACATGCCATCACAGTTTAGATCCTCCACGGAATGAAGGTCTCTCCCATTTCGGTGACCCCGAACCGAGAGATATAATTTTTGATGGGAACATGGAGGACATTGCGGCCACGACAGATTTTACGTGCATCAGCCTCTATTACAGTCCACTATGGTCTTTAGCTGGATCGAGTACCGAACCCACAATCTTCCGATTACGAGTCCGCCGCTCTACCGACTGGGCTACCGTGGCCAATAAATAAGAAAAAAGAGAAATGTATAGAATGGAGGAAACGAACGAAGTTGTTAAACATAGAATGAAAAAAGAATAAAAGAAAGAAATGAAAAAGTAGCAAAAAATCGACTTTTTTTTACAGAAAAGCGGTTTTCATCCAGAAAATAAAGTGGGGGAAAATAGTAAAATCTGAAGGAAAAATTGGGAAATAAACCTATTAACAGTGGAATACTTTCAAAATCTGATATTTTAATTACTATTTAATTTAAGTATTTAGTTGTTGCTGTGCATAACTTCCAGATATCAGTTTAAACTTTACGATGAAATGTTCGGTTTGTTTTAGTTATAATAGGATACATTAGTTTCATATTATCGTATCACGATCAAATATAATTATGCGGACTTGGAGAGAGTGCAAATTTTAGATTTTTCAGTTCTCATAAAATTTAATATGTGTACTTTTTTGCGGAATTATATCGTTATTTCCTTTATTAAAATAGTTTTTGCAATTTGCAGTAAGCTCCTTTCTCGATATTTATATATAAATCTATAATTTTAGCAATTAATACCGCTATTAGACTCTAAACAGGTGTTAAAAGAATCGTGTCATTGACTATTAACATTCTGTAAATTAGTGTTTTCGATCATTTTTTTTTAAACAGTGACTATCCATTTTTACACAGAATGCCTATAGAAAAACATACTGATTACGTGAAAAAAACATGTATAAATTAAAAGATAAATACACTTCTAAGTTAAAGTGGCATGTATAAAACTAGATGAACAAACAGAGTGTTTAACATTCTCTTTCGTAGAATGAAGTTCTACAGTCCAATAATGAATACAAAACATATTAATAATGTTCTGTATGCATTTTGATTCGATAAGTGATGTCTATATTCTGCATGTTAGAGTTAGTCTCTAATCAGTTTCTAGGTAAAAGCATATATTCATAAAGGGATAAATTTACTCAGGCGTTAATTTATCCCCAGTGAAAATGGACACTTGGAGTAATTATAATAAATTTAAATGAACATGTTGCTTAGAGTGTTATGTATTTCAATTATGCTATTACTTTAAAATAAGCATACTTAAAGCAATTACTCCGAGGAATTTGCTGTGTATTAATGAATGAACATCGATACAAGCAAAAAGAATGAGTAACAAATGATATGACTACAAGTTACAGTTCAAAATTAAGCGCCACATTTTAAATACTATATGATTTCATTCTTTTTTTACTTTCTTCTATAAGTATATATAGCGAAGTATTGGAGTCTTGAAATTTTTCGAACTCCAGTTTTCGATGGATTTACATGTTTTGGGATGTCCTGAACACGATTCGACTGTTTTTAGAAAATGTCTGTCTGTCTGTCAGTATGTGTGTGTGTGCATCACAAATTTTCTGGACGCTGTATCTCACGAAACAATGAATGAAATTTAACCAAACTTGGTATTTACTTTGATCCTGACATAAACTGGTGCTGATTAGATTTGTGCAACAATGACTCAACAGGTGACGCTGTTATCGCATTTTATCTAAATTTTTAACATGACAGTATAGGACAAAGTTTCGTATAAATGTACACAATGAGAGTTATTTTCATCGCGTGATTGTAAAATTCATATGAATAGTAGTAGTTATTCATTGGTAATAGTAAAAGTTAACTGGAAAAAAATTGTGCATGTGGGAGCATCGCTTCCCTACCTGGGGGGAAATCCCCATGCCCGGGGGGGCGTAAAGTTTCAATATGGCTATCATTCGGAAGATCCTCATCAATACCTTTAAAATGAATGAACTATAGATCTGTGATAATATAAAACAAAGTTATCGATTTTTTTTTTTTTTTTTTTTTTTTTTATGTTTTAACTTAAAAAAAACTAAAAAAAAAAAATCGTATTTCTTCTGATAATTGCAAAATATTGATTTCCTTTCGGCATTTAATGATAATATAATTATCTCAGATAAAAATCGTCTACATGTATGTGGTAGATCGGCATCCTGTTTCTCTCCCCTTACTTGGCTTTCCCATGACTCAGAACCCTAGCTATTTGATTTCTCTTTGCCGTTCCTGAAATCCAAGGCAGTTTAGTTTCTGTTTGCTGATCATGTGACGGAGCGCCAGCGCTTGAGAGGAAATACGTGCTCATGACGTGAATGACGTCTTTCCGGAACGCGCGCCTGCTAACAGCATCGGAAGAGAGAAAGTTCAGAGAGTACAGTTGACGGCCGATTGAGAAGGCACATTTTGACGAAGGTTTAGACGATGTGTACGAGTGCCGGAGCTTGGTATTTTTTACGAACTTTGTGTTTCGACGTAACAGAAAAGCGAACTAATAAGTGACATGTCTGTACCGCAAGTTGTTCTAATTGAACTATGCAATGAACATTCGATAGTTAATTCTAAATGCTTATTAGCATTCCTGTATATATGTAAATTACAATTTAATCTTTTATTAAATTTATAATTAGTAAATAAGTATTAGTTTTTGTTTAACGCCTACAAAAGTGTGCCATCCCACAAGTTCAGAAGTGGGATAAAGAATAAAATCTACGGGATAAAGAATAAAATCTACTGGATCAAGAATAAAATCTGCTGGATCAAGAATAAAATCTACTGGATAAGGAATAAAATCTACTTCATAAATGATAGAACGCGAATTTTAATTTTAATTTAAAGTTTGGATAGAACGCGAATTTTAATTCTAAAGTGAATTTTGATTTTAACGTGAATTTTCGAGAAACACGAACTTTAAAAAACAAACTTTATATAAACTTTTATAGACTGAACTTTTAATTGATTTTAAGACTGTGATTGAACTGTGTGTCTACGGTGTTGAATCACACTGAAGCTTCTGTACGGAGTGCTTTTTCTATTCTGCAATTTATAGTGGATAATAAAATACGTAAAGTGTGTTCTGTGGATGCTACGGAATAGCTACGGATCGTCTGGATAAAGGTCTGAACAAGAGAAAGATGTTCTTCAGGGTTCTCGAGGATCGACTAAATGGGAATTTTAAATAAAATTTAAAACAACAGCTGTTTCGACTCTACAAAGGTACGTACACTTTATCTTCTTATAAAATGGTATCTCTAGGGGATATTCCTAAAATTGGCAATGCACTGAAGATAGAGAACTATAATAAAATTAAAATTCTGCATCGGTTTTTATTCGATGAGATCGGCGATCGTAAGAACAGATGCAGAATAAGAAAGTTTCAAGGATTCACTTTCGCCATTGGCGACGAAAAATACCTTGAAAAGCAAAAAGTAATTGATAAAAATTTTTCATTAAATGAACTAATTATTATCTGTAATGTATTAAATGTTCCTTTTGATGGGAGCAAGAATGAACTGCGAGATCGATTATTATTACATTTGTGTGACACGGAGTTGTTGAAACAAGAAAGTTCCGAGAATAATTCAGATGAGGAAGATTCGCAGGATGAATCGAGTAGCGAAAGCAGTGGTGATAATGACGTCGAAAAAATTGACTCTTCTGTGCAATGCCAAGTGTATGATAATAGGTATTATGAAAATAATGAAATTGGTAATAATAATAATGTGAATTTTGGATTACGTAGTGCAACTGTTTCTTTCAATGATTTTGAAAATTCTATGTCAAAATTTAGCGGCGAGCCGCATGAGAACATAATTGAATTCTTTAATGAATTTGAAGAGTTAGCTGAAATGTTTAATCTAAACGAATTACAAAAAATAATTTTCTGTAAAAGGTCTTTGAGCGGAAATGCTCTGTTATTTGTAAAATCCGAAAAAGGATTATTAACGTATAAGAAACTAAAAAATGCTCTTATCGAAGAATTCAAGATCGAAATAAATTCTGCCTCTTTACACGAAATTTTGTGTAAAAAGAAAATGAAGCCAAATGAAACAGTTATAGAGTATTTCTTTAAAATGCGCGAACTAGCAAAAAACGGGCACATTGAAGATGCCGCGTTAATGCATTACGTGATCCAAGGAATAAATGACAAAAGTGAAAACAAACTAATTCTTTATGGTGCAAAAAATATTCGTGAATTTAAAGATAAAATTAAGTTATATGAAATATATAAAAAAGATAATGAGAAAAATAAATTCAGATTTAATAAAGTAGATTATAATGCAAAATTGAAAACTGTACAACATAATGTATATGAAAAATTTAGTCCTAGAAATGAAGTAAATAATAAATTGGGTTATAATTGTGGTGAAAAAAATCACTTATCTAGAGATTGCCCTCATAAGGCCAAAGGCCTAAAGTGTTTTACGTGCAAGCAGTACGGGCATAAAAGTTCGGAGTGTCCAGGTTCGAAACAAGAAGTTGATGCACTGTGTATTACCGTAAATCAAAACATGAGTAAAATTATACAAGTAAATGATATAAATTTTATTGGAATTATTGATACAGGAAGTGAAGCAACATTGTTGCGTAAAAGTTCTTTTGATAGGTTGAGTGTAAATAAATTAAATTTAATAAGTACCACTTTGAGGGGGATCGGGAAAAGTTCTCTAAAGCCGTTAGGCTCAATTAAAGTGAATCTCAAAATTGATGAATTACAATGTGAAACTGATATTTATGTTGTACATGATGATTTAATTCCCTATGATGTAATCCTCGGTATGAATGTATTAATGTTAAGTGAAACAACAATTAATGAAAAAGGTATTTTTGTGAAAAATAAGTGTAATTCTCTTGAGGTAAATTTAGTAACAGTACTCCCTGTAGATAAATATCAAAGTGAAATTAAAACGAATGTTGTTGTTGATGAACTGTAAGAACAAAAATTTTGAAAAATCCCTAGAAATAAATGAAACAGTAAATAGTGTTGAAAAATGTGAAATTAAAACTCCCCAACCTTGTTATGCTGTCAAAAAACCATTAGAATCTTCCGAAAAAGCCATAAGTGAAAATGACGATAAAGACGAAAACGACGAGAGTGATGACGATAAGATGTTTTCAGAGGATGATAGTAGTGTAGATGATGACAGTGATGAAGAAGAGGAGCCTCGACGACAGAAACAGAGTCATACGAACATTTTCCAGATAGATGATGATAGTGATGAAGAGGAGGAGCCGCGACGAAAGGGACGAAGCCAGACGGATATTTCCCGAAAAAAGTCGCCAAATCCAGAAAACACTTATTTGAAGAAAGACAAGAAACAAGCCCTACTTAAAAAAATTTCACAGTTAGCCGAAGAGTTGAAAAAATTAAAAGAAAAGGTTGACGAAAATTCCAAACTCCTTAAAAGGAAGAAATCCAGAAAAAAGCCATCGACGATAGATTCCATCGAGTGTAAAAGACAGAATATGCCTAAAGAAGAGACTGCCAGTGTCAATTTAGGAAAGTTGTTCATTCCATCACTTCCATTGACAACCACGATTGGTGAAATAGCCATATTATTTCCTAAAGCTGTGCAAATAAAATTAGAAGTTTTCCCTGCATATAAGACTGCTATCATAGACTTTTTGACCGAACGTGATGCTACAGAAGCATTAAAAAAATTAAGACTGAAAATGATCGATTGGAGGGTCTCGAGTTCGAGTCCCAAAATAATTTTGAACCCCAAAGTAAAGATTTAAGTACACATGATAAAAAACAACTTTCTAGAGTCAGAAAGAAAAATAGATTGAAATGCAAGTTGAGTAGACATCCACCAAAAACTCATGCCATGGGCGGCCAAGTTGCCGTAAACGCAAAATTGACTTCCTTTTGTAACTTTATAACAGCAAAAATGGAAAATGATAATATTGAAAATATTGATAAAAAATATAGAAATGGATGCCATGAAGGCTCCTATTACACATCTGCAAAAGCTGAATTCCTCAAATGGGGAATAACTTAAAAACAAAAATTTTTGAAGATTTGTAAAAATTTGTAAATATTTATGTTATTATTTTGTGTTGCTTTTGTTTGTTTTTTTTTGTTTGTATCTTTTCAGTGTGATCGCCTGGAGGTCCAGCCGATGCAGGATGGCCGAATGTGGTAGATCGGCATCCTGTTTCTCTCCCCTTACTTGGCTTTCCCATGACTCAGAACCCTAGCTATTTGATTTCTCTTTGCCGTTCCTGAAATCCAAGGCAGTTTAGTTTCTGTTTGCTGATCATGTGACGGAGCGCCAGCGCTTGAGAGGAAATACGTGCTCATGACGTGAATGACGTCTTTCCGGAACGCGCGCCTGCTAACAGCATCGGAAGAGAGAAAGTTCAGAGAGTACAGTTGACGGCCGATTGAGAAGGCACATTTTGACGAAGGTTTAGACGATGTGTACGAGTGCCGGAGCTTGGTATTTTTTACGAACTTTGTGTTTCGACGTAACAGAAAAGCGAACTAATAAGTGACATGTCTGTACCGCAAGTTGTTCTAATTGAACTATGCAATGAACATTCGATAGTTAATTCTAAATGCTTATTAGCATTCCTGTATATATGTAAATTACAATTTAATCTTTTATTAAATTTATAATTAGTAAATAAGTATTAGTTTTTGTTTAACGCCTACAAAAGTGTGCCATCCCACATGTATAATGGAAAATAATTTGATAATTTAATAAATAATTTGTATTGAAAAAATTGTGTGCAAAATTATATAGAATAAAGTAATGTGGTGGCCACATCAAACTATTCTTTTTTTTTTCTTCAATTTAGTACAGAAAATGGTTTGCTAACAAGTTAAACATATTCTTAAATAAAAATTTTGTGAAAAAAAGAAGGATTGAATCTGATAATTGTAGAATTTCGCATTGAACACCGATAATAACTCATCTGATTACAGACGGTCCATCTCCCTCTGGTCTAAACAGTTAATTCTCCAGTCTTAACTTGATGGGTAAAAATACCAATTAATATATTCATGTTTCTATAGAAGCTCAAAATTTACTTTAAGCAATAACTAGAAATCTATTGAGCTCTAATGTTCGAATATAGGCCGAATAGTGACAACTGGACTGTACCTTAAACCCTAAACACTTTTAGAATTAGATCCTTCATCTGCAAACTAAGTGTCAGTCTGATTTACTTAAATGAATGCTCTACTTCTTTATTCAAAAAATAAGACAACAAAATATAATTATCCTACACGATTTACCTGTACTATATAAAATAAAATTACTAACTTCTTACTACATTAAAATTTTTTAAGTAGTCATAAGAGACATTGTATATCTGTACTAATAAGTATAAAGGATTTAAGTCCAAAAATGTCAATTTTGAGTTAAGTACATAGTCAGACTCAGAAAAAAATTCTCTATCGATTAGTATAAAGGATTTAAATCCATGTCATTTAGTCTTTCAGAAAATCCATTGGTATAAAAAAAGATTAAAGTGAGAAATTTAGCATTTATCTTTGGTATAGAATATTTAATTAATTTTTTTCCCTTTATTAAATGAAGGTTGAGAATCTCTGAATCGTATAAAGGATATAAATCAACATAATCCCTTTTTCCTAATCGATTCTTCTGATTAGTTTTTAGTTAGCTTAACTTTATTTTTCGTCTCCTTAAAAATCAATAATATGGTTGGTTGGTTGTAGGATTTAAGGCCGATTGACTCCTGATGTGTCCTAGGCCTAGGGGGGGAATGCCCTCCGTGGGGGTCTTTCTAAGGGGTCCTAGCCCGTATTTACGCGAGTTTCGGAGGAAACCACGGAAAACTCCGAACGGCTAGGTCGATGAGCGCGACCTGGGATCGAACCCGGCACCTCCCATCTACCAGCTTTGAGTGCAGAACCGCTCGGCCGCTGGTGGGCCATCAATAATATGGACTTAAATCCTATATACCTTTAAGCACAGATATAAAACTTTGTCCTTCATGGAAAAATTTTCATAAAACCTAGGTTTAGGTTTTAAAGTCTATTAAAATTCTTTTTCAATATTTATTAAACAGAACAAAAAATAGCAATTTATTTATCATTATTATTTATTATTTATTTTTAATTAATTAATTAATTACTTTTTGCTTTTTCCATCATTCAGACAAATATTGCTTTCCAAAAAAGGAAATCATGTGAAGATAATCATGCTATTGAAAAAAATCAAAGTTGGCGGTCATTTCAATATGTTGATGATCCCTAATTCAAAATTTGACGACATATTCAGAAAGTGCTTTGAATTTCCTGTTGCATGATGTGTATTAGATGTTCCTGCGTCAATTAATAACGAAATTACAGCGGGTGTTGCGTTTTTTTTTTCCCCGACTGTACTTGAACTCTTATAAATGACTCTGTACATGAACTACCCATCCGATTTCAATAAAGTGTTTCAATTAACATGACAGTATGATAATGATTTTTAACATCGAAACTAGATTTACTGCTAATATATAAGCCTGAGTTTTGTTGAAAATAGTATCACATACCTAGACGTACACACCAACCACGAGAAATCAGCTTTTCAGACTTAAGGGACATCAAAACGCATAAATAGAGGGTGATTATATGGTCAGGGTACAAACTTCGAGGAGAGGTAGAGAAATTCATTAGGATTGAGAATTGTACAGGAATCCATGACCGCAAACGTCATTTTAACCCTTTAAGGAGTGGATGATTTGGGCTACTACTAACTCCGCCTACTATGTAAATTTTAATGTCTTGTATGCTTCATTATTTCCAAAATCATATGCAATGCTCGTATTAATGCAATCAATGCGATAAAATACATAGAAAAGAAATAGAATTATTACTACGAATACTTTTTTTATATAAACAATAGAATGCAAGAACTTTTTTTTTTTTTTTATGTAAAATTCGAGAACCACGCCCATATTCCACACAAAAACGTTCGGATTTCTAAGTGTAAAAATGACATTTGTGATCATAGGTTCATATTCTATTCAAAATCCTTCTGTTGTTCTCTATCACCCCGCCAAGTTTTTCCATGACCTTAGAATCATCCTGTGTAAGCATGTGTGTATATATATATATATGTATGTATGTTATAATTATGAGTTTATTATATTATATATATTAATTGTAACCTCATAGCAGAGATGCCAACACTTAAATTTTTTTCCGGAGCATTTTTAGCCCCGCCTTTAATCCATACCACTTATTTTTTAAGACTATTTTTTGCTTATTTTATCGTAGTTATATATTGGAGAAAAATTTTCTATAAATAAAGTGGTTCGAAATAGAGGCGGGGCTGAAAATTCTCCGTAATAAATTAAAATATTGGTATCTATGCTTATAGGAATGTATTTTACATTACAAGTCCAATTTTAATCAATATTCGAGAAGGAAACAAGGTGATTATATCAACAGAGAGTTAAAAATTCATTTTTATAACCAACATGCAGAGTCTACCCTATTAAAATATCGGATATTGACTGAACCGTATGTTATATATAATGAAATTATTTGTGTAATTTATATAAATGTTTTTATTATTTATTTGTTTGATGATTTTTTTATTTTTTAACGATATTACAGCTCGAAATTTCTAAGTAATATTGGATAAATATTTAAAAAGAATTTCTACTCTTCTTTTAACTCAGTTTTCAGAAAATCTCTGTAAAATGTAGGTTTTAAATTTCAAATAGTCTAATATAAAATATAGCAATAGTTTAGAACTAATTTTCTTCAAAAAATATCCATATTAACGTAATTTATTTTATGTCGTGATCGAAACTGCTCCTTTTTTGAGTAAATATGCACCTCGTAAAATTTTTATTATAATGATTGTCATTTCTAGAACTACATTGACTACCTGTAATCGATGATTACGATAGATGGGATGAGTTTTTCCCCATACTTATTTCTTAGATTGCCGATGAAAATGAGAATAATTTAATACTTATATATGTTATATATATATATATATAAAGATTATGATAAAAAGTTTATATTGAATTTTCTATAATTTGTTAAATTATGTGTGATACTGAGTTTAGTGAGTGTTTTTTTTATTTTCTTCATACATTTTTAGAAATTACATTTTCAAAAATACAATACATGCTACCTAAGGGCTCTCTTCCCTCACCCCCGCCGGAAGCCGAAGCTAATGCTATTCTATGGAAAATTTTTCTTTACAAATAACTTATTAACTAATACATTTTTTAAATTCTGTTTTCCCATTCAGAAAGTTCTCAGCTGTTAAATTGACAGACCTTTTTTTTAAAAAATTATTATTTTATTTTATATATTTTATTTTGAAGCTGCAAAATACGAATTTAAATATGTGAATTTTTTTTCTTTTTCATTTTGCAATTTCAAAATAAAATATTAAAAACTAAAAAAAAAAAAAAAAAAACGTTTTTAAAAAGGTCCGTCAATCTAACAGTTGGAAGTTTTCTGAATGTGAAAACAGAATTTAAAAATATGTATTAGTTAATAAGTTATTTGTAAAGAAAATTTCCCCATAGAATAACATTGGCTCGGGCTTCCGGCGACGGTAAGTGAAGAGGGCCGTTAAGACATAATACGGCTATATTATGAATTGTACTTTGAATATGTATTTTAAGAATTTATTTCTCTGTAATAAGTTATTAGTGTTTTTCTTCCTCTTCATAACATTGAAAATCGTAATGTACTTATAGATTCCTTTTTTTTTTTTTTTTTTTTTTAACCTTGAAAAGCATTTTTTTTTTTTTTTTTTTTTTTTCGAAATTCTTAATTTTTACATATTTCTGCATACATTCATGATGTAGAATAATTCTGAATTTCATATTATGAATTGCAGTTTTGGTATATGATTGTTTTATTATCCCTTCTTTATATGTCTGAGAGCATGCAACCAACTGAACTGCTAATGCCTCGCACAAATAGCGAAATTATTACTACATAAACTTTAACTGAAACTTTAAACGCTAATTTCGCAATATTTTTGGCTATTTCACTTCGTTTTGGTCAACTGCTTCCGTGGGAGAGTACTACAAACTTCAAATATCTTGTACTCACTTAAATGTACACTGACAAAAATGTACACTGAGAATGTGTCTGACTTCTAGAATTTAAATTGTGGCTCTAGTAAAAGTAGTTCCAATTCATCCTTATAAATTCTAGAAAACCCTATTAGAAATCTAGAGACTTTGCCAATATTATCGAAGTTAAACATATTTAAAAGTCTCTGCAAGTAAGCGCGAATACAACAGGAGAGTTTTAGCAACTATAATCTTTGTTTATGACCCAATTCTAGAAAATCAAGCGAGAATATCACGCTGTATCATGTGTTCAGAAAATTAAAAATATTTATAATATTGTTTCACCATCTAGAAATGCAGATTAGAAATTCTCTATCATTTCGTTTTTTCAGCTGATTTGATTGACTTATACGCATAGCTCGGAAAGCTGTATTTCTAGTTAAGGGATTTAGAAAATGACCACTTGCTCGTTTTAGATGAAGGTGGTATATTTTTTCTGAGTGTTTTACCAACGCCATGACATCATCTATTTAAACAATAGATGGCAATGAAAAATACGCGTATTTAAAGTTTAAAAGTAGTGTTGATCTTAACTTTAAAACACTTAAAACTGCCTTATCAGATAATTATTCAGCTAAAAAATAATCTTCACTTTCTAGTTTGATTTTATTTAAATTTAAAAATTGGTTACAAATTATTGTTTTACTAATGATTAATAAAGATTTTAAACTATAAAATATACATATACCCATACAGGATCAAACAATTTCGAGCTTAGAAGTGATAGAAATATATATTATTGGAAAAAATAAATATTAAAATTGCAAGTTTAAAACATTTAGAATATATATATATATATATATTTATGTCTAAATAGCTTAAATAACTATTTGTCAATACTGGTATTAATGACAAAAAAAAAAAAAAAAAAAAAAAAAAAACTAGAGACGTGTAACCGGCATAAAAATAACATTAAGGGAGGCATACTATTGTAACAATCGCAGCTATCGTAGATCACAAGTCGGATCGTACACTCCGCAGCAAAAGTATCCGAGCACAAGCAATAATCCCTGTCTAAAAAAAATGCACTTAATACTGTTTTGTTAAATAAATCGTTGTCGAATCACGATCTTAGACAGACTAAGAACATGACTCAACAAGGATTTATTTAAAAAAGCATTATTAAGTGTACTTTTTTAAGACGGGGATTATTGCTAGTGCTCGGATACTTTTGCTGCGGAGTATATGATACGACTTGTGAACTACGATAGCTGCGATTGTTACAATAGTATGCCTCCCTAAATTATAGATATGTATAAACAATTTGGATATTTTAAAACTTTATTTAGTCAATAAACTGATTTTTCTTTTGAATTATGTTCATGTAGCATCTAGTTTATAAAATAAATTTCTACTCTGCGGAAAAAAAAATATACTGCTATAATCCAGAATGAATAAGTGGCCCTTTTCTAAATTCCTTAACTAGAAATATAGATTCCCGAGCTCTGCGCATTAGGCACGCTAATAAACCGAATAGACGAAATGATCGAGAATTTCTAGTCTACAAATTTCTAAATAGAGAAACAATATTCTGAATATTCTGAATATTTTGTGTTGCGAGAAATTCTTGCTTGATTTTCTAGAATTGGGTAATAAACCAAGATTATAGTTTCTGAAACCCACCTCTTGCATTTATTTGTAGAGATTTTTAAATAACTTTGCTCTCTAGAATATAGGCAAACGCTCTAGAATTCTAATAGAGACTTCTAGAACTCAAATTCAAAGGGGACTAGAATGTATATGGATGACATGGAACTATTTTTTCTAGAGCCACAATTTAGATTCTAGATGGCAGTTACAGAATTTTTTCTCAGTGTATATGAACAACGTTTTTCCTCTCCTATATAGGTCATATATACCTCTGCCCAGGAGGTAAAGGATTTCATGTCACAAAAATGTAATTTTTAGGAATAATGTTAATGTTGTTGTAATGAAATATATTTGTCATAAATAAAGATAATGAACTTGGTTTTATTTTCCACTGTTCTATCTCTTTTTAAGTAACTCGAGATATTGCTTAAAGCCTCTATATAAAATAAAGTATGCGCAACAAAATCTTGGAGCTGATTCTTTTTGCAAAATTAATATAGTTTTTTTTACCTCCGGGATGTGTCGCGATAGTTCGGTCGATACAGCACTGAGCTCGTAACTGGAAGATTGCAGGTTCGATACTCGTGTCTGTCAAAGACCGTTGTGTGCACGAATTGCTGGTGCATGTTAAATCCGTCGTAGCTGCAATGTCCTCAATGTCGTTATTCAAATTATACCTCTGGGGGGTCATCGAAGCGGAGGAGGCCTTCCCGCTGTGGAGGATCAGTATTGTGATGGCATGTCTCAAGAACATCCTTAGCAATGCGTCCCAAATCTTCGACAGTTACCCATTGCGAAATACTAGTGCGGAGTTAAACATAACTAACCTTCCAACCAACCTTTACGTCTTGGGTGCAGATATTTTCTTGTTTTTTTTCTTTTTAATTTCACAACCAATCATTAAAATGATACGACGTCTACTTATTGCTTTTTTTAACCCATTTGGATCCTCCGTTGCCGAGTAGTTAGGTTATCACGCTGCTAATCGCCTTCGAGCGTAGGAGAGGGGATATGATTCCCGCGCTGGGCTTGGGTGTTTTTCTAATTCTTCGTATTGCAACTCTGTCATGTGCTACCTGTCTTTATCTCACGAAGATTTACAAGTGCACTTCGAATGAAGCATACAGGTCTGGTGTATATGTATTAAACCATGTTTAGCCACAGTCCTAAACACAGGACGCAGTAAGCATCAAATATATTGGTTGTTTTAAAAAAAAGTTCGTGTTGGTGTTTTGAATTAAAATCAAGCTGGCAGCGATCCAAGATCTTTGTTAATGTATCATAATATAACTTTATTAGATGATTTACTAGAGACTGATAAATAATATATTACGAGAGTTATTTGGAAAAAGTAAAAGTTTAGCTAAAATAGGTTAAAAAAAAAAAAGAGATAGTAACCCAAACAAATTCGCATATTCAGATTAAAATAATTCCAAATTCTAAACTTTTATACGGACCATAAAGCTAGTAAAAGTATCTTTATGCACTTACAGTCGGCAGCAAAAGTATCCGAGTACTAGCAATAATCCCTGTCTAAAAAAAGTACACTTAATACTGCTTTGTTAAATAAATCCTTGTCGAATCATGTGCTTAGTCAGTCTAAGAATATGATTCGCAAGTATTTATTTCGCAAAACGGTATTAAGTGTACTTTTTTGATATCGGAATTATTGACTAGTGCTCGGATACTTTTGCTGTTGACTGTACAGGAAACATTAACAAAGAAAAAGCACTTTTTTACAAGAAAATTGATTAAGTTGTATAGTATCAAAATTAGTGATTTGTACATTTATTTTACTTTTAAACAAGAGACTGTTAAAAAATAAATTTGAATAAAACGAGATAAAAATCACGGGACAATCTAAAGTTTGTATGACAGTTATCGTGAAAAGGTGGTTTTTCCTTCTTAATAAATTAGTGAATATGTAGTAAAATGAATATGCCTGTTATACTGAAAGCAATCGCGACATTTTATTTTTAAGTCGGAAAAAAAAAATCCTCAAATTTAAGTACAAAGTTGAGTAACACCTGCAAATTGCACGATCTGCAATACTGTAGATTAATTGCTTAGTGTTATATGGCACGTAATCGAGTGAATGAGTGAGTAGGTCTTACGTCGCAATTAGTGCTGTGCTATATGCGATTAGTGACAGTCTGGGAATAAAACCCAAGGGCGGTCTGGAGACATGCCATCGAAATTTTGGATGCTTCATGAAAGGGGGTGGCTCTTCTGTTTCGGTAGCATTCCAGAGGTATAATAAGGAATAAAAACATGATGTACATTGCAACCACAATAGATTTTACATGCTCTAGCCACTATTAATGTATTCGGCGGCCGTTGCTCTATCCCCGAGACTACCACGACTCAGGCACGTATTTGTAATCTAGGTAAAATTTCTATATTAAGGTTGGTTGGATAGGTTTTACATCGCAGTAGAGCTGCGCAATGGGCAATTGGCGACGGTCTGGGACTCGCCCATAGTGGTGGTCCGGAGACATGCCATCACAATTTAGATCCTTCACGGAAGGGAGGGCTCTCCCATTTCGGTGACCCCCACCACAGAGGTATTATTTTTGATGGGAACATGGAGGACATTGCGGCAACATTGTGCGTTCATCAGCCACTATTAGAGTACACGATGGTCTTTGGCTGGATCGAGTACTGAACCCGTAACCTTCCGATTACGAGCCCGGCGCTCTACCGACTGGGCTACCGAGGCCTCTTCTATAATAAGAAAAAAGAGAAATGTATAGAATGGAGGAAACGAACAAAGTTGTTAAACATAGAATAAGAAAAGAATAAAAGAGAAAAATGGAAAGGTAGCAAAAAATCGATTTTTTTTTTTTTTTTTTTTTACTGAAAAGCTGCTTTGATCCAGAAAATAAAGCTGGGGAAAACGGTAAAATCTGAAGGAAAAAATGGGAAAAGAATTTATTAAGACTGAAAATCTTTTACATCTGATATTTTATTTACTATTTAATTTAAGTATTTAGTTGTTGGTTGTGCATAGCTCCCAGAAGTCAGTTTAAACTTTATGATGAAATGTTTGCCGCCCAGACGGTGTAGTGGTTAGCGTCCCTGACTTCTGCACATTTGGGCCCGGGTTGAAATCCCGGAGAAGGCATGGGTGTATGTATTGTCTTGTTATGTTCTTTTATCTCTTCTTGTAATAAAAACTTGTAAACCCTTGTGGTGTGGATTATTCGAGTTATAAGCGGCCCTAGAGGCAAGCAATAAATCTCATGTACTCATCAAACCAAATGAAATGTTCTGTTTGTTTTAATGATAAAAGGATACATTAGTTTCATATTATCGTATCACTATCAAATATAATTATGTAAACATGGAGAGAGTATAGATTTTTCAGTTCTTATAAAATTTAATATGTGTATTTTTTGCGGAATTATATTGTTATTTCCTTTATTAAAATAGTTTTTGCAATTTGCAGTAGGCTCCTTTCTCGATGTTTATATATAAATCTATAATTTTAGCAATTAATACCGCTTAGAATAGACTGTAGACAGGTGTTAAAAGAATCGTGTCATTGACTATTAACACCCTGTAAATTAATGTTTTCCATCATTTTTTTTTTAAACAGTGACTATCAATTTTTACACAGAATACATGTAGCAAAACCTACTGATTACGAGAAAAAACATGTATAAATTAAAAGACAAATACACTTCTAAGTTAAAGTGGCATGTATAAAACTAGATGAACAAACATAGTGTTTAACATTCTCTTTCGTAGAATGGAGTTCTGCAGTGCAATAATGAATACAAAACATATTAATAATGTTCTGTATGCATTTTGATTCGATAAGTGATGTCTATATTCTGCATGTTAGAGTTAGTCTCTAATCAGTTTCTAGGTAAAAGCACATATCCATAAAGGGATAAATTTACTGAGGCGTTAATTGATCCCCAGTGAAAATGAACACTTGGAGATATTATAATAAATTTAAATGAACATGCTGCTTAGAGTGTTATGTATTTCAATTATGCTATTACTTTAAAATAAGCATACTTAAAGCAATTACTCCGAGGAATTTGTTGTGTATTAATGAATGAACATCGATACAAGCAAAAAGTATAAGTAATAAATGAAATGACTACAAGTTATAGCTCAAATTAAAGCTGCACATTTTAAATACTATATGATTTCTTTCTTTTTTACTTTCTTCGATATGTGTATATAGAGAAAGTATTGGATTCTTGAAAATTTTCGAACTCCAGTTTTCGATGGATTTACACGTTTTGGGATGTCCTGAACACGATTCGACTGTTTTTAGGAAATGTCTGTCGGTCTGTCTGTTTGTGTATTTGCATCACAAATTTTCTGGACGCTGTATTTCACGAACCAATGAATGAAATTTAACCAAACTTTGTATTTACTTGGACCCTGGCATAAACTGGTGCTGATTAGATTTGTGGAATATTGGCTCAACAGGTGGCGCTGCTATCGCATTTTATCTAAATTTTTAACATGGTAGTATAGGACAAAATTTCGTATAAATGTACATAATGAGAGTTATTTTAACCGTGTGATTGTAAAATTCATATAAATTATTGTTAATTGTAGTAGTTAACTAGGAAAAAAGAATTGTTCTTGTGGGAGCATCGCTTCCCCGCTGGGGGGGGGGCGGGGAAATCCCCACCCCCGGGAGGTGTAAAGTTTCAATATGGCTACCTTTCGAAAGATCTCGTCAATACCTTTAAAATGAATGAACTATAGATCTGTGATAATATAAAACAAAGTTATCTATATATATATATATATTTTTTTTTTTTTGATCTTTTAACTAAAAAAAACTTTAAAAAAAAAAATCGTATTTCTTCTGATAATTGCAAAATATTGACTTTCTTTCTGCATTTAGAGACAGTATAATTCTGTCACATAAAAATCGTCTGCATTTATAATGGAAAATAATTTGATAATTTAATAAATAATTTGTATTGAAAAAATTTTGTGTAAATTTATATAGAATAAATACATGTGGAAGCCCCATCATATTATTATTATTTTTTTTTCAATTAATGCAGAAAATGGTTTATTAACAAGTTAAGCATATTCTTAAAAAAAGATTGAAACTGATAATTGTAAAAATTCGCATTGAACACCGGTAATAACTCATCTGATTACAGATGGCCCATCTCCCTCTGGTCTTAACAGTTAATTCTCCGATCTTGACTTGACGGATAAAAATATCGATTCAAATATTAATGTTTCTAGTAGCTCAAAATCTACTTTAAGCAATAAGTACAAATCTATTGAGTTCTAATGTTCAAAAATAGGCCGAAGAGTGACAACGGGACTGTACCTTAAACCCTAAACACTTTTAGAAATAGATGCCTTATATGCAAACTAAGTGTCCATCTGATTTACTTAAATGAATGCTCTACTTCTTTATTCAAAAAATAAGACAACAAAATATAATTATTCTACACGATTTACCTGTACTAAATAAGTTAAAATTACTAACTTTTTAATACATTGAAATTTTTAAAATAATCATACGAGACATTGTATATAAAACTTTTCCTTCATGCAAAAACCTTTCATAAAACCTAGGTTTAGGTTTTAAATTCTATTAAAATTCCTTTACAATATTTATTAAACAGAACAAAAAAATAGCAATTTATTTATCATTATTATTTATTATTTATTTTTAATTAATTAATTATTTATTTTTTGCTTTTTCCCTCATTCGGACAAATAATGTTTTCCAAAAAGGGAAATCATGAGAAGCTAATTATGCTAATAAATAATACATTGAGAGATACATTTATAGCTTTACGATAATACCGATGGAGAGTAATTGTATTCTGTTTCAACAACGAGGACTTTAATCATGCAGAATGTCTACACTCAAAATACACTTTATACGTAATCTCTAATAATTGATGACCTTTATCACAATGATAGATAGCCTTTTGACATTTGATTTGGAGATATAGTTTGTTAAAGGCTTTGGGGAAATAATGAAAGTGAAATAACGAGAATAGAATTTAACAATTAGTATTTATAATCGTTTTATATTTATTTTCATGTTAAGTGAACAGTCTGTGATCACAGATTTTTCTAAAAATAGATCTTTGGCATTATAAACATACAGAAACCGCCGCTTAATAAAAACACTGGTTAATAAATTCAGCCGCTTAATCTAATCAAATTGTCAGGACCGGAATAAAATCAATAGAAACTACTTTTAAAGCCGCCGCTTAATAAAATCAACGTCGCCGGTTAATAAACTCAAAAATATCTCCCCAACATCCAAAAAATGTCGTTTCTACACACTAAAAATATTTTCTATTTACATTGTGGGTTTTTTTTTTTCTTTTAATAGAAAAATAAATTAAAGCACGGCAAACCGTTCGTTATTGCCAATTGTCGAAGATTTCACACTTGCAGCACAGTTACAAATTAAACACACCCCATAACTTATCTCCGTAACAATTTCAAGAAGCTATTCTTCAAAGCGCAGTAATAAGTTACAAATTAGATTTGAAATGATTTTTTTTTCTAATTATCAAAAGACAATTTCTAGTTCCTTTTTTTAATTACTATAATTCATTGTTTAAACGAAAATGTTTTAAATTTATAAGAACAGCGCGAACTTTTGGTATAGTAATGATGATTTTCCTCAAAGGAGAGAGCATGGGAACTTGGATTACGTTTAATTTACTTTATTTATATCGGAGGAACAATTAATTGATTATCTATCAAAAATTAATTAATATTATTTACTTATTCCATTATTCGTTACCATTTTAAGTTTCTTTCCAAATTCAGGGACGTAATACCTTTTCCTTAGGTGCAGGAACGTTCGACGGATATAAATATCAGCCGCTTAATAAAATCACTTTGGCTCAGAACGAATGTGATTTCAATAAACGGCGGGAACTGTATCTATATTTGTATAAATATATATAGACATAATACATATTGAATAAATTACGTGATAAACAAATTTCCCATCCATTTGAAAACACCTGCAAAGTCTTTACCTGAACTAACCTTTATTTTATTATTATTATTATTATTATTATTGTAAATTTTAAATACATATCCTTGCCTTATATTTTAACCAGCTTTGTCAAATTTTAATGTATCTGTGTAGAACCTATCTATCTATATGTATATGATTTCTCAACGCAGTTTCTCCCAATCTAATGTGTTTTTAAATTTAAATAGAGCATATTTTCCTTTATATACTTCAGTAAAATCGTAAAATGGCATGTTTTGTGTGTTTTTTATGATGTATTTTTAGGATCTAAATTACATTAAAGTATATTAGTTAAAAGCAAATTATGTAAAGAGCTGTTTCATAAATTACTGCTTGTCAACTGTATTGCTTTTAAAAACAGATTATAAGAATATTTAAACAAGTATAAAATTAGTGTGGTTAAACTTTTGGGCACTTATAGCACTTTCTCGATAGAATTGTGAAGATGTGGAAATTTTTTCTTATAACAAATACTTTTGTTGGTTGAAACAAAGTAATAGTTTTAGGTCGAGATTGATTAAGTTTTACGTCGCACTTGTGCTGCACTGTATGCAATAAGGAAAGGGCAGGTTTACAAACATTGTAAAAATTTTCTATAGTAGATTACAGCACAGTGTGCTTATAAAGGTATTGCTACTCACTGTGCTGTATTTTTACAATGTGTAGTAAAATAAATTCGCGGCGATTTTTACTCACGTACACTGAGAAAAAATTCTTAGACTGATACCTAGAATCTAAATTGTGGCTCTAGAAAAATTAGTTCTATGTCATCCTTATAAATTCCAGTCTCCCCTTTGAAAGCGATTTCTAGAAACCCCTGTTAGAATTCTAGAGCGTTTCACTATATTCTCGAGGGCAAAGTTGTTTAAAAAATCTCTACAAATAAATGCGAATACAAGAGACGGGTTTCAGCAACTATAATCTTGGTTTATTACCCAAGCCTAGTAAATCAAGCGAGAATCTGTCGCAATACAAAAGATTAAGAATATTCAGAATATTGTTTCGCCATCTAGAAATGTGTGCACTAGAAATTCTCAATCATTTCGTCTATTCAGTTTATTGGTGTGCCTTATGCGCATTGGTCGGAAATATATATTTCTATTTAAGGGATTTAGAAAATGACTACTTATTTATTCTAGATGAAGGTGGTATATATTTTTTTTTCTCAGTGTGTGCTCTAATTTTCACAGTATGCTTTAAAAATATTCCCTGCAATTATTACACATACGTGCAAGGATAAATTCACAACGCTAATCAACTTATTTATTTTTTTACACATATAATTTATTTATTCTTTCATGCGAACTGACAATCTTCTGTTTTAGAGGCCGACACTTTGAAAATATCGCCGTTGAGCTCACAATGACTTTTACAAAAACAGATAAGGTCAACATCAGTACTGATAGGTTGATAAATCATGTCATACACAGGAAAAATGTGAAAGATTTTGTAACCGATTTACAGCACAATCTCAAATAACCAGTCTTCAAATATTTTAACAGAACTAGCTGTAATAATACACAGCAATCTGTGCTGTATTTACGTAAAAAAAGTTCTTAATTTTTACAGACATTTTTTACAGTGAACAAATGACCCTTTAATCCATCTTCGTCACTGTCGAGTGGCAAATGGTCAATTTGTGGTGGGGGAAATACCAATATTTTGCCACTGTACCTAAGGCTCCTGCTTATACGAGTTGACGCACCAGGCATTTTGTTGCCTTAGGGTTGCCACATGTAACCAGCGTTTTCCGTAGATATAAAAACGACCGCCATTATTTCTATCGTTTTGTATTACTTTGGAGTTACTTTTTTAATCATTTCCATAATTTTAGCTCGATGAATTATCACAGGGGAGATTGTTTACTGATAAATTGCTATAATCACTCAAGAAAAGAACATAAAATGTTCAGATTTCCATAAGATAATTTAGGAAGAATAAAATAATATAACTTTTATTAACTTGTATTTTTATTTGTGTTTTTCACATGTTCAAATGTAAAAATACAAAGAATGTGCTATTTTAATCATAATATTTATGTTAATAACCATAAATCAATTAAAGAAGACTTTTTATTACTGTGCGTTTGAGTTTTGGCGACATTTTTTGGGGTCGTGAAAGCTGTTTCATTTCCATGTCGTAATTACAATTTATTTTAAGTTTCGATTAAATGAATAGTATGTGTTAGAAATAGTAGAAAAAGTAAGTAAATAAATAAATATTTTTCACTTTTAAACCGTGAGTTTTTTTTTTTTTTTTTTTTTTTTTTTTCACAAAAAGTTAGGATTTGTATTTGAAACAGATAGAAATAGTCCTAACAACACATCTTATCCCCAATACATCCACACAATATCCTGAGGATGAAAAACATGCCAGAAATGTACTGTGTATAAATGTGTTGTTAGGGATATTACTTGTGCTTGTTGCTTTTGACCGATCGTAACTTCAGATCAAGATTTCTTAAAACCCCTAGTTAAGTGATAAAGACTCCAAGCGGGAATGCTGCCCTCATCCGAGGCAAAAAGAAATGGCGGCGATGCGTCGGCCTATATATTTTATTTAAGAGGCTATAACTGTACCTACTTGACTGCGAGTGACGTCACGTTTTCTTTCCTTATTGGCGACGTATATTAGTTGGAATTCGATCATTTAGACAAGGTTGCGATTGTAGTTACATTGGAAGTTATGTAATCTAGCTCTCGGTGACGTTTGGCATGGTTGAACGGGAAAGTATTTTTAAGAAAGATTTGTTATTACAGATACATATATATATATTTAAAGTGGATCCTCAATATTAACCTATTTAAGCAACGAGACTTTCAAATATAAAAGTGTCCATTTCTGGAGTTGAGTTCTAGAGAATTTAGATTCTGGTAGATGGAGTAAAGCTTTCTTCTCGGTGAGCTGCTGTACGATTTCATGAGCGCTTTTCTGCAAGGGTTTTAGTGACATCTGTAGATTGCACAAACCGAGAACTACTAAATTATTTGTATAAATAAAGTTAACTTGTATCTTTTTTTTTTAGGCGCGTACATGTTCCACATATTTCTTCATGGCATATGTTATATCTCAATATTTAGCAGCTTGAGATAATCATGATTTCATAAGATTTTCATGATTAAAGCTCACTGCTGTTTACAGATGATTTATCATTATTCATCATTGCAATTCAAGATTATTTAGACAGCCAACGAGCAGATTCTTAGGATGTCTTCTTTAAAATACTATAAAAATATGCAGAGTTCTTTTCTTCCAAATCTAAAAGGGAAAATTGAATAAATAGTGAGCAGGAGCAAAGTTCTTTATCCGTCTAAATCCTAAATTTACATACAGCCGTCCACAATAAATGACTCCTTTTCAAAAAGCAATACTTTTTTTGTTTTGTTTACGTGAGTTAAATATCAGTAAAGAGTACTTATTTATTAAATTGATATATTTAATAAATAATAATTAATGTTGATATTTTCAATGACGATTTAAAAAATATTTAAAAGTAGCAAAGACTACAAAACATATTTAAGATATACAGTCGGTAACAAAAGTATCTGAACTCTAGCAAAAATTCCTATGTAAAACAAATAGAGTTAATACTGTTTTGTTAAGTAAATCCTTGTTGAATCATGTTCTTTGTCAGTCTACGAACAGGATTCGACAAGGATTTATTTAACAAAACAGTATTAAGTGTGCTTTTTTTATATAGGAATTTTTGCTAGTGTTCGGAGACTTTTGTTACCGAATATACATAGCTTGAATATAAAATCACGCTTCCTCCCCCTACGATTAAAAGATCTGGAATAATGCTTTTAAACTCTGGATAAAGCTTTTAAACTTTAAACTCAGGATATATTTTCGCAACACTTTGCAACTGACGATTTAAGACAGTTGTTCAACACCCAATTGCTGAAATACATAGATTAGGAAAATACATTCCTCTCGGACAGCTAGATTAATTGCAATTTTTACGGCGTAATTTATTCATTATTGTAATAACATATATTTAATCATTAATTTAAGTGTTTTAAAGGCGATTCTTAATTTTGCTGTAAAAGTAGCAAAGCTTAAGAAACATATTTAAGATATATAAAATCTGAGCGTGTAATCAATAACGCGTTCTCGCCCAGTACGATTAAAGCATCATGAATAAATTCATGCTGTTCTGGAAAAACTTCAAATTTTAATTTTAAAAGAGATTAGCATGTAGATTGATGCAATAGAATTGACGATTTTAAATACATTACTTAACACCCAGTTACTGAATCCTTCTAATTCTGAAAATATATTAAATTTTATTCATATCTGACAGCTAAAATAATGTAACATGTATAATATACTTTATTTATTAAGGTAATAATATATATTTAACCATCTGACCGTCGCTGACGAATATATCCGGTCACTAGCTGTACTTTTTTCTACAATACATTTAGAATTTAAAAGTTTATAATTATGAAATTTCAGCTCGTTTTCTAAACTTGAAAGTCTTAAATAAGAAGTAGTAATAAATATTAGTTATAAGAATAATAATCATATGCACAGAGCATTTTTAATCTGAATTTGAAGAAAGTATTATTTTCCCTAACAGCACACTTACCCGAAGTTCATCCTCAGGATGTCCCTTTGATGTATTTTTATCCATAGGATAGCTTGAGGGTGCAATGCGGAGGTGTTGTGCTGTTTGAGTTAGTAAATTAAAAAAATCTGATGTGGGCACCACATGACTTCCTTATACATCTTTAGAAATATATAATGTTAAAAAGCATTGTCATTGGACCCAAGACAAATGGTTAAAAATATTTTAAAAATGCACTACCACCGTGTTCTGGCTTTTCTGAAAGTTTCAAATGTCTAGCTAGTCGGGAAGTTAGTTAAAAATCGTTTGTACAGGTAACGATGCCGAAGGCAGCAGGGATCCGAAACAATTGGCTAAAAGTATTTAAAAAATGGATTTTCACCGTGTTCTGAACTATTCTGTAAGTTTCAAATGTCTAGCTAGTCGGGAAGTTAGTTAAATAAATTTTCTGTTCAACCATATAAACGTGCCAAAGGCAGCAGTGACCCGAAACAGTTTGCTAAAAATATTTTAAAAATGCATTGTCACCATGTTCTGAGCTTTACTGAAAGCTTCAAATGTCTAGCTAGTCGAGAAGTGAGTTAAAAATCGATTGCAAGATTCGTCCAGGTAACGCTGCCGAAGGCAGCAGGGATCCGAAACAGTTGGATAAAAAATATTAAAAGAAATGCATTTTCGCCATGTTTCGAACTATTTTGAAAGTTTCAAATGTCTAGCTAGTCGGAAAGTTAGTTAAATAAATTTTCTGTTGAACCATATAAACGCTGCCGAAGGCAGCAGTGACCCGAAACAATTTGCTAAAAATATTTAAAAAACGCATTGTGACCATGTTTTGAGCTTTACTGAGAGTTTCAAATGTCTAGATTGTCGGAAGTTAGTTAAAAATCGATTGCAAGATTTGTCCAAGTAACGCTGCCGGAGGCAGCAGGAATCCGAAACAGATCGCTAAAAGTATTTCAAAAATGCATTTTCACCGTGTTTTGAAATATTCAGAAAGTTTCAAATGTCTAGCTAGTCGAGAAGTTAGTTAAATAATTTTTCTGAGGAATCATATAAACGCTGCTGAAGGCAGCAGGTATTCGAAACAGTTGGCTAAAAATATTTTTAAAATGCATTGTCAACGTGTTCTGAGCTTTTCTGAAAGTTTTAAATGTCTAGCTAGTCGGGAAGTTAGTTAAATTGCAAGATTTGTCCAAACCGTTTTTGAGTTATTACCATTTCTTGATACATTTTGGCCATTATGAACCTAATTTTCCTAAATATCTCCAAAACGGAATATCATACAAAGTCCAAAAAGGGAGGTGCACAACTAGATGCTATAACAAACCTATGTACCAATTCGCAACTTTCTATGTCCAACCGTTTTTCAGTTATGCGACATACTCTCACACACACACACACACAGACACACATACATACAGACGTCACGAAAAAACGTGTAAAGTCGCTTATATCTCTAAAACGAGAGCTCGTGTTAAGACGACACTTGCCTGTGTGCAACTAGACATCATGACATTCACACGTACAAATTGGAAACATTCAGTGATCATTCGTTTTTGAGCAATGTGAAATAGAAAATCCATTTCGCAAATCGAGATTACTATACTTCCTTATACTTTGTATAAGGAAGTAAAAAAAAGAAAAGAAAGAAAAACTGTACAGTGAAAAAAACATTACAATTTTATCCTTTTCAGAGATGGTTATTTAATCTTTATTTTATTAAAGGAGATTTTCAATATAATTATTTAAATTTAACAAATGTGATTATTTATGATGAATATGTAATGTAATTATAAAATCAATAAAACGTTCAGACCCCGTAGGATTAAAAGATCTGGAATAATGCCTTTCAAACCTTTCAAACCTTAACCTTAGAAAAGATCATTAGACAGATTGGAGAAATACTTTGTATCTGACGGTTTAAGGCAATTCTTTAAAACCCATTTCCTGAAATAAATAGATTCTGAAAATATGATAAAATGTCTTCATATCAGACAGGTAAAACAATTGCATAGGGCGTACTTTATTCTTTCAGGTAATAATATCCATATAATATTTCTCTAACGTGGACCAGTTACTATTATATTTTGTAGAAACGGTACGATAGTGACAAGAAAATACGCTAGAATTAAAAAAAAAAAATACATAGGCAATAGTTAAGCTCGCAGACTCACGCGGAAAAAAAAATGACGACATTTGTCTGATAAGGCAATTTTATAGAAAAATTTATTTTTTAATGTTGTATCTTTACAATCTTTGCAAACGTCGTTTTAAACCTAGCAATACTTTTAAAGATATAAACAAAATATTAACTTTTGTGTCATAAATTGACTAAGAAACGCAACAATAAGAAGTATAATCAAAACAATTACTAAGTTTTTTTTATTTTTTACAAAAAATTATGCCAAAATGAGTAAATTAAAGAAAAAAAAAATTAAAAGGCATCGCCAACATGGCAGCAGAAATTTAAAAGTCGCCATAGGGGTCCTATAATAAAGCTGTCCAGCCAGGGGAAAAAGAAAAACTGGGATTTCAAACATGGATTTTATTTTGAAAATTTTCTTTGAATGATTTTGGGTTTACTATCATTAGCATTTCAACCCTCCCCTTCCCCTCTACAAAAAAAAAAAAAAAAAAAAAAAAAACTAATAATAATTTGGCTTTTAAAGAACTAAAATATTGGGTGATGAAACTGGTATAAGACTTTTAAGTTTCAAATTTTAAAGGAAAGTAATAATAATAATAATAATAATAATAAAGAAAGAAAGAAGCTGCGAAAATTTCGCAAGGGTTTGCATGTAATAATATAATATTTAATATTTAATTATTAATGCAAATATTTTAAACGATGTCTTTTATAATAATTATTTTAAAGTCGCAATGGCTAAAGAAAATATTTAGGATATATATTGTCATGAAATCAATAAGACGTTCTAGCCCGTCCGATTAAAACATCTTGAATAAAGCTTTTGTGGATAAACTTTTCAAACCTTAATCTCAGAAAAGATCTTTAGATAGATTCAGGTAATTCTTTATAATTGACGATTTCAGATGCGATGGAGTATTTCTTTTCTTAAATATATTTCTGTGATTTTTATAAAAGACCAACTTTCTTGATATGTAAAAATTAGAAATAAAATCGTTAAAGACAAAAATTGTAAAGGCAGTGAAAAAATTGTTATTGTAAAAAGTAATAAATTAAACATTTTAAACTTTTCTTCTTATTTTTTTTTTATTAAATTATTTAAGTTATTTGTACAGGCCACAGACAATTGACCTGAATATATACTTGAAACAGAATTTTATTTTATCTAAAGCGATATATATTTATCTACTTTTTTTACTTTCTTCTATATGTATATATATAGAAAGTACTGAATTCGTGAAAATTTTCGAACTCCAGTTTTCCATGGATTTACACGTTTTGGGATGCCCTGAACATGATTCTACTGTTTATAGAAAATGTCTGTCTATGTGTATCACAAATTTTTGTGGACGCTGTACCTCACGAACCAATGAACGAAATTTAATCAAACTTGGTATTTAATTGGACCTTGACACAAACTGGACCTGATTAGAGTTAGAGAAAATTCGCTCAACAATTGGAACTGTGATGACTTTTTTTTTTTTTTTTTTTTTTACATGCTAGTATAGGAGAAAATTTCGTATAAATGCACATAATGATAGTTATTTTTAATCTGTGATTTGAAAATTAATATGACTTATTGATAGTAGTAGTAGTAAACTATGAAAGAAAATTTGTGCATGTGCAAGCATCGCTTCCTCCCTCTGGGGGGGGGGGAGTAACGCTCTGGGGAAGTGCCGCAGGATGGATCTATTTTTTACTTTCCGAATACTATAGTAAGGAAAATATTGTAATAATGTCAAAAATCCGAGTTTGAGATTTTGGTGTTTCTGCACGTTTTAAGGTCCACTGAATTCATATTTACTGTTTTTAGGATGATGTATGTGTATATGTGTTTACGTATTTGAGTGACCACGATAGCGTTTAAACGCTTTGTTCAAATGACCCGAGAGTTGATACGTATGTTGAAGGTCACCATAGCACGAACCCTATTGATTTTAGTGAATCTAGCCCTTGTACTTTTTTTACAGGAAAACGAAGAAAAATTCTTTATTATTATGATCTATGGGCCAAAATGTTTCTTGTGGGTTAAATGATCACGCATAGTACTTCAACTTAAAAAAAAATGTTGCGTGTGTTTTGTTATTTTTAAGTGAATTGTTTGCTAAATTTATATTTTTCAAATCAAAACAATAGATTTTAAGTATTTTTTTTTATTACTATTTAATGTGTCATCTATCTCTGTCTAAAATTATTGGTGAAACTTAAATAAAAAATTTTACCTACAAATTGGCGACTCTGACTATACTAGAGAAATGCATACTTTTATACAATAGATGATACATACAAACACATAATGCACGAAATTAAAATTAAAATTTGTAATTGAATTTTAAACTATGTAATCGCTTTTATTGGATAAATGGATATCACACTCCAAGTAATTATTCGATAAGGACTCAATAATGGATATCGCTAGAATAATTTATAGATATTACATTCTTCATTTATCTTTCTCAATTCATTTCTATGAGTGCTGTTCAGATACTGCTACTGAAATTACAAATAGCATGACAAATGATGCTCTTTTCAATGAATGCTCAGCTAGATATTGTGTCTTTGATCAAAGTCATGCCATAATACACATGTTATAGCATACATCTTATTCGGTTCTAAATCATGAATTATTATGTATTGCCTCGAAAGCTCGCTTTGTCTGAAGATCTTACGCGTGATTAAGATTCGAAAAGTATATTCTGACACGAATTAACTTGGATGTTATAGATTAATATAAAGGATAGAAATCAGAAGAAGGTTTTCATTGATTTTATTATAAAGATAGATTGAACGTATATCTTATAAGTTTTATTAAATAATTATAATTTTTAATAAATACAATTATATTTTCTGCGCGACTAAAATATGGATGCATATGAAAAAAAATTTTCCTAGTTTTCTTTTTCTCTTTTTTTCCTTCTCTCTTTTTCTTTTCTTTTTCTTCTCTTTTCTTTCCTTTTTCTTTTTTCTTTCTTTCTTTTTCTTTTTTTTTAAAGAAACTTAGAATAGTCCTAAAAATATCATAATATCATATAGAGGAATATATAGTGAATATATAGTTTGATTTTTTTTCCTTCAACGGCACGGTACTTACCAAAATTGATAAATTCTAATTTCATTTTATTAACTACAATGAGAAAAAATATATATACCACATTCGTCTAGAACGAATAAGTAGTCATTTTTTCAATCCTCAAACTAGAAATATAGATTTCCGAGCTATGCGCATAATTAAAACAATTAACCTGAATAGACGAAATGATCGAGAATTTCTAGTCTATACAATTCTAGACATTAAATCAATATTATAAATATTATGACTAACATCAATCCTTTGTAGCGCAAGAAATACCCGATTTATTTTCTAGAATCGGGTCATTAACCAAGATTATAGTTACTAAAGCTCACCTCTTCTGTCGCATTTATTGGGAGATATTTTAAAATAGGTTTGACCCCCTATAATATAGACAAACGCTATAGAATTCTAATAAGGGTTTCTCGAACTCACTTTCAAAGGGAAATAGAATTTAAAAGGATGATATGGAACTATTTTTAGTAGAGCCACAACTTAGATTCTAGATGTCAGTTACAGAAATTTTTCTCAGTGAATTGAAAAAGATTTACACTCAATGAAAAAAATTTATTTTATGTTACTACACTGTTCAAAAAAATTCAACTTTGCTGCCAGAAATTCTTTGTAATTTCAGGAAAAAGTCGTAAATTACGGAAAAATTACGTTGAGAAAACTTTTTTTTTTTTTTCCCCTGTAATTACAGAGAATTTCTGGGAGCAAAGTGGCATTTTTGTAACAGTTCACATTTAAATTGAAAAAAAAAAAAAAAAAAAAAAAAAAAAAAGCTTACTTGTCATGTATATTGGTTAACGCTACTGACACGGCATTATAAGAATTTTTCTTTATTTATTTATTTTTTTTTTTTATGCTGACAAATATTCACTTTACTGTAGCTTATTTCCACCAAAATACGAATTTATATAATACTAGCAGACTTTGCCTGCTTCGCTGGTCATTATATCGAAATGATTTCTCAAAATACCATGCCAAAATAATAATAATAATAATAAAATCATTGAAATCAGTCAAAATCTTAGGTAAAGTTCATTCGGTAGCGGTTTTCCCGCACGCCGCACTTCTAGTATGAAGAAACAATGCCCTTCGGTAGCGCCTTGCCTGCATTTTACTCTCCATAACTCGCCGGTAAAGTGAGAAGATTTGCAAAATCACATCAAAGTGCATATTAAATACATTTAATCAAAACCCACACACCAAAATTTGCCATTCAAACGTAATTTGGAGCACGTTTAAACTTGAAAACGTGTTTTTTTGCCCGCCCACCCCTAAGAGGAGGGTAGGAGTAATTTCACAAAATCCCTTTATAGTTCATGTTGCATACACGTACATAACCGACACATTAAAAATTTGAGATCCTGAGAGTAATTGAGGCTGAGTTATGTTTTAAAACATGTTTTTTAGCCCCACACCTGTGTTTTTTTAGCCTCATTCTTAAGGGAAAAAAGGGGGAGGAAATTTTGCAAAATCACTTTATATTATCAGTTAGGTACATGTAACTGACCCACACATCAAAAAGTTCCTTCCTAAGTTACTTCTTACTTACACCTTACTGCAGAGTTACGCATGAATACATGTTTTTGCCCCCTCGCGTCCTATGGGGCGGAAGAGTGTAATTTCACAAAATTACTGTGTAGTGTGTGTTGAATACGTATAAGCAGTCCACACATCAAAAACTGCCATTCTATAATAATTTTGAACAAAGTTACTTGTGGAAACATGTTTTTTACCAGTGTTGTGCAAGTTCACGAAAAAAACGAGCTAGTTCAAACTCAAGTTCATCGTGTAAAAAACGAACTAGTTCGCGCTCAAACTCCTGTCTGAAAAAAATGAACGCGTTCAACTCAAGTTCATTTTTAAAAAGGAGCGAAGTTCATTAAAAGTTCATTTTTGAGTAATTTTTTTTTTCTCTAAATAGATCTTCTCGGTGACTCGGTGACTCGGTGAACACTTTCATAGGTAATTTACATTTATTAAAATTGTCAATTACCATGAAAATTATTCTTAATTTAGTGTTTAATTAAACTTATAAGCATTTAATTCTCAATTATAACTTATTCATTTAATTGTAGTAGAAATTTATTTAGAGGACACTTCTGAATAGTGAACCCATTGTTTTTGTGTATTTTTTTATTTTCAAATTTCCAATATTTTTGTTTATGCGCACAGTGGCGCACCCAGAATTAAATTGTGGAAGAGGCCTGAGTTGAAGAATAAAAAATACTATATATATATATATATATATATACTCAAAGCAATTCCAATCCTATGCCAGTATTTCCGAATATAAATTTTTGTTTTAGTTAAAGCAGAAATTACAAGAAATTTTCTACAAATATTTAAGAAATGTGGTACAGTAGGACAACTTTATATGCAAGTGAATGTGGTATTTATCAAAATAGCAAATATAAACATGTATATGTCGATCCTTGTTCTATAAAATCATTTCCAAATAGAAATTTTTATTTTAGCTTAAAGCAGAAAACTTTCCAAAAGTTTCTCCAAAGATTAACTTTTAAAAGTTATGAAAGAAAACGGGTGTGAAATTATGAGTATATATACAATGTTTATTTTGAAGTATGATGCGTCATGGTCAATATCAAACAAGTCTTTGAAAGTCTGTCATTTCTAGATAAACGAAATTTTTTGAAAGATTTAAAATAATCAATGGAATTATAATCAAAATAATTTTTAAACATTATATATAAGTTATACACTTTAAGAGTATTTTTACTTCCAAAAATATCTAAATAAAATAACATTTAAAAATGTAAATTTAAATTAAATTTTATGTTATTTTTGAAATAATTTACTTTGACAATATTTTTAATCTTTTGTTCTATGCAGCTTACTGATTGCTTCAATTAGAACTATGACAAGATTTTTCTTAGTCTAACATGTTTGCTCAAGAGCCATTTTGCTTAAATTAAGAGTTATTTATTTATTTTTGATAACGAAACTAGTATAATATAACATTTTCAAATGACAAATAATAATAATAATAGAAAGAAAAAGAAACTGAAAATATCCTACCCTGTCATTTTTAATTTATAAAGCAGGCTGAGTTTTTATTGATTATCAATAGCATGATATTAAATATGATAAAGAAATTAGTATGATTTAAAATTTAATAATAATAATAATAATAATAAAGAAAGAAAGAAAGAAAAAGAAAGAAAAAAAGAAAAGAAAAATGGAAGAAAAAGAAAAGAAATTTAAAATGTAAAAGAATATAACATACACTATTATTATTTTTAACACGCTTTTATTAGCTTCACCTGTATGTATGTATATTTCTATGTTTGTTTGTAACTTCTCTGGGGGCAAACAAAAAATTTATAGTGTAAAAAAAAACTCCCTACGTGAACGCTGTGGCTGTGAGGTAAAGCTCCGCGCTACGAATCTAAAGGTCTAGCAGTTCGAGCCCAGTCAGGGGAGATTTTTAAGAAATGTTTTTTGTTTAATTCGAAATTATTTTAATTAAAGATTTAAATGTATGTAATTATTATGGTGTGTCACTCACACGATTTTATCTTACCCTGCATTTTAATACTAAGATAGATATTTTGTGCTTTTTAGTTCACATTTCTATAAAAGCGTGTTCTTTAATTTTTTAAAACTATAATATTTTATTAATTTATAAGCAATACGTAAAATTTCATGAAAAATGTAAAAAAAAAAAAAATAATAATAATAACAAGAAAAAGCAGGAATCATTTTACATTTTGCTTAATATAATATATAACATCTCTATTGTATGCAAAGAAAAATCTATATTTAATATATGTTTTTTAAAGAAAAATATTTACTTCTACTTTTATTTCTAAAGCAGGCTGAGCTTTTATTGATTTGGTATATAAATATGATAAAAAAAATTAGTCAATTTATTACTTTCGGAACAAACGTATGAAAGGAAAGTATTGTAATCATGTCAAAAATCCGAATTCGAGATTTTGGTGTTTCAATACGTACGCTAGCGTCTAAAAACGCTTTGCTCGAATGCGCTGTAAGTTGGTACGCATGTTGCATGTCACCGTAGCACGAACCCTATTGATTTTGGTGAATCTGGCACTTACAGTTTTCTTACAGGGAAACAAAGAAAAATTCTTTATCACTATGGCCTGTGGGACCAAAATCTTAAAAGTGCGATAGCATCTAAACGCCTCATTCAATTGAGTAAAAATTTTATACATATATTATAGGTCACAGTTACTCGATCTGTATAGATTTTGGAAAATCTGACACATATAGTGTTTTACAGGGATATAAAGAAAAATTCTTTATCATTATGGCCTCTGGGGCCAAATTTATAAAGTGCGATAGCGTCTAAGCATCTTATTAAAAAGAGCAAACAATTTATACACATATTATAGGTAATAGTTACAAGAACTGCGTAGATTTTGATGAATCTAGCACTTAATTTTTTTTACAGGGACACAACGAAAAATTCTTTATCATTATGATCTATTGGCTCAAAGTTCAGTAGCGTTAAATAAAACATCGTGTAATAGATGGAGAAAAATACTCAAACACTCTATTATGGTTTTCTTTCTTTTGTTTGTTTAACAACACCTCTTTCTTTACTTTATCTACAAAACTGTTAATTACTCAATGTTCGGAAAGTCGAGTGGAGTCACTCCAGATTTTTTTTAATTTTAGTTCATAGAGAAGCATAGAAATTAATATTTTTTGTTGGCTGTTATGTGCTTTTATAAAATTTTGAGGTATTTAAATGTGATAAAAAATATTTTGATTTAAAATTTAACAATAATAATAAATAATACATAATCAATAATAATTCTTAAGAAACATGTAAGTAAAATTAATTAAAATTTATAAAGAGTATTGTGTTTCATTTAAAAAGTATAATAAAAAATATCGCTAACAATGTTTCAACAACTATTTTTAAATTGTTATCGAATTTCGATGAATTTAAAACTGACATATATATTTAAATATAGTAATGTTAATGTAATATTTTGTAAATTAAAATTAAAATGATAATAATAATATATTCCACATATTTCATATAAAAATGAAATATAATATAGAAATTATAAATTATAATTTTTGGAATTCTTCAAGAAATTTTTCAAATCTTATATGGATTTTGCTTTTCTAAAATTCATTTTCTGTTGATTAAAGGGAAAAAAAAAAAAAAAAAAAAAAAATTATTAAAAATGAAATTGTATGCTATTCTTATTTTTCCTTTTAATATTTTTTTTTTTTTTTATTAAAATTGAAATGAAATATCAAAATAGTAATAGTTTAATACACCTTTTCTTTATCTTTTAGAAAGACTGCTTTCCATTATGGTTTTTCATTAGCTTGAAGAAAAATTTTATATATTGATATTTTTCACATGGTCTTACTTTCTCAGAGAAATTTCAGATATATTTGCAAAAGACTAAACGGAATGTAAAAAGTGTTAAAAGTGATAGTGAATGACTGAGAAATGGCTCCAACATCTGGATATCTGATTATAGCCATCAGATAACAATTATTCAAGTTTCAACCAACAAAGATCGGTAAGCCCCCTGTTTCCTGTTTTTACGACTTCACTCAATAGGGGGTCTCAATCGCTTTAGGGAAGAGTTTTGTTTACATTCATGTAATAAGTTCAAAGAATGCCGTTTTAGATCAGAAAGAAAGGAAGAAAAAATCTGTTATACTGTGAATATGAGAGGGAGTAAAGTTTTAAATGTTGAAAAACAACAAGTCCTAATGTCCTATCTACATTCGAAAAGTATCGTAAAAAAGAAATTCTCATTCATATTTAGATTTATTCTTCGCGTTTATTTATTTTTATTTTATGTCTAAAAACTTAAAGTGTGCGAAATTGGTGCTTTTATTATTTATAATACATTTTTTTTTTATTTAAAACACTTTCTAAATTAACTTAAATTGTCGTATAAATAAACTATTTGGAATAGTTGAACTCTGCTCAGATCCCCATCATATATTTGTTCTCATACATTTCTACTTTAGCTCATACTATGTACATGTTAAAAGATATGAAGTCTGTTTATCATTTGGCTCGATTGTAGAATGTAGTTCCTCAACTATTAGGATACCCTCCCGCCTTCCGCTTCAATATATTTATCTTATCCTAATTTGTTATTTAATTTTGTTTAGGTCAGTTTTATATTTCAGTTTTCATGCAATTCTATAGTATTTCCAATCCAATAATCTTCATATAGCAAGTGTTTGGGAAATATTGTCTTATTTTGCCATGTTTAGAAATTCGCAAATTTTGAATGATTTAGAAAGATTTCAAAGTGGAATGTCTATAGTCAATAATGTTCATGATAGTGTCATAAATGGTATTTTAAAGCTGGTCAGATAACTTTACGATTAAAATAATCCTCGTAATACACGTTTAATCGGTCGTTGTCGCAATATTTAAAATATAGCGTACTTATTTCCTATATAAAAACAATCATTTCGCCTCTTTTCCCTCCATCCTCCAAGATATGTGTAACACTTTTGTAATTTTATTTCAATCTATAATAGAGTGGTTTAAAAAATTCTTTTTTGCATCTACACAAACCCCTTGTCCCCTAAGCTATATATAACACTTATTGTGATTTTCGTAAAGAATAAGTGATAGTTATAACACGGAATATCGTTAATATCGGTAACAAGATGATATTAAAAAGAAAAAAAAAAAAATCTTTCAGATCCCGAAGTATGTGTGACACTGCATTTTTTGTCATAAACAGCAAGTGACTATTGGACAAAATTTCATTAAAATCAGTAAGAAGGAGATATAAAAACAATTATTCTCTTTCAATATGCTCCTGGACCCCCTCCCCCCTTTCCTCCAAGTACATACTAAGTGAAAGTGGTTCCAATTTAATTGATTGAAATTTCTGAAAATATGTTATGAAAATCATTCTTTAAATTCATTAGTTGATGTTTATTGTTTTTTGCGATTTGCAAATTGCAAAAGTACCCTTTCTTCCGGGCGTCCTTTTATCTGGTGCCCTTTTTACCAGTGCCTTTTATTCCAAATGCCCTTTTTTCCGAGATCCATTTTGCCGAGTTATTTTTTTTCTGTCCTTTTCTTCTTCTACTTTCCTTTTCATATTTCAGACAGAAATATTTAATATGAGTTTGAGCTTGAATTGCTTTTTCACGCTCAAGTTCGTGTAAAAAACGAACTACGCTCAACTCAAGTTCATAATTTAAAAAACGAGCGAAGTTCAACTCAAAACTCAAAATTTTTGAGCTACGCTCACGAACGCGTTCAAATGAACGCGTTCGTGCACAACACTGTTTTTTACCCACCAACCCTCAAAAGGAGGGAGGGGAGAATAACACGGAATTGCAAATAATCCCTTTGTAGTTTGTGTGTGTTGAATACGCATAACCAATCGACATATCAAAAAATCGCTTTCCTGAGATAATTTGAAGCAGAGTTACTTTTTAAAACGTGTTTTTGCCCCCTCCCCCCGCCTTTAAAGGGAGGAAAGAGGAAATTTCACGAAATCCCTTTATAATGCGTAAATAAGCCACACACTAAAATTTGTGACCTTAGCTCGTATAGATTTCCACGGACGAATTTAGCGCTAAAAGATGGGGTCGAATTTGTCCTCTCGTAACTCCCCCCCAGTATCGAAAATCGGAAGAAAACAAAAGTAAGTTTTTGGAAATATCCTCAAGAAAACTCTCGGCGATTTCTATATATTTGGACTATTATTGGTAGAGTTTCACTCGAAAATCCGTATTTTGCTAAATTTGCCTCCGAAAATCGTTTTTACCCCCCCTCCTCCCTTAAAAATCCTAAACTCAAATGCAGAAAATGTTTTTTTTTTTTTTTTTTGCACTCAAGTCTAGTCTCTCTATCTGCAATTTCTTCACCGTGAAGCAATTTGGAGCCGAATTATGCTTATAAGGGGGATTTTGCCTTCTACCCCCCCCCCAGGGGGAGCGGGGGATAATTCGCAAAATTCCAACTGAATGGGCGTCAGGATTTTAAAACCAACGTGTTTATCAAAATTTGCGAGTCTATCTCCCATAGAATCGCCACGTCTGTGTTGAGTCAGTGAATCAGTGATTTTAATCATTTATTCCCCACCCCACCCCAAAGGGGTAAAGTGGGGGGCTTTCACAAAATCCCGTTACAATGGGTGTTGGACACACATAAATAAGCCACACACTAAAATTTGTGACTTCAGCTCCTACAGATTTCCACGGACGAATTTAGCGCTAAAAGGGGGGGGGGGGGGGGGGTCAAATTTGCCCCTCGTAACTCCCCCCAAAAATCGAAAATCGGAAAAAATCAAAAATGAATTTTTGCAAATACCTTCAAGAAGACGTTTGGCGCTTTTTTTTTTTTTTTTTAAATATCTTTGAGCTATTACTGCTAGAATTTAACTCGAAAATCATACATTGCTAAATCCCCCCCCCCCCGAAATTTTTTTTACCCCCCCCCCCTCTCCCCCCATAAAAATCCAAAATTCCAAAATCGTAGAAAATGTTTTTTTTTGTATTTAAGTCTACTCTACCCATCTGCAATTTCTTTACCATGAAGTAATTTAGAGCCGAGTTATGCTTATAAAGGTGTTTTTGCCTTCTGCACCTCCGAAAATCATTTTCTCCCCCTTCCCCCTTTAAAAATCCAAAATTCCAAAACCGCAGAAATAATTTTTTGGTATTCAAGTCTAGTCTTCCCATCTGCAATTTCTTCACTGTGAAGTAATTTGGAGCCGAGTTATATTTATAAATGTGTTTTTGCCTTATGCGCCTCCAAAAATCTCATTTTTACCCCCTACCCCCCTTAAAAATCCAAAATTCCAAAATCGCAGAAAATGACTTTTTTGCATTCAAGTCTAGTCTCCCCATCTGCAATTTCTTCACCATGAAGTAATTTGGAGCCGAGTTATGCTTATAAAGGTATTTTTTGACTTCTGCCCCCCGTGGGGGGGAACGTGGGTTTATTTCGCAAAATCCTGTCTTAGTGAGCGTCAGGGTCCTAAAACAAGCCTGCTCACCAAAAATTGGGACTCTATCTCCCATACGATCGCCACAGCTGTGTTGAGTCAGTGAGTGATTGAGTGATGAATCAGTGAGTTTACTCTTTTATATATATAGATTATAATATAACCTTTACTAAAGAACGCAATTTTGTATTTTTTGCATAAGTTTCGGATATGTTCTAGCAATTTTGCTACCAGGAATTTTCAGTAATATAACAGGATTTATTTTACGGTATATACACACACACACAGGCATAGACAGACATTTTCTAAAAATATTCTAATCGTGATCAGGACACACAAAACATATTAATCCATCGAAGAAGGAAGGTACTTTCTATATATTTCCAATACTTTCTATATATCTGTACCCCGGAGGTAAAAGCCACTAATATATCTCAAAAATATACTTTTTTAGGAATGATGTTAATAATAATATAATGAAACACATTTGGCATAAAAAAAAAAAAAATGGACACAGTTTTATTTTTCACTGTCTCATCTCCTTATAATTAGATATACTGCCTAATGCATAGATGCCAACACTTTAATTTCTTCCGGAGTATTTTTAGTCCCGCCTCTATTTTGCACCACTTTATTTATAGAAATTTTTTCTCCAGTATATAACTTCGGTAAAATAAAAAAAACTTGCTTTAAAAAAATAAGTAGCGTGGAATAAAGGAGGGGTTAAAAATATTCCGGAATAAATTAAAATGTTGGCATCTATGCTTAATGCATCTATATAAAGCAAAATATACATATCAAAAACACGATTCTAAGTTTTTTTTAAAAATGAACATGGTGTACATATATATACCTCGGAGTACAGATCTCTATATATAGGGTGTTCCAAAATTACAACGAAAAACTTTAAGAAGAGATAGAGCACATCATGAAGATTTAGAATTGTATAGAAACCCATATCCGCAAATGTCATGTTAACCTTTCAAGAACTGGTTGTTCGGGGTATTTTTTACCAAATGTGGGCGCAGTTTTTAAATTTTGAAGTTTAACAAACTTTTTTTTTCTTCCTTGCATATGATTACATAAAAAGATACTCATAGTAATAATGCTGTTTCTAATCGGTGTATTTAAAGAGTGAATATATTAATACGAATAATGTGTATAATTTTGTGAAATGATGAATCGTACAAGGTTTAAAAATTTACGAGGTAGGCGGAGTTACAAATAACCAAAAGCTAGGCTTTCCATGAGCAGTCGGTAATACTTATACTTGAAGGTATGTGTTAAAAAATACCAGAATGTATCTGCTGCTTAAAGGGTTAATATGATGTTTGTGGTCATGGGTTGCTATGTATTTCTCATTTTTTTAGCTATTATCCACATCCACTTAATGTTTGTAGCCCTTTGCTTGTACCGCTCACTTTGAAAAATACCCTAAAACACCTGGTTTTTAAAAGGTTAAGATGACATTTGCGGACATGGACTCCTATACAATTCTGAATCCTTAGTGCCTATGTGCCCTACCTTCACGAAAAGTTTGTAACTTTAATTTTGGGACACCCTTTATATATATATATATATATATATATATATAAGTAGGCATGCTTGCATATATTTACACACTTAGAACGTCTAGAATATCTTGTTACATAATAAAAACATTAAATGTTCAATTGTTTTCATTCATTTTAAAGTCATTACTGAATAAATGTCTTTGAATTACACATTTAGAATATTAATCATTCATATGATTTTTGAGAGAATAAGAGCTTTGAAGTTAATATGTATAATAACCTTCTGTAGAATAAATGTGAGTAATATTGTGTCATTTATTTTCGTATGACTTTCATACTTTCAAAAACACAATCTCAACTTAAACATGCATCGTTTGTCATATTTTATGTAATTTCAATTACTGCATCTGAAAAGCACTCAGAGAAATGAATTGGAGAAAGAAAAATGAAGAATATAATATCTGTAAAATATCCTAGCGATATTGATTGTTCAGTTTTCATCATTTATATATTTGGAAAACGATATCAATACATCTGAATAGAAGATGATTTTACAAATTTATGTTATTATTTTCTTCTATATTCACTAGAAGAAAGTATTCGATTTCCAGTTTTTGATGGATTTACATGTTTTAAGGGATCAAGAACACGATTTGACTATTTTTAGAAATAGTCTGTCTGTCTCTGCTTTTGTGTGTGCACGACAGAAAAAAAAAAAAAAAAAAAAAAAAAAAATCTGTATCTTAGGAACTATTGCTCCAAAATACAAATACCTATATTTTTAGTTGTACCTTGATATAAATTAGAGTTTATCAACTTTTGGTGCGAATTGCTCAAAAGGTGGCGCTCCTAAACAACAATTACCGCAGTTTCAGAGAAGGTTATGCCTCAGGAACTGATGCACAAAATTACATATAAGTTTAGATGGAGATACATTTTGACATAAGTTAGTGCCTACCAACATTTGGTTCTAATAACGCAACAGATATCGCTGCTAAATAGCGGTTTCTGCAATTTAATAGAAGGCTATATCTCAGATTCTGTTGCGTGTAATAGAACAAAAAGGCCATTATGAGGTATGATAATGATTCAAATTGCTTGAATATCGGCCAATAAGTGACGCTGCTAATCTGAAAATTTTACCCAAAACGGGAAGAATGTCATCTGCACTGTAAAAATTTACTTCCGTTGGAAATTTCGTATTAATTACTTCTCTGAGATGAAAAAAGGCTGTGTTCATAATGGAAAATAATAATAACAAATAATTTATACTACTTGATTTAGTACAGGAAATATAGAAAAAAAGGTTTGTAATGGCGACAATATACTAGTTTTATTATAGGTTTTAGGAATATAGGAATATTATATGTAGGCTTATGCAATGTGCAAATATCATTATGTAAACGTATATGTGTTTTGTGTAGCAGATTCAGTTTTTAATACTCTAGCATAGGTGCCAAGTATCCCGTTTTTCAAAGGAGACTTCAAACCGGAAATTTTTTATAGCTGTTTACGGTAATATTAATCGTCGAAAATATATATAACATATTCCATTTAAAATTACTGGTGTTAATTCTGATTTAAAAGTTAAAAATGTTGGCAGCTCTGCTCTAGTTATATCTGAATTGGTGTTCCTTATTTCATACTGAATGGAAACAATTAATGACGCTAATTAAATATCCATATATCATTCTGGATATAATTAAATGAAGAATAAAAGAATAATTTCACTCATTCAATACAGAATGATGTTTAAAATATATATTTACAACATTATGGTTAAAATTTTCCAGTTCTAATCCCACGAACGATCAAAATGCAAAACGCTGGCAAATAATATATTTTGTTTAAGAAAACTTCAGGCTTTCTGTGACATTTAATTTCATATTGTGTCAATCAAGTAGACGTTGTAATTGATACATTTCAAAATATATGAGTTACAAAATCATTTCTCAAACATCTGTGAGACCAATGATTTGAGTCAATGATTTAAAGCATCCGTGCTATATTAGTTACTTTATTTTTAGAATAATTATTTTACAATAACAAATGGGTTGTATTTTTTATGTGATTAAACATTCCTAAGTAATTAAGGAAAATTATTATATTTATAGTTATCTATTTTTACTTTCTTATATATATACTAGCAGGCTTTGCCTGCTTCGCTTGTCACTATATTTAAAGGATTTCTTTTTAATTGAATAATTGAAACGTTTAAATAAATATATTTCGATTGGCGACTTTTTTCTTCACAGTTTTAGTATGGGATCTCCTTGAATATATGAAACATTTTTTGAACCTCGAATCTGTGCAACAAAACTATTATTAAAACGAATATTCTCGAAAACAGTCAAAGAGAAATGTTAATTATTTGAATATTCTTGAAACAGTTGAAGCTGTTACTCGTACAGTAAATGTCACTATTCGATGAATGGTCGAATCAGAGAACGCACGTAAGTCGTTTTCGCAGCAATCACTATAACGCACGTATGCTTTACGCATGTGCTTCACGCATGTGCTTCACGCACATAAGAAAAAAAAAAACACTGGACAGCCCTACACCGCTGTGCATGAATCTTAAAATGCACGAAACCCGGTTCCGCGGCAATCACTGTCACGCTTGTAAAAACCAAAAAACGTCACTGAACACCCCTACCTCGCTGTGCATGAATTTGAAAACGCGCGTAATTCGGTTCCGCGGCAATCACTATCACGCATGTTAAAAAAAAAAAAAAAAATCACTGGACACCCCTACTTCGCTGTGCATGAAACTGAAAATGCACGAAACGCATTTTCGCAGCAATCACTGTCAAGCATGTTAAAACCAAAAATGCATCACTCGCACCCCTACCTAAAATCAATGAAAACCAAATAAACCTATCAAATATCTCGCAATTCCTCATAACGTAGCCCCAGTTCAATGTAACCCAGCTAAAAAATGTCTTCAGAAAATCTTTAAAAAAAAATGCAGACCATTTGAAGGTATTTGGAACATAGTTATTTGCAAAAAATCTACAAAATAAATCTGCAGAAATTCTGCAAAAGAAAGTTGAAGAGAATTTGAAGGTATTTGGAACAACTTATCTGCAGAAAATCTGCAAAAGAAACATTGCAGATAATTTGAAGGTATTTGGAACATTTGTCTGCAGAAAATCTGCATATAAAAAGGTGCAGATAATCTGAAGGTACTAAAACTTTTTAACCGGTACTTTTAGGCTTTTAATCCTGTGAATCTTTCGCTCAGGAGCCCCCACATCCTCACATAGGGAAGACCTACACAGTCGACGCTGGTTCTTGGAGTGTTTTTTCTCTCAGTGTTTGTCGCTTCTTCGATGGGGGTAACGCCCATGTTGTCAACGTTTGCTTTATTGGGCTCGTTTGCCAGCATTCACAAAAATAGTACTTTTAATGATTTCAAATTTTTATGATAAAAACCATAAGTTGGGCTTTTACAGTGCAATTTTTTTTTAAGTAATTGAATATTATGTTAATATTTTCGGTCTGGGCGTTTTTAGCTAATGCTGTGGGTAGTATATTTTTCTTAAACTTAATATTTGAGAAAGTGCTTTATTTATTATACTACTAAATTTTCGCTTGTTACATAACAAGCGAAAAATTAGCAGCAGAATAAAGCACTTTCTCAAACATTAAGTTTAAGAAAAATATACTACCCACAGCATTAGCTAAAAATAACGCTCAGACCGAAAATATGAACATAATATTCAATTACTTAAAAAAAAAATCGGACTACAAAAACCCAACTTATGGTTTTTATCATAAAAATTTTAAATCATTAAAAATACTAATTCTCTGAATGCTGGCAACGAGCCTAGTAAAGCCAACGTAGACAGCATGGGCGTTTCCCCATCGAAGAAGCGACAAACACTGAGAGAAAAAACACTCCAAGAACCTACGTCGACTGTGTAGGTCTTCCCTATCTGAGGATGCGGGGGGTCCTGAGCGAAAGATTCACAGGATTAAAAGCCTAAAAGTAACGTTGGTTAAAAAGTTTTAGTACCTTCAGACTATCATCTGCACCTGTGTAGCAGTCACCATCAGAATTTGTGCGTGTAAAAGTGATATTATAAATGGCGGTATCTAAGGGGTTATTTTTTTTAAATACCTTAGCTTAGATTTCCCTTAGATACCTCTTGGAGTTTATCAAATCCTTTTTACACTCGAAAATTCCGATGATGGCTGCTACATAGGTGTAACAAAGCAAAATATCCACAGTAGATGTAGATAGTACAAGAATTTTTCATCAGACATATAGTTTAACAAAAATACCACAGCATTGCCTAAAAACTGCCTAGATCGAAAATATTAACATCAAATTTAATAATTAAAAAAAAAAAAAAAAAAGTTAATAATTTTTGCATAATTATTAGCTAAAAAAATTGTATAGTAAACACAGATGCATCCTGAAATATAATAACTTGAATTTGACTTTTTCACACGAGTTTTTATTCCTGTAAAATATAAACTGTAGAAGTTTTAGATCTTTTTAAAATTAATCTTTGAAAATAAAAAATAAAGCATGTTAAATGTAAGTCACATTTACTGTAATACATGAAAAAAAAAATAATAATAAACTATGTTTGTAAATATTTTATTTCTTATTTTCAAAGACAATTTAGTATAATTTATATCATATTAAAAATATAAACGAACATACTGAATGTGCAGAAAGAACATATTGAATTCAAAAAATAAGTAAATTAAAATAATATTACAATTAAAAAAAAAAAAAAAAGACGAGATAAATTTTTCAAAATTTATTTATCGAATATTATTATAATTAAACATTCAATTGTAAAATATATCACTTTTCTTTTTTCCCAAAATAATGAAAATTATATTTTTTTCTCCATTAATTATTCCTAATAAATGTGAAATTTTTTTTAATGCCTAACCATCCCTTTGTTTAACAAAATAATAACGATGATAATAATAATAACAAAAAAGAAATTTTAATATATTTCAAATTTAAAACATAAGTGAAACATATACTTTTTTAAAATACGTAAATCGCATATCCTCGATTTAAATATTTATTTAACATTTTTTTTCTTTATATAAACATGTTTATAACTGCTTCAGAAAATAATAATAATAATAATAACAAAAATGTTTACACACCTCATGTATTACTTTTCTTCAGCTTAGAAGTTAGCAGGCAGACAGAAATGAAGCATCAAGAAAACTCATTTACACATATAATTTTTTTTTTTTTTAAATAAATAATGATTATCTGCAAATGAGTCCAACTAATCATGTCTTTCTCGTCATATCTGAATATTCGCATTATTTCTTCTGCTACTTCTAACTCTAAACTTTTTCTTCTACAAAATTTTTGTCTAGTTTCCGTATTTATGAAATATCTTTGCAAAATAAATAAATAAAATGGGGGTAAATTGACACCTGCAAACTTATTTATCGCGTAAATAAACAAAATATCTTCAATCTCAAAATAAATAAATAAAAATGAAAAGTAGTAAATCCACATACCACTTTACATTCATTCTACTGCTAAAAAGAAATATTTAAAATGGCTCTACATTATACAAAATTGCTGATTTTAATACTTGTAAAATTAAAATGAAATATTTAATATCTTTTTAACGAAAAATAGTAACGTATAAAAAGAAAAATGATAATCTGGTGTGTCACTCACACGACTTTCTCTAACCCTGAAATTTAATAGTATAAATACAGGTTGGAGATAAGGAGGTAAGATAACGAGTACTGTCATGTAAAACTATGTTAAACAATTCAAATTAGGCTTCGGAAGAGTTTTATAGGATAATTAGTTCTGTGGTCAACACCCCGTTTCATTAATGCACCTACATTTATATAGAATTTAATTCCGTTATTAAAATTAAAAGTTTACTTAAAATAATACAGACAATTTTTACACGCAACATTCATTGAAACTTTTCAATCTTGATCAAACTTTTCCCGTAACAAACTTCTATTAACTTCAAAATACAACATTTGGATCTCCTGAAATTATTCGTTTTTAAGTTATTCTAAGAGACACAGACAAAGATCAAACGTTAACAAACTTGACTACGGTAATCAGGAAGTCTCAGAATGTGTATATATAACAAAAAACAAGCGATGAATATTTAGCTTAAAACATACATTATTTACCATATCTCTATGAGGAATTTATTACAATTCCTTAACAACTTTTCTGGAAATGGTAAATTAATTAGTAAAGCACATCCACTAACAACAAATAACTAGTGTGTTGTAGCCACCACATGACTTTCTTCTATATTTTCCTATACAAATTCACTCAGTAAAAATAATTTATTAAAATTATTATTTAAAAAAAATATCTTCCATGATAATGCAGACGATTTTCATATTAGAGAAGTCGTATAACACTAAAAATCAAAAAAAGTTCAATATTCTCAATATTACATTAAAAAAAAAAAATTTTTTTTTGGTAAAAATGAAAAAAATTCATAACTTTATTTTAAATTATCGCAGATCGATGGTTCAACCATTCGTTTTAAAGGTATTGGCGAGCTCTTTTGAAAGATACCCATCATGAAAATGTACTCCCCTCGAGGGGGACTTCCACCGGCGAGGCTCCTACATACACAAAAAAAATTTCCCAGTTGACCATCTCTATTACAAAAAATATATATTCGCTTCATTTGGTTTTGTGCAGTCTATAGATGGTAAACTCTACTTTCCTGCAATTTTCCCCATAGACGTAATTTATTTGAATACTTTTGAGTGTCCCTGTACACGAACCATTTACTTTATCTCAACGAAAAGCTTAATGTAGCATCCCTATATGATACACATTTAGAATACCAAGTTTCGAATTTCTGCTTCTATTTGTTCTTGAGATATGCTGATAACAGACAGACACACACAGACAGACCATTCGCTAAAAACATGATTTTTGTATTCAGTGGACCTCAGAACATGTAAATATAACAAAAACTCACTTTCGAAAATTTGACTCTAAAATAATACTTTCTCTACCTTATGGGTAAGAGAAAGTAAATAATCTGGTGTGTCACTCACACGACTTTCTCTTACCGTGAAATTTAATACTATAAATACAGATTGGAGATTAAGAGGTAAGATAACGAGTACTGTTATGTAAACCTATGTTAAACAAATCAAATTAGGCTTTGGAAAAGTTTTATATGATAATTATTTCTGTATGAGGGGGGGGGGCTACCGCCCCCCTCACCCCGTTTCATTAATGCACCTACATTTATGTAGAATTTAATTCGGTTATTAAAAAAATAATTATGTTATTAAAATTTAAAAAAATTATCTTTTATGATAATGCAGAGGATTTCCATATTAGAGAAGTAGTATAACACTAAATATTAAAAAAAAAAGCTTCCATTTTAATCTCAATATTAAAAAAAAAAAAAAAAAAAAAAAAAATCTTTTTTTTTTTTTTTTTTTCGTTAAAGGTAAAAAAATCGATAATTTTGTTTTAAATTATCACAGATTTATAGTTCAACCATTCGCTTTAAAGATATTGGCGAGCTCTTTTGAAAGATACCCATCATAAAAATTTACTCCCCTCATGGGTGGGCCTTCCCCCCAAGGGGGGGGGGAGGCGATGCTCCTACATACACAAAATTTTTTCCCCAGTTGACTATCTCCAGTACATAAAATATTTTTTCGTTTCATTTGATTTAGTGCAGTCTATAGATGTTAAACTCTACTTACCTGCAATTTTCCCCACAGACGTAATGTATTTGAATACTATTGAGTGTCCCTGTACACGAACCATTTGCTTCATCTCAACGGAAATCTTACTGTAGCATCCCTATATGATACACATTTAGAATACCGAGTTTGAAAATTCTGCTACTATTTGTTCTTGAGATAGCTAATAACAGACACACAGACCATTCGCTAAAAACATGATTTTCGTATTCAGGGAACCTCAAAACATGTAAATATAACAAAGACTCACTTTCGAAAATTTTACCCTAAAACAATACTTTCTCTACCTTATGGGTAAGAGAAAGTAAAAATGCTGCGTCACATTTTATTAAGATTAAATTATTATTATTATTATTAACGTAGTTGTTGAAAGTTTTTTTTTTTTTTTTTTTTTTTTTTTTTTTTTTTTTTTTAAGCTATAGCTGTAAATACATGTTCTAACAATTTACGAACTACGATGATATGAAAATAAAATAAACAAACAGTATATATATATGTACTCGTAATATTTTTATAGCATATATTTAAGTAAAGCAGAAAAAAAAGTAAATAAATAAATAAAGAATAAGGATATTGGGAAATAGACATAAACGAATGCTAATTTGTGATACATATTATTAACAATGTCAATATAACAATGATACATAGACTTTAAAGTACAACCTAAGAAAATTTAAAGTTTTCAGTAAGTATTAGCAAACTTACCTATCTAGACTTTATAAATATGGAACTAAAGCGCCATTTTTTTTAATGTCGCAACAAGAAATCTGTCCTTTTTTTTTTCGTTTGAATGAATGGCAGATAGAGAGTACGTAATTGCATGGCATTATTTCACTTTAATTATTCACAGTAATATGAAAATCAAAAATTTTTTTACAGTGTAACAAATTACAAATCAAGATCTCTTGATTACTTTACTGTCAGTTTACGAGTTTACGTTACAATGCATTTAGCGGAAGCAGTAGCAAACGTTTAAAAGTTTCGGTTTGAAGTTTGAAGCTCATTTGTTCTTATTCGCGCATCTGAATCACCTGACAGTTTGACGTCATAGTAAAGGTCGAAACAGGAAATTGAAGAACTGATACAGAAGCCACTAATGTGCAGATTATATAGTTTAAATGCAGAAAACTCTTGATTCCGCAATTTAACAGAGCATTTTAGTTAATCTTCACATTAACGAATTTCGAGCTTTAAGGGTAACATTTGTACTAATTAATTGCTTTTCCTTTTTTAACAATTGCTGCTACATTAAATAAATAATTCAAAAATTATTTAAATTCGACCTCTGTAAGTGACAAAATAAGATTTTTTAAAATACAAATTATGAATTTATAAATAATATTATAGATAATAAATATTATCATAAATAAATAATAATAATAATAAATGATATTAATGATATAAATTAAAAAATGATATTAATGATAATAACAATAAAAAAAAAAAAAACAGCTTTATTTTACCAATATTCCATACAATAAATTTTTTAACATGTTATACAACATATCTCAATATTTTTGAAAATCTACTACTGTTTTAAATTTTAAATCACAGCTTTGCAATTATTTATTCATTTATTTATTTTATTTATTTATTTATTTTTAATTTAGTAACAGATAGTAATAACCTACCTAATCAGGATGACTGTTAATTTTCCTGTAATAACCACGTAATACATGATAAAGCATATTTAAAATGGTTTTAGGTAACAATTTTCAAGAAAATCGTTAGAGCCGTTTTTGAGATACCAACATTTATCAAAACTTGGCATATTCAATTAATGACCGGAAAACAATAATTACATACAAAAGTATACATAAAAGGGAGTTATTATGGCGAGTTTGAAAAAAAAAAATACGTACAGCCGTTTTCAAAGAAACGCACTTGCAAAACCTGAATTTCAGCTATTTATACAGGGTGCCTATCAATTTTCCTCAACTAACCAATTATATCTTTAGAAAGGCCATCTAATAGAGTGTTTACAGAGAAACTTTGAAGAAAATCGTTAGAGCCGTTTTTTGAGATACGGACTTATAGTCCTACTTCCGGTTTCCGATGTCCCACTTCCGGTTTCCCAGTTTTCACCAAAATTTGGAAAATTCACTTGTTTACCAGACCTGTCTCAATTCTGAAGTTTCGTAGTTCTATCTTTATTAGTTTCGGAGATATGATAGTCAGAAGATTCCCCACACACATACACGCACACACGCACACACGTACACACATACACTGAACAATTGCCAAAAACCACTTTTTTGGACTCAGGAGACCTTAAAACATGTAAACTAGGTAAAATTTCGATATCGAATTTTTGGACCGAATACAATACTTCCATTACCTATGGTAGTCGGGTAATGGAAGTAAAAATTCTTTGGATATTATTATTTGATGATGTTATAAAAATCTTCCAAAAAATTAAAAAGCGAATTGAAGATAGAATGCAGATTTTTTTTTTTTTTTTCTTTGAAATGTCTGCATTTTGTTATTAAAATTTAATCATGATATGAAAATCTGTTCATTAAAGTGAAGATAGAATTCAGATTTTCTTTTGTCTGCATATTGTTGGTGAAATTGAATGGTGTTTTGAAATCTGTAAATTAAATTGAAGATAGATTGCAGGTTTTTTTTTGTTTGTCTTCAAAATATCTGCATTGTGTTGGTGAACTTTAATGATGATATGAAAATCTCCAAAAACTCTGCAGAATCAATTGAAGATTAAATGCAATTTTTTAATGTCTTCAAAGAATCTGCAGAATTTTTACAAATATCTGCACGTTTTATTTATTTTTTGCAGACATGCTAGAGATTTTTTTTAGCTGGGAAAATACACTCAAATCAATGAAAATCAAATAAACCAATCAAACATTTCGTAATTCCTCATGTCGTAGCTCTAGTTCAACGTAAAATACACTGAAATCAATGAAAATGAAATAAACCAAACAAATCTTTTGTAATTCATCATAACGTAGCTGTAGTTCAATGTAAAATACACTCAAATCAATGAAAATCAACTAAACCAATCAAATCTCTCCTAAGATTCTCCATCTGCGTCGTCATAGAAATGGGAAGTTTTATTCTCATATTTTTATTAATCAAAAGAAAACTAATCAAAAATTCGAAAATCTGACTTCGATTTGCACAATGACCCTTCGGAGGGCACCTTTGTGTTAAATCACGTGACTGTCCGAGCTACTGTTTTCGAGAACAGTGAAATATACATATATATATATACAAATATTGCTCACTTGATAGCATGAGTAATATAAGGAGAAAGTGTTGGATTTGTAAAAAGTTTCAAACTTCAGTTTTTGATGGATTTAAACGTTTTGAAATGTCCTGAACACAATTTGACTAATTTTAGAAAATGTCTGCCTGTCTGTGTGTCTCTGTGTGCTTGTGTGTGTGTATCACAAATTTTGTGGACACTGTATCTCACGAATCAATGTACAAAATGTAACTAAATTTAATATTTATTTGGACCCTGACCTAATCCCATGCAGCCACTGATATCCAATAGACATCTAAATTACATCCAATGATCCATAAAAGGTACAAAATAGCTAAAGAATGTCCTATAAAAGTCCAGGCTATCCTGTACTAATTATAGATATCTATTAGATGTTTAAATACAGACCAAATTTAGACGTGCCTTTTTCGATGTCTAATAGATGGAACATGTTAGATCAAACCAAGATTTAGATATTCTCAATATCTATTAGATCTAACAAGTCCAATTATTGGATATTTGGAGATTTATTGGATATGTAACAGACGTTTAATGGGTGTAAAAAAGAAAGACATTTGTCGTTCTAATAGATATCTGGAGGTTATTTATGGATAATTTTTCAACGTTTATACGTTTTTATTAGATGTCTTATGGATGTAAATGGTTGTATTGGAACTTGTACAGATTACATTTGGGGACGAATCTTTCAACAGGTTACGCTGAAATCTAAATTTTTTGTGAATTCTTAACACAACAGTATAGGAGAAAATTTCGTACACATATGCATAAAAAGAGTAACTTTTAAGGCATGATTATAAAATTAACAAGACTAATTGATAATAGCTGCACAGTGAGAAAAGATTCTGTAACTGATATCTAGAATCTAAATTGTGTCTCTAGAAAAAATAGTTCCATGCCATCCTTATAATTTCTAGTTCCCTTAGAAAGCGAGTTCTAGAAGCCCCTATTAGAATTCTAGCGCGTTTACTAATATCTTCGAGGGAAAAATATTTAAAAATCTCTGCAGATACATGAGACTGCAAGAGGCGGGTTTTAGCCACTATAATATTGGTTTATGACCCAATTCTAGAAAATCAATCGAGAATTTCTCCCAATACAAAAGATTCAGAATATTCGGAATATTCAGAATATTGTTTCACCATCTATAAATGTGTAAGCTAGAAATTCTCGATCATTTCGTCTATTCAGTTTATTGGCGTGTCTCATGTGCATAGCTCGGAAATCTATATTTCTAGTTAAGGGATTTAGAGAATGGCCACTTATTCTCTCTCGAGGAAGGTGGCACATATATATATATTTTTCTCTCAGTGTACTAAACTAAGAAAATTTGTGTGCATGTAGGGACATCACTCCCCTGGGGGGACGTTTTTCCCCATGGGGTGTAAAATTTCAATTTGGATATTTTTAGATAGAACTCGCTATTACTTTTAAAACGAGATCTTGAACCACAGATCTGTGATAATTTAAAACAAAGTTTTTTTCTTTTTTTTTTTTTTCTTTCTTTTTTTTTTTTTTTTTTAAATGCTGGAACAAAATTGACTTTTTTTCGGCATTTAATGTTATACTTCTGTGAGATTAAAAATCGTCTGCATTCATCATGGGAAATAATTTTAATAATTAATAATTTAATAAATAATTTGTGCTGCGTGAATTTGTATTATATAGAAGAAAGTCTTGTGGTGGCCACAACATGTTAGTTTTATTTTATTTTCTTTCTTTCTTCCTTTCTTTTTTTATTTACACGTGTATTTAAATTAAATTTTCTTTATTAAATATTAATGCTTTCAGATAAAAATTTCGTTTACATAATTTAATTGATCTTACTGCTTTAATATATTTAAATGGTTACGCTAGAAATATTACAAATTTAAGAATTTTAAAATTACAAATAATTATACAATTTTTTTCCCCTTAGTTTTAATTTTAAGATCTGTTCGAATATTTTTTGCTGCATATTTTTTTCTTATATGATGTAAATGTATTCGATCATTTGATGTTATTAGTTTTAAAATCTATTTAAAGAAAATTAATGTAATTTTAAGGAAAAAAAATCGAAAATTTACTACCGTCTAATTTTTGCCATTAATACGTTTAAACTTCGATGGTTACAGCTCTTAACCACATAGAACGCGATAGCACCAGTTTCAAGATTGTAAAAAGTAAAATATAAGAAATATAAGACAAAATAAGTGTTCAAGAAACAGTTCAAAAACAGGAAACTATATCATGAAGTAGTTGAACTATAAACTGTATAAAAAAGTCCTGTTTGCTGCAGTTTGCAGCGAGAAATTTTCTGCAATTCAGAAAAATGCGTTCTATCAACGGAAAAATTACGGTGGTAAAACATATTTTTCTGAATTAGCAAACTGCAGCGAACAGGACATTTTTTTTTTTTTGACAGTGTACGAAGTCTCAATTACATAAAAATCTGCAGTGATATCACTTTCTGAACTGCAAGTAATTAACGGTTGTTTGAATAAATAAATTAAAGAAAGATATAATCATAAATAAACAAAAAAGGAAAAATAAGAGGATGTTTGAATATTTTTCTGCAAACAGTATACTGTTTAGTGGAAAATAATGTATCCAAATTCTTTTATGCGTCCCTGTAAAAGAACTGCAAAAGGTAAGCACAATATATCAATCATTTATCTGATTTATTTTATGATTAATATATATATATTTATATAAAAGCGGGTTTTAAAAAGAATGAGATTACATACCACAATGTATATAAATTCTATTTTGTATTACAGTAAAAAAAGTATGTTGTAGGAATAGAGTAAGTGCACCAGTGATTGACTCTTTTAGAGCAATCACTGATGGGTTTAATGTTCTAGTCATCAGAAAATATTTTTAGAAATCTTAAGTTAGTACATATGGTATGAGAGACATCCAGAACCACATATATGCTAAAATATATACATTTGATAACAATTGTTATTTATTTATTTATTTATTTATTTATGAATTTTTATTTGACTCCTACTCAATGTTCCAGTAATCAATACTGCCAGTTTTTCATTTTTTCAATAATTGACACCCTACGTTCCAGTGTTTGACACTGCTAGTTATTCATTTCACCAGTTATTAGCACTCTATGCTCCAGTGTTTGAGATAAAATGATAGAATTCTTATATGTAAAATATATGATTTCATTATTTTTCTTATTTATTAATTATTTTGGGATAGATGTCAATTACTGGAGCATGCCAATCACTGAAGCACCTACCCTATATGAAATATCTAATTTTTGAGTACATTTCAGCAATTTTTGAAAAGAAATGTTGCATTCAATATTGCTACAAAAAACACAATGCAACATAGACAGCTGAATTTGTATGAAATGATATATTGTTTGTCCAATGTCTTAGACCTCAATAACGAGTTCAAATGATGAAATCAAATTATTTTTTTTAATTGCTTTATATGATAGTTCTGTTGTCGTAATGAAATTTCATTTAGACTATTATTATTTGCCAGTATTTCTTTAACTTGATTTTAGTGTCTATTATATACTATAAAAAAGGTATTGGATGGAAAAGAACATTCTATAATAATAGCAGGAGACTTGGCGTTGGAATATTAAACCAGGAATAAACTACTACGTCAGAAACGCCAAAGAAAAATTATTGAGGTGCATACAGCTGTTTCGGTAGCCTAAAGCGTACCGTCATCAGTGCAAAAAGAATTCAGAATCTGGAGAAGTGCTCATATATATAGGAGAGGGACCGGATTTAGTTCAACCAATAGGATTACGGAAGAGGTGGGGAGTGTGGCCAATAGGAATTAAGGAATGTGTAGCTGTGTAAACTGTAGAAAAATTAAGGAAATGTGGACTGAATGTAAAATTTCCAACAATCAGACAAATAGGGAACAGCGAAATCACAATTTACAAGGTTTTTAAAATTTTTATAAATATGAAAAGCTTCAAAGAAATCGAGTTCATGAATGGATTTAGGTCTGCAAATTATTTTAGCTGAATTAAATTTGAAATTATGATTTTCCTCCCAGCAATGTTTAGAAATAGCCGATTTATTGGTTTCTTGTTTGCGGACGTAATTCATATGTTCTTTTAGACGAAATTTAAGACTGCGTTTAGTTTGGCCAATATATGATAAACCACACTGACAGGAAATACTATAAATGCCCCAAGAATTATGCATATCAATAGGATCTTTTAACTGAGAAAAGGTGAGTTTATTGGAAGGCGAAAATATTATTTTAAAATCATATTGTTTGAGAATTTTAGCTATGGTTTGACTGGTTTTAGAAAAATAGGGTAAAACAATACTGATATTAGATGTGACTGATTTAGTAGACGAAATACGAGGGAGTTGTAATTTTTGGATAGCTTTGTCTATAATGGAAGGGTCATAACCTCTGTCAATTGCGATGGCTTTCAGGTATTTAATTTCAGATTTCAATAAAATAGGATTTGAACAAATATTAAGGGCACGGTTTACAAAAGTATAGAAAGCAGCCATTTTTTGGTTAGGTGGGTGACATGAACGCGCATGGGGAGGAAGGGAGACTGCAAAATTTTTACGATAGACAGTGGTTGAAAATCCATTTACAGTGCGAGAGACGAGGGTATCAAGAAATGGAAGGGAGCCATTGTTTTCTATTTCATATGTAAACTGGATATTACTGTCAATTGAATTTAAGGTATCTAAGACATGGTCAATATTGTGATGAGATATGTCGATGAGTGTGAAGGTGTCGTCAACGTAACGGGTCCAAAAAGGAAAAGATATTTTCTTAAAAAGCTTGCTTTCGAAATAGTGCATGTAAATAGTGCTTATAAATTAATGATGGCCCATACATTCCTCTGCCACGTGACCCCTCTCCTCAAGAATTAAATAAAATTAAATCTGCTATAAAATCTTGCCCCTTGTTATTGAACTCGACTAAATCCCATCTTATCCCTTCTATTGCTAATTGTGCCAGATTTTATGCTTTACCAAAAGTTCACAAACCCAATATTCCATTTCGTCCAATAGTCTCTAATATCGGTACTGCTTCCTATAATCTAGCTAAATTTCTCACCACAATTTTTGCTCCACTTCTTGCTGCTAATAGTTATACTGTTAAGAATTCTATAAATTTTGCAAAAAATATTCCTCACACTAATCTCACTATGGTTTCTTTCGATGTAAAATCTCTTTTCACTAATGTTCCAATAAGTGGCGCCCTCTGCTGTCTCGAAAATAGATTAAAAGAGTTTCATTTCACCTCTTTCGAAATACAAGAATTAATTCCTCTTACCCGCATTTGTTTATCACAAACCACTTTTTCTTTCCAAAATAAATTCTATCGTCAGTCTGAAGGTTTAGCCATGGGTTCCCCTCTCTCCCCAATTCTCGCAGATATTTACATGCACTATTTCGAAAGCAAGCTTTTTAAGAAAATATCTTTTCCTTTTTGGACCCGTTACGTTGACGACACCTTCACACTCATCGACATATCTCATCACAATATTGACCATGTCTTAGATACCTTAAATTCAATTGACAGTAATATCCAGTTTACATATGAAATAGAAAACAATGGCTCCCTTCCATTTCTTGATACCCTCGTCTCTCGCACTGTAAATGGATTTTCAACCACTGTCTATCGTAAAAATTTTGCAGTCTCCCTTCCTCCCCATGCGCGTTCATGTCACCCACCTAACCAAAAAATGGCTGCTTTCTATACTTTTGTAAACCGTGCCCTTAATATTTGTTCAAATCCTATTTTATTGAAATCTGAAATTAAATACCTGAAAGCCATCGCAATTGACAGAGGTTATGACCCTTCCATTATAGACAAAGCTATCCAAAAATTACAACTCCCTCGTATTTCGTCTACTAAATCAGTCACATCTAATATCAGTATTGTTTTACCCTATTTTTCTAAAACCAGTCAAACCATAGCTAAAATTCTCAAACAATATGATTTTAAAATAATATTTTCGCCTTCCAATAAACTCACCTTTTCTCAGTTAAAAGATCCTATTGATATGCATAATTCTTGGGGCATTTATAGTATTTCCTGTCAGTGTGGTTTATCATATATTGGCCAAACTAAACGCAGTCTTAAATTTCGTCTAAAAGAACATATGAATTACGTCCGCAAACAAGAAACCAATAAATCGGCTATTTCTAAACATTGCTGGGAGGAAAATCATAATTTCAAATTTAATTCAGCTAAAATAATTTGCAGACCTAAATCCATTCATGAACTCGATTTCTTTGAAGCTTTTCATATTTATAAAAATTTTAAAAACCTTGTAAATTGTGATTTCGCTGTTCCCTATTTGTCTGATTGTTGGAAATTTTACATTCAGTCCACATTTCCTTAATTTTTCTACAGTTTACACAGCTACACATTCCTTAATTCCTATTGGCCACACTCCCCACCTCTTCCGTAATCCTATTGGTTGAACTAAATCCGGTCCCTCTCCTATATATATGAGCACTTCTCCAGATTCTGAATTCTTTTTGCACTGATGACGGTACGCTTTAGGCTACCGAAACAGCTGTATGCACCTCAATAATTTTTCTTTGGCGTTTCTGACGTAGTAGTTTATTCCTGGTTTAACATTCTATAATGTTGCGTGTACTTTAAGTTAAAGGATTATTTATTATCTTGTAACTCCCTTTTATTCTTCATACATACGTACAGTGAGTGTTAAAATTATTAGAAATTTCTTTTATTTTTACATTTATTCGATTTTCTAAAAAAAATGTTAAACAACATGGTCCGGTACTTCAAACAAGCAAAGAATATTTAAAACCTCACATTTCTCACTATCGACCTAGTTCAGAGTGCAATTAGGGGATCAACCACAAATTTAAAAATTATGAAAAATTCTTTGGATCACCCTGTATCATAAAAATCTGTAAATGACTTGTAAATTGATTACATTATTGCACATACTATGTACAATATTTCTATGTCTCGATGCAGGAATAACGCAATTATTTAGGCGGATTTATTTTTATTATTATTTTTTTTTTTACAATAATTAGAACAGATGCTTATAACTGGAACAGATTTCCATGAAAATTTATAAAACTTGCTGAAAAAGTGACAAAACTTTAGAAAAACATTATTGTGAAACATAAAATTCACACGTATAATATTTGTTGAGATATTAGCATTTTTAGTAAATATTATTATACTGCACATGCGTGAAAGATAAACACAAAATTATTGCATAAATTGAAAGCTAGATATAATGAGCAACTGTTTCCAAAAGTTCATTTGAATAGAATAAAAATTAAGCAAATTGTCGGCAAAAGAACGAACAAGATGTTAGGTATTTCCCAGAGTTGAAATTTCATCAAGGGTTTTTCATAAGCTGAGTAGTATTTAATTTAAAGATCCAGTTATTTCAACCCCATTGCAAAAGTTCTTTTTTGTGAAAAACCCCTTATAGGCTTATAACTTTAACATATTTTTTATTTATTTACTAAGATTTGTTAGCTCATAAGGCGTGCAAATAAAAATAAAAATAATTTTTATCATTTTAATGTAATATTGATTCATATATATGTAGTACGACAGGACTTTTTTTTTCAATCTGCAATTTTGCGTTTTTGTCGATATCACCTTGAATATGCTACGATACCTGCAAATACCTAGTTTTATCGTTTAATTTCTTAAACTATCTTAAAATATTATGTCAAATCCGTAAAAACATTTACATTTTATAAATAAACATAATTATTATTAACATTATCTTACAATATATTTCTCTATATAATATATTACATTATATAAATATGTAATTAAATATATTTTCTTATGTCAGAAAAAAAAGAAAGAAAGAAAGAAAAAAGAAATGTAAAGGAAAAAAAAAAGATAGAAAAATGAACGTGCATTTTTTTTTTTTTTATAATTGAAATAAGATTGAGAAAAATCTTGCTAAAGAAATGGACAGCTTCAGAATGGAGCCTCTTGGCGAAAATTGAAATTTGCCCCGAAGGAGCTTGGGCATTTCTCGCCAAGATGTTTACTTACGCATTTGAGATACCTGTTTCAATTCATCGCCAAAAAGACAGCAGAAATGTAAAAACGGCCAAAGTTCTCTTAGGCTAAAGCTATAACAAAGTAATTTTAAGAAATGGATAGAGTAACCGATGCTAAGGAATGAAATACAGTTACTGCATGACTTTATGTGGAAGAACAGGTTAATATAAGTCCTTTTGTACTAAATTAAATTCTGTTTATAAAGAATCTAAGCAGAATTTCTCTCTTTTCAAAAGTTGTTCTTTTTTCTTTTTTTAATGCCATATTTATTTATAAAAAAGGAGTCTAATCATAAAAAGATATCATAAAATCCTATTTATGTATTAAGACTGTTGGGTTAAAAAAAAAAAAATAGCAAATATTTTAAGCAAAAACAATTCTGTAAGACATTTATAGGAATATACGTAATATGAACATTCTAATGAATCTGCAACAAAGTCAAAATGAGTACCAAGTATATCAGCTTTCAGAATGTGATTATATCTTTCATGACATAAATTAGAATTAATGTACAGAAAAACATCTAGATATAGTTAAAATACTAAAATGTTACACTTACTTTCCGCATTAGTTTTATAGGCGGTAATCATACTCGGTAAAATATGTACGCAAAATTTAAATTTCCAGTAAAATTCTGTAATTTATTACTTTAGAATGTAGGTTCTGTTTACTTAAACATTTCATTTCGCATAATATCTGCCAAAGGTACAATGGAACTGGGACAGCTAAATTTGCATGAAACGACATATCGTTTGTCAAATGTCTCAGATTTCAATAACTGGATCAAATGATGAGTTCAAATACCTTGTTAGTTGAAATACGTGACAGTTCTGTTGTCTTAAATGAATTTAAATCTGAATACAAATCAGTGTTGCTCCATTATTTATCCTATTTAACTAAAGTTTGCTAACATGAGATGAAAATTCGCAAAATATTATTATTGTTATTATTATTATTATTATATAATGAAATTATATATTATATCGTATTTTCTGTTTACTTTATCGTTTAATTTAGCAATCCAGTTTATTTATTTAAATTTAACCAACATTCGACTCTTGCATAGCATTTTATTCGGGAAAAGTTTTTTATACTGAAAATAAAAAGGTAAGTACAGTCGGTAACAAAAGTATCCGAACACTAGCAAAAATTCCTATGTAAAAAAAAAGTACATTCATACGGTTTTGTTAATTAAATCCTTGTCGAATCCTGTTCTTAGTCAGTGTAACAACATGATTCGATAAGGATTTATATAAAGAAACCGTATGAAGTGTACTTTTTTTGACACAGGAATTTTTGCTAGTGTTCGGACACTTTTCTTACCGACTGTATATTATCTCCATTTGTTGTAGCAATTATCAGTTTTCTATCGTTAAGTGTTTATCGTTTAACAACATTATTATTCATTAAGCTATATTATCGTTCGACAACATCAATTTATTCTTTTTCAAGAAACTATTAGCATTTTAATAAAAAACAAAAATTTAAAGAAATTATTTAACATTTTAAATGTTTTACTGATTCCTAAATAGTCGATATTAAACCCTGAATGGTTCGCGTTTTTACTTTTCTAGGAAAAAATGTCAAATTGCCTGATCATATTATATTATTGAAAAATAAACTTTTAATATTAGGACCATTTGATTAAAAAATATATTTTTATAAGACTAAATTTCTGTGATATTCTTATATAGTAAAATTAATAATAAAAGGAATTTAAATAAACCTTAAACAAAATAGAAGATGTATATATGTTGCAATTCCTAACTTATTATTACTTTCTACTTTAATGAATAGAGGAAGATTCATAAAAAAAAAATTGTTTTATGTTTCTAATGGTCATTTTTGTACGTTTTAAGATATCTTGAGCGCATTTTCATTGTTTTTTGAATGACCTCAATCTGCATACATATACACGTGTGACAAAACTTTTGTGGCAGTCCTAGATAAATATGTATGCATAGAAAATTAAGTATATATTATTTGCAATTTTACATAAATTGGTTGTCGATCACATTTTGGTGAATATCGCTGAAAAACGGCGAAGTTAAAGTAAAATATTCCCCATTTACGCGCATGCTCTATCACAAATTCTTTAGTATATAAATGTTGAAAAGCTTTTAAAAAAAATTATTTTTCTATTCTAGTGCATATCGATTGAGACAAGTGATGGTACACACACACACACACAGAGAAAAAAAAAAGAAAGAAAGAAAGCTCTGTAAACAAATAAATCTGGTTTACTTAATAGGTTGCTTCGTTGCCTCCCCCCCCCCCCCTGGTCCTTTTTTTTTTCTTCATAGAACAAAAAAAGAATATGCTAGCCACAAAGAAATATATATATATATATATATATATATTTCAATTCACACTAAATTTATTCTTTCATTTTCACTGCTAATAATTTTGAACTACATAGGTTGAATATGGCAACAACATGGCTGCAACCACAATATGGTGAAATCTTTTACCATAATTTGGTGCTTGGTTTAACCAAAGCTTGGTACTGTAGCAGTTGCAACCATAAGATGGTGAAATATTTTACCATGATTTGGTGCTTTTTTCAATAAGAAGTACCAAATCACAGCAGAAGATTCCCCCATCGCATGGTTACTGTAATACCAACTTTTGGTTCAACCTAGCATATTGCAACCACTGTAGCACAAAATTTTGATTCTACCTAGCATATTGCAGTTACTTTAGTACCAGCTTTTGGTTCAACCTAGCATATTGCAAACACTGTAGTACAAAATTTTGATTCAACCTAGCATATTGCACTTACTTTAGTACCAACGTTTGGTTCAACCTAGTATATTGCAACCACTCTAGTACAAAATTTTGATTCAACCTAGCTTATTGCAGTTAATTTAGTACCAGCTTTTGGTTCAACCAGCGTATTGCAACCGCTGTAGTACAAAATTTTGATTCAACCTAGCGTATTGCAGTTAATTTAGTACCAACTTTTGGTTCAACCTAGTATATTGCAACCACTGTACTACAAAATTTTGGTTCAACATTGCATATTGCAGCTACTAGCAACTTTTGATTCAACGTAGCATATTGCAACTACTTCAGAACCAAATTTTGGTTTAATCTTGAACTAAAATTATACACAGTGTAGGTGGTGACATAAAGGCCTGCCATGACTCACATTTTACGATATTTTATGGGTATATCTTAGCAATTATTGGTTAAAATTACGCAAAAAGTAAAATCTTCATTGTGTGAAGCTTAATTAGTTTAATTTTTGGGTACGTTAAACGCTAGGTATCACTGTTATATAGAATGATACAGAAGCAATCTTCGTAATGGTTACAATATGCTAGTTTTTTAATTAAGAATTGCTATTTTTAATAATCTTAATTAGGATCAACAGCATAATCTTAACAGCACAATATGTTACGGAAACGTAACAATCATATCATATCGAAACATTATAAATACTTCAGAAACGTTTCAAATCGTACAGTTTGCTTTCAGGTTAGTTTTAAAAACGGAGAAATGTCCGCCATTGTTACAAAATAAATAAATAAATAAATAAATAAAATAAAAAGAGAGAGAAAAAGAGAGAGAGAGAGTTACGTATCTGAAGGTTTCATCTACTTAAAGGGCTTGGCACCTCTGACATCGCAGCACTGAATGCTTTATATAAAATCTTATTCTTCCACACAGAGAAAAAAATATATACTGCCTTTCTCTATAATAAATAAGTGGCCATTTTCTAAATCCCTTAACTAGAAATATAGATTCCCGAGCTATGCGCATAAGACACGACAATAAACTGAATAGACGAAATTATCGAGAATTTCTAGTCTACACATTTGTAGATGGTGAAACAATATTCTGAATACTCTAAATATTCTAAATCCTTTAAATTGCGAGAAATTCTCGCTTGATTTTCTAGAATTTGGTAATAAACAAAGATTATAGTTGCAGAAACTCGCCTCTTGTAGTCTCATTTATCTGCAGAGATTTTTAAATAACTTTACCCTCGAGAATATAGGTAAACACTCTAGAATACTAATAGGGGCTTCTAGAACACGCTTTCCAAAGGGACTAGAATTTATCAGAATGTCATGGTACTATTTTTTCTAGAGCCACAATTTAGATTCTAGATGTCAGTTACAGAATTTTTTCACAGTGAATTTAGTATTTATAAATTGAACTACATTAGGTTTTGTTCTATAAAATGTATATTCAGGCAAGTATTCGCATGGTTCATAATATATTTTTGCTGATTTGAAATCTTTAAACCACGTTTTCTCAGTTTGCATTTCTTCATGAATTCATGAGCTTTAAAATGCTAAAACTTCTACAGATTTTGTGTGTGTGTGGGGGGGGGGGGGGGGGGGAGAGATAATAATTAGAAATGAAAAAAAAAAACATGATTTTCGTTATATTTTTCTTTTCAAGATATTTCAAAATCCATCCCTAATTAGTAGTTCCCCACCATACTATAGGTATGGGGAACTTAGGTAATCGTGAAAATTATTTTCGACCTCGGTTTTTTGACTTTTTTACACGTTTTCAGGTTTTAGGAATCCGAAAATGACAAAATTAGTGTGGTGTCTGTCTGTAGGGTGTCTGTTAGTGTGTTAGTGTGTTAGTCCGTTAGTTTGTTAGTATCTTTACAGGATATCGCAGGAACAAATGATCGCAGAGAGGTCAGACCAGTTTTAAAATATTACTTTCGACACTGGCAAGAACCCTATTTATTTGCAACATTCGAAGAAAAAAAGCTTCGTAAATATTTTAAAATTTACGATTTTCTTAACATGGGAGAATAGGGCAAAATTTCACTTAAACTTGCATTAAATGAAAACGTTTTGTTGTAAAAATGTCAGACCATTTTTAAAATATCAGTTTTGATGCCGGAATGAACATCAGTTACTATAAACATGCTACTTTAAAAAATTCGCAAGTTATTGGATATTTACGAATTTTTTAACATGAAAGAATAGGACAAAATTTCACATAAACTTTAATTTTGAGGGATATTTTCATCGTAAAGATGTCAGACTACTTTAAAAATATTATTTAGGATACTGGCATAAATATTGTTGACTATAAATTTTCCAATATAAAAATTTCGTAAGTTATTAGAATTTTACGAATTTCTTACTATAACAGAATAGGGCAAAATTTTACACAAACGTCAATCTTGTGGGATACCGTCATCATAAAGATGTCAGACCACTTTTGAAATATTATTTAGGATACTGACATGAATACCATAGATTATGAATTCTCCAATTTAAAAAATTCGTAAGTTATTTGGAATTTACGATTTACTTAAAATGGCAGAATAAGGCAAAATCGCGCATAAACGTCCATTTTGAGGATCATAAATTTATCAGACAATTTCAAAATAACATTTATGATACTTGTATGAACATGATTGACTACAAATATTCTAATAGGAAAATTTCGTAAGTTATTCGAAATTTAAAATTTTATCAACATAGCAAAATGGGGCGATATTTCATATAAATATGCATTTTCGGGAAAGTTGCATTGGAAATAGTAGCATAAAAATAAACTACGAAATTGATCCCAGTAAAATAAATTAATAGATTAGAATAAGATAACTATATCGAACTGAATGGTGGATAGCCTATTAGACAAGGATTTCGTTCTGTCACTGTGTCAAGCGTTTGGTCAAATTCATTTCTCTTAACATGAACATAACATGTCCTGTACAAGAAATTTATGAGAACATACATATGATGGGGAACTGAGCAGAGTTCACCTATGCCAACTAGTTTTATTTTAAATAGTTTCTATTAACTATCTAAAAAAAACTTTAAATCTTTTCTTAAATATCTGTAAAATTTTAAGCACTTAGAAGATCATGAATTTACACAAAATGCAAATTGAGAAAACGCAATTTAAATATTTCAAGTCTGTAAAAAATGTATAAGAAAAACTATAAAAATTATTGCCTGAATATATGTTTCATGGAAAAAATATAATATAGTTCGATTTATAAATATCAAATGGAAATGCAAACTTTCATAGGAAATCTTCAGTGGTAAGAAGCAAAAAGTGTCAAGTTCCTATAAGTTGTAGTTTATACATAAAAGAATGAACGTTTCTGAAAGATATTAGACAGTATGTTGAAACGTCGATAATGAATTATTGTAAGCTCTTTGCAACATATAACTGATTTTTTATTTATTTATTTATTTATTTTTTACTGCATAGGAATACAATGTTAAAAATTTTGGTTCAAGGTTGAACCAAAATTTGGTAAAACAGTTGTTGAAATATTCTAGGTTAAACCAAAACTTGATACTTACAGTAGCTGCAAACATGCAATGGTCCAACTTTCTACCACGATATCGTACTTCTTGTTGAAAAAAAAGCACAAAATCCTGTCAAAATATGGTTACATCTTATGGTTACAACAACTATAGCACCAAACTTTGATAGAACCAAGTACCAAATCATGGTAAAAGTTTCACCACCTCATGATTGCATCTACCCTCGACGAGATGTCGAACGCCACAGCCCACTCGTTCCCGTTCTTCGATGTCTTTTTCTAGTAAATTTTGTTCTTTTATCCTTACTGGTGTTAGTCTTTTTTTTTTTTTTTTTTTTTTTTTTTCACACTTGACATTGTGAGTTTTTGTTGTTTTCGTCCCATCCTTTTTTTCTATGGAATTTTGACTCTTTTTGCCCGTGTTTCTATGTGTTTTTAGTTTTTTTCCCCATGAATTTTACATCCTAAAGTGCAGTGGTTAAACATGTTTTGGTTCAACCTAGGACAAATTTTCAACACTGTTTAAAATTCTCTAAAACTGTAATTTACATTCTGGATCAAACATTGGAACAGCAATCCAAATGTCTATGTGGATTTAAAAAAAAAAAAAAAAAAAAAAAAAAAAAACGTATATTTTAAGAATATTTCAACAAATCATAAACTTAAAATAAACGTTCTTTTTACTAAAACATTTATATTCCCTTGGTATATATTAAAAAACATCCAGTCTACTGGGACAACTAAATTTGCATGAAATCACATATCGTTTGTTAAATGTCAGTAATTTCAGTAACTGGATCAACTGATAAGTTCATATCCCTTCTTTAGATGCAAGATGTAACAATTCTATTGTTATTCCGAAATTTACTTCAGAATATTAAACAATGCTGCGTCGTTAATTATTCAGTTTAACTAGATTTTGGCGAATAATACATATGTCAATAAAGTTATTATTGATAGATAAATGATTCACATAATATGTTTTTAAATTGGAATTCTATTTATCAATTTTTATCAAAATTATTACTAACACTTTTTAAGTTAAAATTAAGAATCTCGTCTTCTGGGAGAGTGAATGCTTGGTTCGACAAATACTTTAGAAAACCTTGCACTTTAAATGCTATTTAGTTTCTCTAATTTCTCTCTCTCTCTCTCTCTCTCTCTCTCTCTTTTTTTTTTTTTTTTTGTTGTATAGGAAATTGTATTAAGGGCATTACTGGGTTAAGTAATGAGGGGGAGATATATTTTGAAAATGTCTTTGATTATGTTTATACTATACAAAAGGTAGTTAAATTGCTATGCAATATTTCGATTTTGAAAACCGTATTATTATATGATATTATTAATATTATTGAATAGATCAAAAGCCTACACGGATTAAATAACACATATAAAATAGCATGAGAAGGAAAGAAACAAACATACAAAAAAAAAAAAAAAAACACCTAGCACATTGAGAAAAAAAAAATAGCTATCAGAAAAAAATAGTAGAAAATGCAGAAAAAATGGACAAGAAAAAGAAACCGATGCCCAGTGTTGCCATACTTTGGTATTTGTCCCCATTTAAGGGATTTTAAATATTCAGGGAAATTTTGGGGAAGCAGTTTATGAAAACTAAAAAATATGGGGATTCTTTTTTTTTTAAATAAGTATTTTTTTTTTCTAAAATCCAACACAGAAAGAAAAGAACGATTGTAAAAATTATCAGATGATAATGCATTGATTTTGGATGATATTTCAGAAATAGAAAATCAATATTTTAACGAAGCGTGTTCTATGTTTATACATACATTTTACGAAAGTTAACCATGTTGAAAAATTACACCCGCCGGAGATACTTGTCCCTCTGGGTGTGAAAAAGATATTCTAAATATATAAAACATATTTCTTGGTTCACTATCACTATTATAAATATATATGTACGACTTTTGTTTTCTCTTTGAAATAAAAAAAAAATCTCGTTGTACACATTTATAGGAAATTTTGTCTCATCTTGAAAAATTACAAAACTGCAATAGGCTTTTTTTTTTTTTTTTTTTTTCGTGTTAATATTTTAAAGTAAAACAGTTTATAATGTTTTTATTTAAATATGCATTTTACTTATATAAATATATTATAAACTATAACTATACAAATGTATTATAAATATAGTTTAGGAGAATAGCGGTACGAAAGGAGTATAAAAAAAGTCGCCTGTGACAGCCCTTTATTTTAAAATTATGAACGAATTTTGGACGATTTTCATCAAAAGTGGATAGGCACTAATTTTTGTGAAGGTGCATCTATATATAAATGCATATGAAATAATATGCACTAGTTCTTGTTCTAGAACCGCGCAAAAAAAGTTTGTCACACACACACACACATCATTATCTTGACAGATATTTTCTAAACATTTTTAGAACATATATGTGTGTGTTGTTATGATGTGTGACATGATGTTGTAATGATGTGTCATTACAAACATCATTGCAACATCACGTGTTTCATGATGTTGTAATGACGTGTGTGTTGTCACGCACATATCATTATTGTGACAGATATTATCTAAAAATGGTCTAACGGTATTCTATATCAATACAAAAAACCCTTAACGGGTTAAAAGTTTGTGACGTAGCACTGTACTTTATGGCTATAAGAATTAGAAATACGGGTCTTAAAAATAATGATATCAAATTTTCAGTGACGCTTTGATATTAATTAAATTATACATAGATTTTCTTATTTGAATTTGCTTTTTCCTTTTATTTATATTTACAGTGTAAACGTTATTTTCAACATAAAATAATATATAGCATTTACTCATTGATACCTTTCCATTCACATCTCTTATACTATGAAAGCATGTGTTTTAAAAGAAATTATATGAAATTCCAGTAACGCAGTGGTGTTACATAAAGTGATTTGTTTTTAAATTTCTCTGCAATTATTTTGTTTTGCATATTAAAGTATATGTGCACATTGAAATATTGCTTTTAATTTTCAAATACGCTGTGAAATATATCACTTTCATTAAGCTTATATTATGCACTGAAATATATTTATTTCAATGAATTATTCTATCTTTTGCGTCACGCCATCCAAAACTGAAAAAAATTTCACAGTTTTTTTCTTTGCATCACAATATCTATTTGCATGCATTTTCAATTTATTTGGATGAAATGACACAAAGTAAACATTTCCATATATTTTACTTACAGTTTTGGATGGCGTGACGCAAAAGATAGAATAATTCATTGAAATAAATATATTTCAGTACATAATATAAGCTTAATGAAAGTGATATATTTGACAGCGTATTTGAAAATTAAAAGCAATATTTCAATGTGCACATATACTTTAATATGCAAAACAAAATAATTGCAGAGAAATTTAAAAACAAATCACTTAATGTAACACCACTGCGTTACTGGAATTTCATATAATTTCTTTTAAAACACATGCTTTCATAGTATAAGTGATGTGAATGGAAAGGTATCAATGAGTAAATGCTATATATTATTTTATGTTGAAAATAACGTTTACACTGTAAATATAAATAAAAGGAAAAAGCAAATTCAAATAAGAAAATCTATGTATAATTTAATTAATATCAAAGCGTCACTGAAAATTTGATATCATTATTTTTAAGACCCGTATTTCTAATTCTTATAGCCATAAAGTACAGTGCTGCGTCACAAACTTTTAACCCGTTAAGGGTTTTTTGTATTGATATCATTACTTTTTAGGGGTTAATGATCAAAACGTAAAATTAAAGGAGCATGGTAATGAGTTATAACACTGTATTAAAAGTGTTGTTTTATAGGTCATACTCGAACAAAATAAAAAACTAAATAAAATTTCAAAATTTTATAAAAAGTGATAAAAAAGATGGACACATGCAACATTACAAAGGCATAATATAGTACATTTTAAAAATGACAAAAATTTCTTATTTATATTTATTTCTTATTATAATTTTTTAGGTATAGATTTGATTTAAAAGAGAAAAATAAATAATAATAGAAAAATCTTTAAAAAGTGAAAATTTTATACTGGTAAATATTTAAGTAGTATAGTTTGTTATGAATTTAATTTAAAAAAAAAATCTTAATCTATTCAAAATTTTATTATAGCTTAACATTTTGTAATTTATATATTATATACACTAGAAACTTAATGAGCAAATTAATTATTTTCAAATTCTGTTTTAAGAATTTTTTCAATCCGTAGTTTAAGTGATTTATCACCTAATTTTGAAAAAATTACAAATATTTGCATATGATTATTATATTATTTGTCATTTTTATAAAAATAAAGGAAAAATTTTTGTTGTTGCAATCACCTTTTAAAATAGAACCAATTTTGAAAGTTAACAACGTATCAGCATGAAAACAATGTAAATACAAAGAATATTTTTGATAAACAAATGTCATATAAAATACAAGTACCTAAATAAATAACTCATTTAATATATATATTAAAAAGAGAAAAATATTTTTTTTTTTTTTTTTTTTTTTTTTTTTTTTTTTGTGTGTTTATTTTTGACGCTTTCCGATAGATGGAGCCAAAACGATTATTTGATATTCAGTATTTCAGATGGAAGAGAAGAAATTCGTCCGCGAAACTGCCGCATCACGGTATTTTCGGAGTAAAAAATAGTCGATTTTTAAACTGAGTTATAAAAAAACCAAGAGTTTTCCTAGGGAAAAGGGAGATGTCAGGCACATCAGATAAAAGCGATTAATATCATATATAAATTAAACTAAATTCGCTCGAGCCATATTCGAGAAAATATTCTTACACATATAGTCCGTCCATTTATAACTTAAATGAGCCAATTCATATCTCGAAATATATTGCACGCAGAAATGTAGCGATTTCAGGGTAGGATCAGACATAAGGTGAAAGTCTATTTTGAAAATATCAGAACATAACCTCCCATATTTCCTGAGATATTAAGTGTCGGTTTTCAGCGGTTTCTTTGATCTTAAAATTCCTGTATTTATAAGTGTCGCAGTTTTCGTTCGTTTTTCCGTTTCCGCTGAGTGTCGTGGCGTTCGTTTGTTTTTGCGCTTACGTCAATAGAAAAACAGCCGTTTTTCATGAACTCTAAAAACGTGTAAATGTATCGAAAATCAAAAAACCAAAATTTTTTATGAATCAATACTTTATTCTATTGAATATAGAAGGGAAATAATGTATTGTTAAGTTTTTAAAAATTAAAATTTCACAAACTGGAAATAAAAATAAATTTCGAATTTAAAACATGTACTTTAAAAATATCAAACTGTTCAAAATAACAAATAATATTATTTTATAATTAGATATTTGTGAAACAAATGAAAATAAAGTTTTATGCCCAATTAATGTTTCATCTGTAATATGAAGATTTTTAATTTTTAATAGAATTTTATTTTATTTTGTTGTCTAATTATTATTAAAAAAAAAAAAAAAAAAAAAAAAAAAGAAGAAAAAGAAACTTTAAATATTAGTCATTAAAACAAATAAACTAAGCATTTTCTTTAGAAAAATAGCTAAAGAAATAAACATGCTTATTGGAAAATTTTTACACATGCTGCTAAAAATATGTACAGAGCTGCCAACCTAATCCGGCAAATTGTTAGTACCGCCCACTTTTCTGCACCACTTAATTTTTAGAGTATTTGTTTTCTTAGTTCATCGTAAAAATATTTGAAGAGAATTACTCTAAAAATTAAGTGGTGTAGAAAAAGGGGCGGTACAAACAATTTGCCAGATTAGGTTGGGAGCTCTGTATGTAATATATATAACCATGTAATCTACTGCGTGAGATATAAAAGCACTTCTGAGCGAACTGAAAATGAATTAAATTAGGTTAAATAAAAAATAATTTAAAATTGCTAATTAATGTAAACTATGAATATCCTATTTATAAAAATACTTCTTTAAAATATTAAACGAAAAGTTATTAAAACACAACTGAAGAAAATGATTGCGTACCATTTATTTTTGAAATATGTTTAATTATATCAAATAGGCTAAAAAAAAAAAAAGAAAGAAAGAAAAAGAAAAACCGATATATTTTACTTATATTAAGAATTTATGTTGGAAATTAGATTAAATTAGAATGCTTCTTTTCTTAAATTTCATTGGATAAATAAAGTAAAATTTACACACGTTTAAATATATATATATATATATATATATATATTAATTTCTAAGTTGAGAATGCATAAAGTTTTTAAGGATTTAACATAACGTTTAAAAAAAACTTCAATTACAGATAAATAATTTATGGTAATTTTTTAGTTATAGATAAATAATTTCTAAGTTGAGAATGCATAAAGTTTTTAAGGATTTAACATAACGTTTAAAAAAAACTTCAATTACAGATAAATAATTTATGGTAATTTTTTAGTTATAGATAAATAATTTTAGGTAATTATTACCGATATTCAAAAACAAAATATTTGTGAAAATATAATATTGCAGTTAAAATTTGCAATATCTTAACGTATTAACTATAGTTAATACGTTAATGCGATACAAATTTTAACTGCAATATTTTCACAAATAAAGTATTCATAATATTTATAAGGAATACATAATATTTCATTTCATTAGCATTTGATATTCAATATAATTAGACTGTAAGAAATCTATTCTTTATATATTATTTCGAAACTTTTTAATTTTTTTAGATATGAAACTATAGAAGTGTGAATTCAAAAAATTTTAAATATTTTTAAAGTTATTCTTCTTTTACTAGTCTATTGCCAAAAACTTTTAAACAGAAATATTTATGAAAGAGTGATAGTTAGTTTTCTTTCTCTTTTCTTTACTTTTCTTTTTTTTTTCTATTAGCACACTCTTGCTCAAAAATTTAGTAAGGTTACAAGCAAAACATTTTTCTTTTCAATTTATGAGTTACTAGATTCTTGAAAAGTTTTTATTAATATAGATATTGTAAAATTTCTTGGTTCATTTGTATAACTATAGTAGTTAAAATAAAATGGTGTAAGCATGTATTCAAAGCTTCAAACATTGCAGACTTTTTCTGCTGCATTGTTAATAACTCCGCCTCCCCACCTCCCTGAATATTTTTTTCAGTTCTAAAAAAAAGTCATTCGAGATTTTTATCAATCTATATACAAAAATAATATAAATATCTATTAAGCATTATAAATCTTTTATTATAATAACAACCATAATATTTCATTACATGCGCATATGAACATGCTCATGCAGACAATTTAATTTCCTTAGTTTTAAGAGGAGGGATTGGTATAGAAACTTTCTGTTTTGTTGCTCAAATAGTTTGTTATTATTAAAAGTAATATTTGTTTCACACATTTATATGAATGTTTATTGTTATATATACATATAAGAACATAATTAGTGTCGGGAAATTCATGACGAGCTGCACTCGTCATTTCAGTTCAAGGGATTAAGGAAGGAATTTCGCTATTCCCACCCTATTAACCAATAAATTTTCTATGACTGATTAATATAACTACGCGGGAATTTCTATTTCATACGTGGTGTTGAATTTTCTCATCAGTTCCTGATCATCAAAATACTCATCTAAAATATTTAAGAAAATACTTTATATTTTTTTGTGAATGTTTAATAGAACCTTCTTAAAAGAATTAGGGATACATTTTGTAATATCTTTAACAGAAAAAAATATAAAAAATAAAAATATATATTTTTTTCTATTTTTACATACACATGAAGTCCTACAAAACGATGGGTGATAGGTCAAAATGGCCATCATATTGGGATTAAGGAGGTCATTTTACTTAAAAATTTGCCAAAATGGTGTTGTGGACAATTTTCATGCCGAGCAGTGTTATCAAAGCAGTATAGATAAAGCGTTTTTCCCAGTTATTTTAAACAAATTTATACTAATATATGTAACGATTATAAATATTTTCTTAATTAAATTTACATTAAATATTAACCCTTTCACTACCAATATTTTTTCTGTGAAAAAATAAGTATGAAATAAATTATCTGAATCAGCTTCATTTAATAGACGGTATATTTCCTCAAATAACCGTTCTACTTCCCTATTCAAGGTAGTTGCAGGTCTAAAAGAAAAAAAAAAAAAAAAAAAAAAAAAAAAAAAAAGAAAAGAAAACCTCCAGAAAAAAGTCTCATAGTATATGTTAAAATCGCCTTGGGACATATATGTCCCAGTGGTAGTGAAAGGGTTAACAAATTATATTTTAAATATCTACACAATATTGCAATAAAAATAAATAACTAAATTAAGCTTGTTATATAGCATTGAAATGAAAAATAATAGTAACAACGTTGAAAGAGTGGTAAAAAGAAAATAAAAACTAACATTACAACATTATATAGACATTTACAAATAACAACAATAATAATTATAATAATAACAATAATAAAGGTGAAAATAAATAAATATATATATATTTTTTTCATTTCGTGATTTATAATGCTACTTTAGCCATTTTTTTTAAATATTGCAAGTGCCATACGATCTTCTAAGTCATAACGCACAAATGCATTAAATGTCCATCTCCCTAGGAAGATTTGCATAAAGCAATATTTATGACATCACAACCGAAAATCGAAACTCACGGTGCAATACATTTGCAGATAAATTACCATCATTAGCAAAAGTTGCATTAGGTTAGAAAGGGAGATTTTGGATATATGGTCATTACTATAAGCAGAAGTACAATTGCACATATTTTTTTTTTACTCTACTAAAGGTAAAGTAGCATTACATTAGAGAGAAAGATTAGGGAGATTTAGTAATTCGTATAAGGCGAATAAAATCAGACGTATTTTGTTTTCTCCAACCAGTAGAAAAGAACCATTTTCTCATGTGATTGGGAATATTTTAGTTTAAGGAAGAAGAGAAATGTGTGAAGGCGGTGATTTCAGTTGAAAATCGTTCTTTGGACTTACTATCTCGGAATTATTAAAGTTTTCATACATATATAATATTACAATTATGTATATCAAAATATATCAAAAATTATTTAAATAAAAGAAAAATATGAAAATTCAAAATTTTAATTTTCTTTGAAAAAGTTTAAAATGATCCATGTGATTTAATTTTTAAATTTCCCCTTCGATTTTACATTATTATAGTTCATCGATTAATAAATCAGTATTTTAGAAATAATTTTTTATGTTTGAATGTTGAAAAAATTCATGAACATCCAACACTCAAATATAAAATAATACATAAAATAATTTTAATAAACTCAATTCGCCAATCAATCCTTAAAGTAATTCTCAAATTTGTTTATAAATGTATTCCTGAACTAGGGGAAGCCGGGGTAATAAGAGACAGGGGTTATAAGAGACGCAGTCAAAAAACCCACCAAAAAATATATTTAGACAGCTTTAAAAATATGTAATATTAGGTATCATGTGTATTCTTTACTACAATATACTTATTGAGAAGTTTATAACACATTTTGAATTCTTTTTATACGACAAAAAAAAAAAAAAAAAAAAACCTTCACTTTGAACTTACCCTGAAAGTTCGTGACTTTTTCTAAATTTTTCTTTATTTTTTTTTTGTAGGTAAGATGTTTGGGATTTATTAATGTGTAACCTTTTGACCAAGACTATGACTTTGATGTACAATTTTTTTAAACATTGAAAGCATTCTTTATTTACATGTTCTAGGCATGTTTCTTATTACCCCATTTTTATTTTTTGTGGGGGTAATAAGAGACATGAGTCTCTTATTACCCTCACTGTTAATTACTGTGCCCCCCACCCCCTATTGTAGTTTCTGTTAATTCTGCCTGACTAGTTTACGAAGAGTTTACCAAGTGTTAGGCCCAGTTTAAGTTTGCCAAGAGAACATTTTTTTTTCACTTTAAATCAAAAAGCAGTTTTACTGATTTGGCTAGACCATATTTAGTTGTTATGATTATGTAAATTTGTGTTTAGAATGTGTATAAGTTAGTATTTAGTCATTAATACTTCATTACATAATAAATAAGTTATTTCACTTTAGAAAATGGGTAAAATATTTTCTGCCCATTTTAAAAATTATATTGATGTTTTTGGTTAATCCCTAGGTTATGTTGATTATGTAGAACTATCATTAAGTACATTATTATATTATTTAGGATCTAATATTAAAATAAATGAATTTCACAAACACATTTATGACAGTTAATTTTCGAGAAAACATATTTTTGGATGGATGTAAACAATAAAATTTAAAAACTATTGGCTGATTCAGAATTGTTTCCAGATGTCTTTTATTATCCCACATGATTTTACATTGTTATATATGGACAGTTACAAGCCTGGTCTCTTATTACCCCACGTGGGGTTATTAGAGACAAGGATTTAATGAAAATTTAAAAAACAAAATTAACAAAAAATTTAAGTTCAAAAATCACCTAAAAAATCAAGAGGAGTCCATTTAATGAAATTAATACGAGACATTTATTTCAAGTTATTTAGATTAATAGTATAGATTTTATTAATATTTTTTGTCTATTATTACCCCTTTTGTCTCTTATTACCCCGGCTTCTCCTATAATAATTTCAAATGGAGGGGAAAAAAAAAAATGTCACATGGAGCATTTTCAATTAAATAATAATGATAATAATAAAGTTTTGAATTTTTTCTTTAATTTTAATACTTTTCGAGAAATTTTAATATATACTTAATATTCATACATTTTCATACTTATGCATGACCACCAGCGGCCGATCGGTTCCGAGCTCAAAGTTGGTGGATGGAATGTGCCAGGTTCGATCCCAAGTCGCGGTCATCGATTTAGCCATTTGGAGGTTTCCGTGGTTTTCTCCAAAAATAGCGTAAATACGGGCTAGGATACGTTAGAAAAAGACCCTTAAGGAAAGAAGTCCACCTATAGGCCTAGGGGGAGGGGTAAATCTTGTCGTTTAAAAAAAAAAAAAAGATAAGAGAATTCCGAATGGCTTGATGTTTACCAAGTTGCTACCTGTCAGTTAATTTGGCACCCCTCCAAGAATTTTGAATCGTCCTCACTGCTAGTCGTAGGGCGTGGTTGCACTATAACATGCTTACTGGTCAACTGAACATGTTTAGAGTATTATTAATTTTATTATAGTTGGAAAAAGTCATATAATGGTTTTTTTTCTTCATTATTAAGCACTAAACTTTGAACTTTTTTTCTCCAACCTGTATAACTAGACAATTTAAAATAAATATTGATATTAAAACTTTAGTCTGAAAAAATTTTCCTATGATTTTCACAAAAAATTTCAAAATTCCTTGAATTTTCCCTGATTTTACAATAAGTTTTTAATTCCCTGAGTTTTCCCTGTACTTTCATAGAATTTTCAAATTACCTGCGTTTTCCAGGTTTGCCCTGAACTCTAGGTACATTATTTAAAACTGTACCAAAGAACTTTTAAGAAATGGATATATTAACCGATGCTAAGATATGACACATAGTTACTGCATGCCTTTATATTGAAGAATAGATTAAAGAATGCCCCATCGAACTAAATTAAATTCTGTTTTGTACAGATTTTTCTGAGTATTACTTAAAAAATATGAAGAGCCTTAGACATTTTTATTATTGTTATTATTTCATAGTTTGAAATAACATGAAATTATTATTTCACAGTTTATTATATTTGCATGCAATATTTTATAGCTTCATATAATTACACATTATTGTTATTATTTCATAGTTTGAAATAACATGAAATTATTATTTTACAGTTTATTATATTTGCATGCAATATTTTATAGCTTCATATAATTACACATACTATTTCATATGATTATACAGGGGAGGTTATAATTAAACTTCCCCTATAAGCAGCATTCTACAGCACCAACGGTTCAACGGAATGCAACAAAATTTGTTATATAGACTATACACGGGATGCGCTCACCGAATTAAATAAAAAAAGAAAGAATAAAAGGTACAAAACGTCCACCAGAGGGCGCCTTTTCCGGAAAAACATTAAATTTAACACAATAAACGACCAAAGCGGAATACAGAATTAATATTAACAATCCAGAATAAGAATTATGAGTAATAAAATGTAAAACCGGGAAAAACTATCAGTTCTAGGGGAAAAAAAATGTCGATATTTCTGTGCTTGGGAAGAAGAGGAAGCTTTATGCAAAACATGTATTACTTAATGTGGTTCGATGACAAGGTGATCAGAAACTAGTCAATAAATGCTAATACTGTTCCTGTAATCCGTTTTGGTTGTTTATTGTGTTATATTTAATGTTTTTCCGGTAAAGGCGCCCTCTCGTAGAGATTTTGGAAAATTTTTTTTCGAAATTCCATGAGCGCATCTAGTGTGTAGTCTATATACCAAATTTCCTTGCACTCCGTTCATCCATTTGCGTTGTAGGTTGCTGTTTATAGGGGAAGTTTAATTATAACTACCCTTATCTATTATTTCATATAATTACATATATATTCTCATAGTTTGAAATACGGGATTAAAAAAACTAAACAAAAATGAGTAATGAATACGTATAACATTAGAACTTCTAATAATTTAATTTTAAAAATTGCATTTAAATATATTCCTACCCATACTTTAAAAGACATACATAAATATGCCTGTCCTTGCAATTTCATCTGAATTTTTTTTGTTCGCCATAATTTTGAAATGTGCTTTATGATCTCTTATTTTACCTTTGTTCCTCATAATATACACACAGACTACTTTAATGAGAGTGCATTCTCAATCAAACAAACCCTGGTGGGAATAATTAAGCAAATGTACGCAAAATGACGTAGAAAAGACCGCAGGAGTTTCCGTAATTACACGAATTAACATGATAAAACAAAGTCTGTGGCGAATTCCCACGTTACTCAAATATGATTTATTATCCTGTTCTATTATCTGAAGTCGAGAGCTTTATGTAACAATGTTCTTTTACAACTAGATTTCTACAACTACTGATTTTACGGAATGATTCCATTTTTCAAAAAAGAGACTCGTTAAAACTTAATTTAAACTAATGTATATTTCAGTTTTTGACCTACAATTTCGCAAAATAAATAATTTTGTTTTATGCTTTAGTTTGACATAACAATGAAAGTTTAAGTTAAGTTTTTCTCATAGTGTTTCCTATTAATTTGAAAAAGAAATCAAACGTACTTTGTAAAGTGCAAATATTAAGTTATTTTCTAACGAATTTTGATATTTCAAAATAAATAAATAGACAGATAAATAGATAATATAAAGCTAAATATTTTGATGCATTTTAAAATTGATTTTTATACGTTATCAATAATTATAACGTAAAGTTAAATTTTAACAATTACATTGTTCAGCGTGAAAATCGGCCACAACACCATTTCTACACACTTTTACATAAAATGACACCCTGAATCCGAATATAACGCCGATTTTGGCCTATCACCTCAATTTCTTTTATTTTTTTTTGGGGGGGGGACCCCTATTTTTATCATTGTTCGGTAATTTTATGGCTATTAATTTGACTGGAAAGGGGAAAGGTTTATAACTATCAATTATCTATAACTATCAACTATCAACTTATAACTATCAACTATCAAGTATATAACTGTCAAGAGGATACAGAGGGGAAAAATCCTAAAACATGAATACAAAGGGGAAATTTGGAGGGAGGGGGGGCATATATTTTATGAAAATGAAAATTTATATTTTATTTATATACTTTTATTTTTATTTTTTAGGAAATTTATACTTAATTAATCTATTATTATTGTTTACACATCATATTTTTTATTTTACGTTTTAAAATAATCTTTTTCCACCCCCCCCCCTAATGAAATTCATGACCGGAAAAATTACCCAACAGTGAGAAAAATTGGGAGAGGAGGCGACGTTCTGAGAAAATGGAGGTTGATTCGGCAAAATAGGGGTCATACTCGAATTTAGGAAATCATTTTCTATAACAATACGCAGGAATGGTACCAGGTCTCCCTTTTTTTATTTTTTATTTATTTATTTATTTATTTATTATTATTATTATTTTTTTTTTTTTTGCAACGTAGTGTGATATACCCGACATGGGATTAACCCGAAGCACGAAGACCACTGGTGGCCCGCGGTCTATATTTCTTTATTGTAAGAATGCGTTTGAATTTAAGGTTTTTGGAGGTAAGAAACCAAAACGAAATTAAATACGAAAATATTTTTTCAGAGCAAATCTAATTGGATAATGATACTATTTTCCCTCGATTTTTATGCATTCATACACTGTAAAAAAATTTTCACGTTAGATTACGATCATTGACCGGTAAAAAGTGTTCCCTTCACTGACCGTAAATATAAAGTTATGCTCGTAAAGCTGTCATGAATTTTGTTTCGAAGAAGAGACGAGGCTTTTAACAAATAATCTACATTCCGAATTTTACAGAAATTTGTTACAAATAAGTGTACTGAACGTTTTTTTTTTTTTTTTTTTTTCAAAGAAGGAAGTTGCGGCCGTTTAATCTACCTGTCATCTAAATTTTACGGAAGTTTCGTAGAATATAGTGAGTATATATGTGTATAAATTGAAGAATTTAATACCGATATAAATTTTAGTAATTAATAGATACGTGATATTACCAACAACGCACTATATATATGCATATTAATAGTATTATAAAATGTGTACAATAACCGTGAATTGTTTTCGTTTTATTAAATGTAATAAAAGTTTTATATGTTTATTATATGTTCATTATTATTATTATTATTATTATTATTATTTTAACTGTAAAAAAATAGAAATTTAACATTAAAAAGATTAATAGAAAAAATAAATAAAGAAAAAAAAACTTAAGAAAAAATTGTTGATATTCAAGGAATGGTAAATACAATAGTTTTAATGAAAAATAATCTCATGCGTCACAAACACGACTATCTCTTACCCTGAAATTTATTACTGTAAATACAGATTGGAAATTAAGGGGTGAAATACGAGTACTGTTATGCAAATCTATGTTAAAACAACTCAAATTGGACTTCGGAAGAGCTTTATTTGACAAATAATTCGATGTTAAAAGTTTTATTTAATGTACGCCGGGAAAAAATAAGTGTCTATACAAATTATCTTCTTCCTATAAACATTTTGAATGTCTTCATGTGGGCCATCCAATATAGCGACTTTATTTAAAATGTTTATCACGAAAAAAGAAAGAAAGAAAAATAATTTCTAGCCTATAAAATTAAATTTTAAGTGCAGATTACTGAAACAAAACTTTTTGATATTTTGTAAAACGCTAATATAATATATATATATTGTTATTTATTTTTTATTTTTTATTCTTTAATTTTTAATTTAATAATTTTGTGAAAAATTCCGAAACAAAAACCAACTGGTTTTATAATTAGATAATAACAGAATTTATAAAATTATTGCAGCAGCAGAAAATGTTATAGCATATTTATTTTCTATAATATTTATTTTAATAGCTTAGAAAATTATCAAAATATTCCAATGTTAATAAATAAATAAATAAATAAATAAATAAAAATACTTGATTCCACTATCAGACTTTCAAGTTTGAACTAGAGGACCCATGTGAAGTATTTAGGTTAACATCTTGATTTTATCTGATGAAATCCGTTGATATCCATACTGTGTACCTTATAGAACACACTAAATTTACAGCGTGTGTATTATCATTATAGAATTATTTTTGTATATGGTCACCCGCTATAATTAGAACTGCCACTTGTTTTTCCTCATGTATGTTTGTCACATACTGTACTTGTAACGGTACACTGTAAAATATTTTGCTAAATTTATTATGGATATCTTACTGATTTTTATAAATTTGGAGAAGTTTCTCAGCAGTAAATAGCTTTTGTTCGTGAAAGGTTCCGGACTTAAAGAATTTTGTAGAATTTAATAACATATTTTTTGGTTTGTTATTTATTCAAGGAACATTAAAGGTAAATAATGGACACATTACTCGCCTGAACCTTCCCAGGAAAGTACTGGACATTATTCATTTATTTTTTACAGTGTAAAGCAAATTAGTTGTTTTATAGTTGAAATTTATTTTAACTGAATTAATTAAAGTTAAACTAGGTGTAATACACTCTATAACAACAACAAAAAAAAAAAAAAAAAAAAAGTATGCACCAAGAAGAAGTGAGGACAAAAAGTGGTTGACGGGGTGGAATGGGTGGTCCAAATGAGACAAAAATTGGTATATGTGATGAACATATGAAGACAAAAATTGATTACAGTTTCAGAAAATTTGAATGATTTAATCAAGAGAAAGGGCCTCACAAAGTAAACAAGTCAATAACGCATTGATCCACTTCTGGTCCTTATGTACGCAATTATTCGACTTGGTATTAATCGATAGAGTTGGCAGATTTGCTAATGTGAAGTATCGTGCTAAATTCTTTCCAGCTGGTGCGTTAGATTGGTAAAATCCCGAGCTGGTGGTAGGACACTTTTTATGATGCTCCAAACATCCTCAGTGGCAGAGAGATCCGGGAACTGAGTTCAACCCCATTTCACTGAGCTACCTATTTCACTGAACCGTCTTTGAAGTCACTGAAGTACCAGCTACACGTACGATCGACGATAATGATTAATTGGTGCTTAATTCCATCAAAATCTGTATGTATGGCAATTGGTGTCCAGTTTGCATTACTCCTTCTTGGTGCGTCACTTTTTTTGTTATAGAGTATATATATATATATATATATATATATCATGAAATACTGGCTTTTATATATATTTGTTCTTTCAGGTAAGGTAATCTTTCAAGTGATGTGGTGTCAAATTTTATATCTGTAAATGAAATATTAATCAGAAAAGAATAGTAACAATTTATGGCGTTGTACTGTCTGCGGAGATGGCATTTATTGACGGTTCTACTCACCAAATCACAATCTATTTGATTTTTCTATTGGTTTACGGCAAGGATACATTCTATATCTTTAAACAAAAGTGTCCGCCGATATAATCTATTTTGCCACAAATTGGATATCCATACCGCCTATATTTATACATATGCTTAAATTTGTATTTAATAACTAAGCCTTTAAACCCGATATAATCGTCACGCTCTATGTCCCATGTGGCATTAGTTACTTATGATATAATCAATAATTAATGTCACATGGTAAAAAATTACATTTTTCATATGAAGCATGTGGCATCATAAAGCCTACATGATGTCATTTTTACACCTTTTATAATAAATGGCTGTTTTAAAATTTTCACTTTTTCACTTTTTCCCTTTTTCACCAATAACATTAATTTAGTCAATTACATTTAGTTATTTAACTTTTAAATTTTTCTTAGAATACAATTTCCTTAAATAGAATACTTAAAATAATTGGCGATTTTTATGGTATAGATCTATGAATTTCTCTTCTTTAATCAACAGTAGAAGGAAAAATCAGAAATACATATATAATCGGCAAGTAGTTATATATATATATATATATATCTATATATATAAAAGAACACTTCCTGAGTGAGTGAGTGAGGGGGTGATCTATCAACGCCCAGACCAAACCCCTGGACCTAGAAGCATGAAATTTTGTGACAATGTTCTTTCTATGACGTAGGCATCCACTAAGAAGCGATTTTACAAAATTCGCCCGCCAAGGGGGGGAGGGGGGGCAAAACGTGATTTCACAAAATCCTTCATATCTCAAACAAAAAAACAGATATCCGTAAAATTTTTGCTTTAAAATATAGCTAATACAAATGTCAAAAAACCAATTTCTGGAATTTTCAAAATTCGGTCCCCAAGGGGGTCGGGGGGGCAAAACGTGATTTCACATGCGTAAAACGTGATTTCGCTTAATCCTATATATCTCAAACAAAAAAATAGATATGCGTGAAATTTTTGCTCTAAAATATAGCTAATGCAAATATCTAAAAACCAATTTCTGGAATTTTAGAAATTCAGCCCCCAGGTGGGGCAGCAAGAGGGGGGGAGGGGGCTAAGGGGCAAAAACAAATAGAAATACAGTTAGGGCATTCAAAATTGATACAGATAGGTTTTAGAGGCCTGCAAGTCGAATGAGGATATTTTCGATTGTGTAAAGTTATTAGGAGGGGCAGGAAGGGAGGAGGGGAGAGGGGGGGGGGGCAAAAAATAAAAATAGAGTTAGATCGTTCAAAATTGATATATAGAAGTTTTCAATACCTACAAATCGATTTCGGATATTTTCGAATTTGTAAAATTATTAGGAGGGGCGGGAAGGGGGGGGGCTATGGGGCAAAAACAAATAGAAATACAGTTAGGCCGTTCAAAATTGGTACAGATAGGTTTTAGATGCCTGCAAGTCGAATGGGGATATTTTCGAAAGTGTAAAGTTATTAGGAGGGCCGGGAAAGGGGGAGGGGAGAGGGGGGGCAAAAAAATAAAAATAGAGTTAGATCTTTCAAAATTGGTATATAGATGTTTTCGATACTTACAAATCGATTGCGGATATTTTCGAATTTTTTAAATTATTAGGTGGGGCGGTAAGGGGGGGGGCTATGGTCAGAAACAAATAGAAATACAGTTAGGCCGTTCAAAATTGGTACAGATAGGTTTTAGAGGCCTGCAAGTCGAATGGGGATATTTTCGAAAGTGTAAAGTTATTAGGAGGGCCGGGAAGGGGGGGCAGAGGGGCAAAAAAAAAAGAAAATATAGTTAGATCATTCAAAATTGGTACATAGAGGTTTCCAATACCTACAAATCGATTGCGGATATTTTCGAATTTTTAAAATTATTGGGAGGGTGGGAAGGCAGGGGAGAAGAGCGGCAAAAACATAAAAATAGAGATATATCGTTCAAAACTGGTGCATAGAGGTTTTTGATACTTACAAATCGATTGCGGATATTTTGAAATTTGTAAAATTATTAGGATAGACAGGAGGGGGGGGGCGAAGTGGGAAAATAATAGAAATAAGGGTTAGAGCATGTTGGGAATTTTTTCCGAAGGCAGTGAGAACCCGGTGCGACATTTTTCCTAATCAGATTTTGTTTCTCTTTTTTTTCACGTGATAAAAATTAATGCAATTTTGAGAATTCATTATAGTGATTCATTTAAAAATAGGGACCAGCGAAGCGGGCTGTGCCTGCTAGTATATATATATATAAAGAAAATATGTAATATATTAAAATACACATTGTCCTAACTGTTATGTTAAAAAAGAAATACTGAGTAATTAAAAATAAACTTACTCTAACTGTCAGTGCAACAACTTACCTAGAAATAAAAATGAGAGATTAAAATTATATCAAATTAATTAAACTTACAGTAAATATATTGCAATATGCAAGTAAATTTCTTAAAAATACATAGTGTACAAGATATTACATATGTGTTACACATATGCTTTGTTTATTTTTTTTTCCTTAAACTGACAATAACAAATATAAAGCTTTTTTGAAGCTTACAATTTCAAAATTAGGAAATTTTACAAATATATGTGCGGTCATATAACAATATTATATATATTAAAATATTTACAAAGCTAATTAAATGAAAATATGTATAATTAAAAAAATTATTAATATTATTTTATTTTTTGGAAGTTTTTAAATATGCACTAGATTGAATATTTAACCCCCCCCCCATTCTGCATTACATTTTTTGATCAATTTACAAAATAAATTATAATGAGTGTTTTTATGTTTAACAGTGAAATTTTACAGAAATATCCGATTTTTAAAAACCTTAAATTTTGTTATACGATAGATTAATATATAATAGTCATGAAATATCTGCAGACTTATACTTTTTTTAAATTTAATTCAATTTATTTATTTATTTATTTATTTATTTTTTGCTACAAGAAATTTTCAAATGGAATTCTTAATAAGTGTTATAAACTTTTTTGCAAAGAAATACTAGTGGTATAAACCGTAAAAGTGGGCACCAATAGCATAATTCACGTTCATTTACTCAATAAAGTGGGGTGTTTGAAAATTGTATGATATATTCAAAGCTTCAAAATATTTTCCTTTTTATTTCAACATTATCACCTAGATTGATAAAGCAAATTTTTTAATAATAACAGTTTGAGTGTTTTACTTTTATACAATATTTTAAAATCGAATACATTCTCTACACGAAAATCTTCATTAAACAAAAATATAAATCTTTTTTAAGTACGTTCTCTTGAAAGAAAAAAAAAGAAAAATCCGTCCACAAGAAATCATTTAACATCTGAACCAGAAACAATGGTGTTTACGTCAACAAAACAATAACTTTTGAAGAAAAACATCCCATTACATTTTTTTTTTTTTTTCACTAAAACCCTAAATTGTTCAAGACATTTTGTTTATCGCAACAACGTTACTCTGCTTTTCTGGGGGAAAAAAAGTACACAAACTTTATCATTGGAAAAAAGTACTCAGAAAACTCTTTACCAGATTTAGAATCACCACAGGCATAAATATAATTCTGAAAGATATTAAATGTTTCCGTTCTTCAGATTTTTTTTTTCTAAGATTGACTAGAGTAGTTAGAAGAAAAAATGCCGCAAATGAGATGTTAAAGGTTACTATTCATCCTTTTTGTTTTTTCACAGATTTCTAGTATATGTTCACAAAAATCTTACAAAAAAAAAAAAAAAAAAAAAAAAAAAAAAAAGATAGAAAGAAAAAAGAAAATTCGCATCGATATCTGAAATTTTTACGATGAGATGAGGACGGATTATTCATTGAGGAAAAAAAAAAAAAAAAAGAAATCTGAAGGCATTAAAGATACAAAAAAGTACGTTGTTGATAAAATTTATTTAAGTAATCGAAATTTAATATTGTAAACGCTTTCATTCTTGAATACCACTATTTTGTAATAGCTATTTTTGTCTTTTATAATTGCAGAAATTTAACCATTAAAAATGACAAAAAATTTTCTACTGAAATAGTGGTGCTTATAATTCAGAAGTGTTAGAAGGTATGTAGTGTGAACCACAAATTATTATTATTATTATTATTATTATTATTATTTTTTAGTATCTGTAATGTATTTTAGACATAATTTAATGTGATAATTAAATGTGACATATGCTGTAAAAATTAGATGCATTAATAGATGACTTTTTACTTAAATTATTTATAGCTTTTTTTTTTTTTTTTACCTCATTGTTTTCTTGCATTCTATTCGTCTTCATATATTTTTACTTCTTTTTTCCATTATTCAAACCTTTAAAGTAGCTTTGGTATAAGTCCAAAAAGATCATAACTGATAACTCTTCAGGTTTTCTCGTAACATTTAATTTCAATCATTTTCAAAACAAACATATTAAATTTAATAAAATTAAACGTAATTTATACGTCTCATTAATATATTAAAACCAATGTAACTTTTAAAATGAGATAAAAAATACAAACATTTAAAACTTTAAAAATATATGTTAATTAAAAATATTAAAAACACAAGACAGACGTTTCGGCTAGAACACTAGCTCTCCTCAGTGTCAAACATACAAGCACAAACAACATTTACAAATATTCATAATACATCATAGCAAGATTAAATACTCAGGGGGAATAGCTTTAGCCTCGTTCAAGGCAGAATGTTGCATTTTGGTAAAAGCGCCCTCTAAAAAAATACGGGATTCATAGATATTTATATTAGAATCTAAAATTTTAAAGTTTTCAAAATCCGGAATATGATCACTATTGAGAGAATGGATTACGAGTTTTGATTTTAAATCTCCTGTTTTATATGAGCGTTTATGTTCCCTTAATCTAATTTCGCCTGTTCTGCCAGTTTCACCGATATATGTAGAATCACAATTTTTAAAAGGATTACTATAGATTACACCTAGACGTTTAAGAGGGGGGACAGCGGGTTTAAAGTTTGAGAGAAAGTTACTAATACGGAGTTGAGGTTTAAAGCTAGTAGAGATATTAACTGTTCTAAGTAATTTAGCGATATTTTCAGAAATACCTTTATAATAAGGGATAGTCGTACGATAAGTGGAATTTTTAACTTTAGGATGAACTGATTTATATGAAAAATAGAACTTTTCTTTATAAATTCTTTTAATAAAACGAGGGGGGTAACCATTATTATTATTATTTTTAAATCAGAAAAAAATTTGAGTAGTTCAATATTTAATAATTCGGAATTACTACAATAATGCTTTGCACGATGTAAAAGAGTACGAATGACTGCAAGTTTATGAGTTAAAGGGTTAGCTGAATTGAAGTTAAGATATTGACCAGAGAAGGTGGGTTTTCTATAGACTGAAGTTAAAAAATGTAAAAAATAATTGACAGGTTTATGCATTATAAGGATGTCAAGAAAGGGTATTTCATTATTAATTTCAGTTTCAAGGGTAAACTGGATAGCAGGACATAAAGAGTTAGCAAAATCTAAAATATCGTTAACATAAAGTTGCTTAGTAATTATAAAAATATCGTCCACATATCTTTTCCAGAAATTTTTTTTATCATGTAACTGGGAATTAATTTTGTTTTCTAAGTGTTGCATTAGAATTTCAGCTATAACGACAGATATAGGGGCACCCATGGAAGTTCCGTTAATTTGACGGTAGTAAGAATAATAAATCTCATAATAAAAATAAATCTCATAAACTTGCAGTCATTCGTACTCTTTTACATCGTGCAAAGCATTATTGTAGTAATTCCGAATTATTAAATATTGAACTATCCAAAATTTTTTCTGATTTAAAAAATAATCGTTACCCCCCTCGTTTTATTAAAAGAATTTATAAAGAAGAGTTCTATTTTTCATATAAATCAGTTTATCCTAAAGTTAAAAATTCCACTTATCGTACGACTATCCCTTATTATAAAGGTATTTCTGAAAATATCTCTAAATTACTTAGAACAGTTAATATCTCTACTAGCTTTAAACCTCAACTCCGTATTAGTAACTTTCTCTCAAACTTTAAACCCGTTGTCCCCCCTCTTAAACGTCTAGGTGTAATCTATAGTATTCCTTGTAAAAATTGTGATTCTACATATATCGGTGAAACTGGCAGAACAGGTGAAATTAGATTAAGGGAACATAAACGCTCATATAAAACAGGAGATTTAAAATAAAAACTCGTAATCCATTCTCTCAATAGTGATCATATTTCGGATTTTGAAAACTTTAAAATTTTAGCTTCTAATGTAAATATCTATGAATCCCGTATTTTTCTAGAGGGCGCTTTTACCAAAATGTAACATTCTGCCTTACACGAGGCTAAAGCTATTTCTCCTGAATATTTAATCTTGCTATGATTGTGGAGTTTGCGCTCCTGCAAACTCCATCTTAACTTAAATACTTAGATTACTAAGAGAACACAAGACTTTAAATAACAATAACTAAAGTTTATTTGAGCAGATTAATGGGAGAGCGGCCTGGTAAATTTATATAGCTCAGCCAGCGTTTTACTTAATCAAAATATATGAATCAACAAATTAAGTAGATAACTTTAAATATCTCACCCCAGCAGATAGTCGAAAGGTGTAGAGACGGTCACACTCGTACTCCAACTACGGCTTCACTATGGGACAGAGGATTCCCTTCTATCCCAGCTTGAACTTCCGAAAACTAGTAGACACTCACCAACACTCAACACTGCTTAACTTCACACAACTAAATCTCCTCTACTCCACTTTCGATATTCACCAAAATAAGAATCAGCACACTCGCTATAATATCCTCCAACAACCACTATACGATCCTCCAACATCCTCACCATCTACTAAAACCATCTCTATTTTTATACTTCTTCCTACACCCTCCTTTCACTACATTTCAATCCGTACTTTTAAAAATCACTTCTGATTTAACTAATATTCAAAATCTAAGTCTTTTAATGCAGCACCCTGCCGACACAAAACTAGCTCGACCTCAACCGTCACCGAGTCACTGGCGACGGAGTGATTTTAACCGTCCCCACTTCCTACTTTGCTGGATCCAGCTTAATTGAAACAACTGTGGTGACGTTCTAACGTCTCAACCTCACATGATGTATTATGAATTTTTGTAAATGTTGTTTGTGCTTGTATGTTTGACACTGAGGAGGGCTAGTGTTCTAGCCGAAACGTCTGTCTTGTGTCTTAATGTTTTTAATTAAAATATATTTTTAAAGTTTTAAATGTTTGTATTTTTTATCTCATTTTAAAAGTTACATTAGTTTTAAACATATTAAAGTTTTAAACGATGCAAAAGTAAATGATTCTTGATTCACCAGTATTAAATATTTTTAATAAATCAATAAATTTGTCAAGTATGCCAATCTTAAACGATCAGTTTACCGTTATTAGCTATGAAAAGACATATCATAATTTTATTGCTAAGTTACTGAATAATTACATATTACATAAAAGTTTTTAACATACCTTCCACTTTCAACTGTCATAAATTTTGAAAAATTGTATCTTCACATCAAACCCAATACCATCATATTTACCCTACTGGTTTATGGGTAATCATATGTATTTTCTATTTTATTCGGAAGCCATTGTTAATACATCTCATCTATTAGCAGACGAAGTTTTCTCTAAAAGTCGGAAGTAAACAGTAGCTTTATATTATTTAGAGACCGCCATTGGTATGGTAGGTGATACCAACGGAAGGCAGAGACTGAAATTTGCTGACATATCTAAATTTTTTTGGTGCCTTGTCAATTTTTTTTTTTTTTTTTTTTTTTTTACCACTTTTTGAAAAATAAATTTCTTTTTCATTTTTCACAGTTAAATAATGTAAAAAATACTTTACAAAAATGTCTTGTAAAAGAGGCTTGTACTAAAAATTTCGGTGTATTTGTACCAGTGGGGATGCAAGCATGAGTTGATCAATTATGAACGTCTATAAAGTGTGGCGAGACCGACACACTGTAGACATTTATGTAGATATTTAACCCTTTGTTGTCTTGGTACCTACATTAAATCCCTTGAAATTTAAAATAAATATACATACGATCAATTAAATAGGCTTACTGGTAATTTGTACATTTTTAATTTGTTACATTTTAAGATAATTGTTATCTATGCCCTCTGTCCCTAGAGTAATCTTGTTAGGAAAAGACAAATGTGATTGTATCCTTCTCTGCTTTTTAAACTACCTATGTCCTGTACATTTCCCAGTCCCTTTCCTGTATAAAAATGTGAAGAGAATGTCTGCAAAATAGCACATAAGATATAAAGTATAATTTTATTTCGTGTGCATGTATCATGCTTAAGTAGAAAATAGAAAAAATCATTCGAAACGACCCTTTCTTATCATTAAACTTAATCATTATTATCCTGCCTATATGAAAGGCAAATGGAAGGATTTATGTGCGCTAAGACCACTCAGTGTAATGCGTGTACGCTAATACCACGATAAATAAACTACACGATAAAGCTAAATACGCTAATGCCACGGTACTTGATTAGAGATTCAGATATTAATACAAGATTTCACAATCTTTCGGCCATATAATATGTCTACTTAAGTAGAAGCTGCAACTATCACTATAAGAAAATATGTCCTATTTGCAGCCGGAAATTTTCTGTAATTTGAGAAAATACGTTCTGACAACGAAGTTTTTTCATAAATTATGCGTATTTTCTCAAATTAGAGAGAATTTCTGGCAGCAAATAGGACATATTTTTTGCAGTGTAGGAACCGAAAGAATCCTAAATAAAATATGTTTTTAGAATATTCTTCAGTAATAAGTCAAATACTTGTTACAATAAATATTTTGTTAAATACTTAGACTTAAACATTGAAATTTAATATGAATATTCATTAAAATCGCTTATCGTTCGTGCCACATAAATGACTCTACAGTTAAAGACTAATAAACGTTTTTTTATTAAACATTTTTCTGAATTAAAATATATTATTTATTTAACTGCAGTACTTCTAACTTTAGTAACATAAGATTTTGACAGATTAATATACATACATATATATATATATATATATATATAAATCAAATAGTATTGACTTCTTTTAATTCTCAATCATCGATACTAATTTTGGAACTATATTTGAAAATTGTTACCTAATTTATAGAAAAAAAAAATATTTGGATTCGATAAAATTTCTCTATAAATTCAAGAGAATTCCTTTATAAATTTCTCAAAATAACGTTTCTCTTTTAATCTATAAAGTTTATGCATTTTATTTAAACAAACCAAAAAAAAAAAAAAAAAAAAAAAATATGAAGCAAGTTTTAAAAACAAATGTTAGTCCTTAATAAAAAAGAAATACTAAATAATATTTTTTGTTAATTATCCTAATTCCCTGCCTACAACCTGCGTATTATACGTTTATTGTTAATATTATTTTATTTTATTTTATTTTATTTTTATAATGCGGATTACCACTTATTAAAGGATTATAATAAGAAAACATTGTTGTTATTATTATTATCATTATTATTATTATTGTTATTTTGTTATCATAAGTCTTTATTGATACTGTTCAAAGTTCTGAAATTATAGAGTAAATTTTAGAATGCACAAAATAACAAAATTTAGTATACTTGAATAAGTCTGTTTAACTAAATTGGCGACACAGTTTTCAGTGAATACCAATTTACTCTGACTAAATATTTAAACTTAAATATTTAATTTAATTGTCAGCATTTACATATTCTGCTTTAGGAAAGCCTGGAATCTTTAAGAGTTATAACTTTGATTTAATTTAAAATTATCGATGTTTAAAATCACCAAATAAAATATATTATATCATTCCTTTCTAATATTTAATGAATTGTAAGTCATAGACAAGTATCATTTACATATTACTGATATTCACATTTACGTATCCATATTTATTTATTTACATAAATGATGGAAAATGAATATGTTTAAATATGTCTATAAATGAAATTTCATGCCCACTGTTAAAATTTTTGTGTTAGTTTGAACCAAAATTTGGTACTGAAAGATCTGCAACCACCTAATGGTTTAACCTTTTACTATGATTTGGTAAATTTATTTCGAACCAAATATTGCTATTATGTTACAAAAAAACAAACAAACAAACAAAAAAAAAAATCTTCCAAGACGGGGATCGAATTAAGACCTTTCTTGTCTTATGTGAAACAATCTGGCACTATGCCGCGCTTTGATAAAAGGGGTCAAATATTCTAGTGTCTTATCCTCTCCCATGGGTGCATTGTTGCAAAAAAATTACTTTATCCTACGTTTCTGACCACGCTCTTTAATTTAAATTTGGTTTGGTTTAGTAGAAATTTTACTGATTCGTACTTCCCTTGTGAGTGGATATATGGTAGCTTCAAATTTTGGTGCAACTGAAATTAAATCGTAAGAAGTGAAAACCTAAAAAGCGAGGTTGAACCATATTATGGTATTGCTTATAACTTAACTCCATATAGTGATTCAAGTTTAAACTGATATTTTTAACAGCGTAAATATTGTATGAACTTCATGAAAAAAATTACACATCGTTCGCTGAATGATATATTTTGAAGAAACAAAAATAAGTATAAAACGAATATTTATTTATTTATTTTCCTTACTGAAAACAAAAATTGTTTATTAAAGAAAACTCAATTATAATTGGGTTTTAACGTTTCATAAAGAAATATTGAAATTATTGATATAAATGTTATATATATATATTACTCTAAAATAATATATAATAAAAGAATGGAAATGTTAATACTCAATAATGCATCAGGTTACATAAGTTTCACCCCAACATCACATATTCTCCAAATGACATTCTCAGGACCTCCTATGGATAAAAAACAACCTGAGGACAACTACGGGATGTATTATGGTCAAGTGTGTTGTTAGGGCAAAGTCTATGAAATTGTATTTTCTCAAAATATTTCAACATAATAAACAAAAGTTTTTATTCAACATTTTGAGAACTTAAAAGAGCAACGTATAATCAATAGTTTATTAATTTTTCGTTTACAAATATGAAAAATTCAGCCGCGCCTGGTATTCGGAGACCATGTAGAATTGAAGTGGACATAACATTCTTATCTCTTTTGCACATTTCTCTAGAACGTAATTGATCAATTCTTGAACAAAAGGAATATATATATATATATATATATATATATATATATATTTGCAGAATTGTATGCACAAACAGTACAATTTTCGGAATATTTGACCCCATGAATAGTCTTATAAAATTAGTTGTAATCAAAAAAAAAAAAAAAAAAAAAAAAAAAAAAAAAGGAAGAAAAGAAGGAAATATTTCGTTTATGCACTGTTCTGTTTTTCGAATGAAAGCAATTCTATTTTTGAAAAAAAGTGCCAAATTTCAATGTAATTTCTGCATTAGTTTTTGAAAAATCATGTCCACCATTTTTTAGAACGGAAACCAGGATCCACCTGCTAACTTTCCTGAATTTTTTAATGACAATTTTATCATGTATCGTTAAATCATTACTCTTTTACATGATCAATATTTCAACAAAATAATATATATATGTTTATATTTATATATATTATATAGAAAAAAAAGAGAGAGAAAAAAAAATGTTTTTTTTTTTTTTTTTTTTTTTTTTTTTTTAACCTTCTACACTGTTAAAAATTTTTAATTTTCTTGCCAGTAATTCTCTGTAAAAATTACAGAATTCTGTGAAAGTTACAGAAAAAAACGTTTTGTCAACGTATTTTTTTCCGTAATTTACGACTTTTTTCTAAAATTACAGAGAATTCGTAATTTTTACAGAGAATTACTGGCAACAAAATTGCAAATTTTTGACAGTGTAAACCCATGTAACTCTTTAATTCTTTTTCATTACAAACCTTTAACGATATAGTTAAAGCACTATTAAGTCAGAGTTAACTTATCTACATACATTTTAGAATATATTAAGTTATCAAAATTTAGTAAACTTCAGTTATTCTATTTAACTAAACTGACTGACGAAATAGAATTTTAGGGATACCGATTAACTTTTAACTAAATCACAAAACTTAAAAATTGTGTTCACTTTTCATCTTTCAACTAAACTGATTTTCAAATTCATGGAGCCTTAGAGATAAGATTTCTGTAAAATGCAAATTGTACGGGAATTCTACGCATTGTAGTATGATTCAGTTTTATAATGTTTATTTATTTTGTAAGTCTCAATGTTTACTGCCTTCTTAGCTGTAGATAAAATGTATTATGTCCTTTTTTTTTTTTACATAAGTCATATAATAGCGTCTGTTATAAATTTACGTACATTCATATATACAGATAGATGAAGCTGTTTTATTTGTAAGATGGATATTTGATTTGCTTAAAAAGATAACACACATTTAACTAAATCACGAAATTTGTAGATTTTATTCATTTTTCTGTTTTTTTTTTTTTTTTTTTTTTTTTTGTGAAATGAAATGGTATTGTTATGAAATGGTATCACAGTATTGTTCGGTTTTAATAACATTTATTTAGATTTAAAAAATCTAAAGGTTTTAATTTTGTACGCAACAAATAAAGTGTATTATATCAGTTATTTTGTACTTTTTAGTGGATTATAAGTGACAAAAACTTGCCATTTATGAATTTACGCATCTTCTAGATACATATTTATTTATACATGTGCTAGAAAATGGATATATTTTCAATAATGGACAAATATAATTATGCATAACATGATGCAAACATTGTACATTCTTTTTTTAAAGGTATATTCTAGAAAAAAAATAGATAATCATAAATAATTATATATTTTATGCTATGACAGGAAAAGCCAATATAATCTGGGGTCCAACTCACAGCTGATTTTTCAGGATATTTTCAGAGATGAGAATTTTACACCTTTTATTTTTTATTCAATAATCTCTGTAAGTGGTACAATACATAGTAGAAATTGTTCATCTCTTAAAATGTCCAGAAAATAGCGAGGAGAGTATGACCACAGATGCCAACATTTTAATTTATTCCGCAGTATGTTTAGACCCGCCTTTATTTCACCCTACTCTATTTATAAAACATTTTCTCCAATATATAACATCGATGAAATAAGAAAAAATTACTCTTTAAAACTACGTGGTATGAAATAAAGGCGGGGCTAAAAATACTCCGGTATAAATTAAAATGTTGGTATCTATGGTATAAACCCTATAATCGGAGAAAATTAAACTATTAAAAAGGATTTTTAGCATTAGATAATTAGACCCAAGAAAAATCTTCAAATTTTGGAACGCCAAAGAAAAAAAATGAATAACAGTTCAGCTGTTTCGATAACTTTTAGCGGATCATCACAAGTGTATAAAGAAAGGAAAAGAAATAGTTCATATATATAGGAAAGAAATCGAATTCCAATCAACCAATAAAATTACGCGGAAAATGGGGGAGGGGGAGATTGTTCAAAAGGAAATTTAGAAACGGTAGTAAAATATGTAGAAAAATATGTAGAAGAAATCAAGAAATTGTGTACTAAATGTAAAATCTCCTACAATTAGAGAAATGAGGAACAGCGAAATCTCCTATATATAGGAACACCTCCCTCTCTTTTCTTTATGCACTGAAGATAGTACGCTAAATGCTACCGAAACAGCTGTGAATTGTTAACTTTTTCTTTGTTGAAGACTTGTCTTGTATTAAGATAAAATTATATTTGTATTTCTATGTTTTGTAGTAACAGCATATTTTCAAATCTATGATTTAAAATAGTATATTTTAAAGAATAGGGCTATAAACTAAAACTGAATGATAGAATTAAAAAAAAAATCTATACATTTTCAGATAAACTCTTAATACTTTCTTATGATAAAAGTTTAAGTTCAACGTTTAAAGCTCCATAAATACTGAGTAAAATTATGTTTATCTCCAAATATTTCAGAATATAATAAGTAACAAAATTTAGTAAACTTGTTTAATTTATTTCAACATTAATGAAATAGAAATTTTTGAATACCAACTAACTTTAACTAAATCACAAATCTTGAAAATTGTATTCACTTTTCAGCATTCATATATATTCTACTTTGCAAATTCATGGAGATACGGTTTCTGTGAAATGCAAATGGTAAGGAAATTTTGTTCACTTGCTTGGTTCTCGTTTTGTATAGTGGATTACGTTTGAAAGTTTCCGTGTTTAATGTCTTTTACGCGATAAATAATGTGTGTTGTGCTTTTCAAATATTTAATGGATTATAAATCTTACGAATTTACGCACATTAACTTACTGCTAGACACATCTTCATTTACATATGTGATGAAATATGGATACGTTAAATCTTTTTATAGTTGTAACTTTATTCAATACTTGCTTAATGGCAATGTAAAACCTACACATTGTTCCTTCAAAGACATATTTTGACTGAACAAACATAAATAAAAAATTATTTTATATTTTTCACTTATTACAATATGAAATGCAAGTATATTGTAGAAGATTAAACTATATTCAGACATTTCCATGTTTAATGACAATAACAATTTTTTTTTTTATTGTGTGAAAAAAAGTATTATAATTTAAAAAATATGACTATAAAATTAAAATGAATAAAAGAATGAAAATGAAAAATTTAATAAATATTCTAAATACTTTCTTATTGTAAAAAAAAAAAAAAAGCTACGCTTTACTGGCGGTAAAAGAACTGGCTTTAATAAGTAATAAGTAAAAAACATTGAATAAACATTATGAAATACAAGAACTCACAACAATTGTTTCAGGTCCAAAGAAAGCGCGAAACTTCCTCAGGCGAAGAAAGTAGGCACTAATTCTGCAAACAAAGTGGCAACGCACAAAACCAATTTCAGGGATGAGCAAAATAAATAGTTTACTTATTAAATTCTTATTATGAATTTTTTAAAAATATTTTTAAAAACATTTAAAATGCGGTTCACATTTTTTTATATATATATATATAAGTCTACATAATCATTAAGTAACACATTTAGTGAAATTCGATATATCTATATAACTTTCTTCTATTAAGGAATTTCCTCAATACTGAGGTTTCCTTTCAACCATCTTTCTCTGTCCTCAACATCTTCCTCATCCATTCCATTCTCTGTCATGTCCCTCAAAAGCTTGTCTTTCCACCTTTTCCGCGGTCTTCCCCTCCTGTGTTTTCATTCAGGCTTCCAGTTCAGTACAAGCTGTGGTATTCCATTCACATTCATCCGTTGTACATATCCGTAACATTCCCAGACAGCACATCGCCTCCCCAGGATATCTTCAAGATGTCTTCTGGATGAAAAGACATCCCGGAAACGTCCTTAAGATGTACTGTGGATAAGTTAACCCTAACTGTGCTGTTAGGGTTGCAACCTCTTCTTGTCTATTTTTGTTATGATATTCGTCTTAACACCCATCCTTCCTCTTATTTCAATATTGGTCTTTTTTTTCAAGTCTTGAACTTCTGGCCGATCGTTGCCAGAAGTCCATTTCTGTAGATAGCAGTATTTGTTTTCATTTGGAGACTTGATTGTTCCTGTTTCTGCTCCATAAAACACAACACTTCCTGTCAGGGTGTTGAAGATGGTCCTTTTTGCTTTTTCAATAATATTTTTGCTCCATAGAATTGAATTTAGTATTCCTATTATTTTCCTAGAGTCAGATATCTTCTTTTCGATTTTATACCTGACTAGCAGGCACAGCCCGCTTCGCTGGTCCCTATTTTTAAATGAATCACTATAATGAATTCTCAAAATTGCATTAATTTTTATCACGTGAAAAAAAAGAGAAACAAAATCTGATTAGGAAAAATGTCGCACCGGGTTCTCACTGCCTTCGGAAAAAATTCCCAACATGCTCTAACCCTTATTTCTATTATTTTCCCACTTCGCCCCCCCCCTCCTGTCTATCCTAATAATTTTACAAATTTCAAAATATCCGCAATCGATTTGTAAGTATCAAAAACCTCTATGCACCAGTTTTGAACGATATATCTCTATTTTTATGTTTTTGCCGCTCTTCTCCCCTGCCTTCCCACCCTCCCAATAATTTTAAAAATTCGAAAATATCCGCAATCGATTTGTAGGTATTGGAAACCTCTATGTACCAATTTTGAATGATCTAACTATATTTTCTTTTTTTTTGCCCCTCTGCCCCCCCTTCCCGGCCCTCCTAATAACTTTACACTTTCGAAAATATCCCCATTCGACTTGCAGGCCTCTAAAACCTATCTGTACCAATTTTGAACGGCCTAACTGTATTTCTATTTGTTTCTGACCATAGCCCCCCCCCCTTACCGCCCCACCTAATAATTAAAAAAATTCGAAAATATCCGCAATCGATTTGTAAGTATCGAAAACATCTATATACCAATTTTGAAAGATCTAACTCTATTTTTATTTTTTTGCCCCCCCTCTCCCCTCCCCCTTTCCCGGCCCTCCTAATAACTTTACACTTTCGAAAATATCCCCATTCGACTTGCAGGCATCTAAAACCTATCTGTACCAATTTTGAACGGCCTAACTGTATTTCTATTTGTTTTTGCCCCATAGCCCCCCCCCTTCCCGCCCCTCCTAATAATTTTACAAATTCGAAAATATCCGAAATCGATTTGTAGGTATTGAAAACTTCTATATATCAATTTTGAACGATCTAACTCTATTTTTATTTTTTGCCCCCCCCCTCTCCCCTCCTCCCTTCCTGCCCTTCCTAATAACTTTACACAATCGAAAATATCCTCATTCGACTTGCAGGCCTCTAAAACCTATCTGTATCAATTTTGAATGCCCTAACTGTATTTCTATTTGTTTTTGCCCCTTAGCCCCCTCCCCCCCCCTTGCTGCCCCACCTGGGGGCTGAATTTCTAAAATTCCAGAAATTGGTTTTTAGATATTTGCATTAGCTATATTTTAGAGCAAAAATTTCACGCATATCTATTTTTTTGTTTGAGATATATAGGATTAAGCGAAATCACGTTTTACGCATGTGAAATCACGTTTTGCCCCCCCGACCCCCTTGGGGACCGAATTTTGAAAATTCCAGAAATTGGTTTTTTGACATTTGTATTAGCTATATTTTAAAGCAAAAATTTTACGGATATCTGTTTTTTTGTTTGAGATATGAAGGATTTTGTGAAATCACGTTTTGCCCCCCCTCCCCCCCTTGGCGGGCGAATTTTGTAAAATCGCTTCTTAGTGGATGCCTACGTCATAGAAAGAACATTGTCACAAAATTTCATGCTTCTAGGTCCAGGGGTTTGGTCTGGGCGTTGATAGATCACCCCCTCACTCACTCACTCAGGAAGTGTTCTTTTATATATATAGATGAACCATCTTTTTCCAGTATCGATCCCAGATATTAAAAAGCTTGTATATTCTTGATTTCAAATCCGTCTATGACGATATCTTTTATGTCCCTGTTGTCATATGTTCTTATAGTTAATTTTCAGGCCCCACCGGTTGTGTGCCTTTAATGCCGCTTCAGTTGCATGCTTTAGATCTTCCTTGGTTTAAGTCATAATATCTTGATCATCCGCAAATAATAGGTGAATCAGGTGTTTATTACCTATTTTAGTTCCCATCCTTCCACATTTCTGTACCCATTCCTTCAGTACCCAAGCTATATATATTTTAAACAATGAGGGTGACATACAACATCAATTTTATAGCATTGATTTAGATGGAAATTTTCAGTGTTTTAAGTAATTTACACAAAATATTAAGCGTAATATGACACACTTTTTAAATATTTAATGGAATATAAGTCATGGAAAAACATCCTATAGAAATTCATACGTTACCATTGATATTCGTTTTTATATGTGATGGAAAATGATTATGTTTAAAAGCATGACTGATTATATTCATACATAACTTGGTGTAAACATTATCCAGTGTTGCCAGATTGGGGACTTTTTTTATTCAATATCCACCAGCAAAATTTAATTGTAATAATTGACTAATCACTTCGAAGATTAATCGTCTATTATATATATCAAGCATCACTTCTCAAAATTATTGGTGGCAGTCGAATAAAAAAAAGTCCCCAATCTGCAACACTGACATTATCTATCCTACCTTGAAAGACGTATTTTAAGAGGACTTGTACCTTTTACTAAATTTTGCTTTAATTTACCAAAAGATGCTAAATTAAAACAAATTTTAGCTTCCAGCTTATATTTCCATTTAATATTTATAAATTAAACTATATTAGGTTATATACGTTTTAAATTAAACTATATAAACTATATATTAAACAATTTTATAAATTGTAGCTTTATATTAGGATTGTTCAGTAAAATATATATTCAGGCAACAATTCTCATGGTTCTTGATATACATTTTACTGATTTAAAATCTTTAAATTTCGTTTTCTCAATTTGTATATTTTAATAAATTTAAGATCTTCAAATTGCTAAAACTTCTGCATATATTTTAAATATATATATATACATTAATATTTTTTTAAATGCTTAATAGAAAACCTACTTAAAAAGAAATTATTTACAATAATAAGGGATTTTACAATATATTAAAAAAAATATATATTAAAAATAAAAATACAACAAAAATCATGTTTTTTAAATAATGTTTAATATACATGCACACTTTCATTTTTTCCTCAAAAACTAATTAATAAAGTTCAAAATCTATACATAATTCTTTTAAGTAGGCTCTGTTAAACATCCAATGAATTATAATTTTTTTTTAAATTATCTGTAGAACTTATCGCATTTTCAATATAATAAATTTAACAAAAAAATACAAGCTGAGAAAATGCAATTTAAAATTTTCAAATCTGTAAAAAATATAAAATCCCATAAAAACTGTTACCTGATTATATATTTTATTGAAAAAACATATTATAGTTCAACTTATAAATATTAAAGAAAAAGAAATATTTAAAGAAATATAAGTTTTTACATGAAATCTACTTCACTGGAGCCATGTCCCCTTAAGTAAATTACTCAACAAATAAGCCGTAATATGTCAAACATTTTATAAATTTAATGGAATATAAGTCATTGAAAAGTGTCTTATACAAATTCATACATCGCTAATGATATTGTTTTGCATATGTGATGAAAAATGGCTATGTTTAAAAGCATGATTAAATTTATCCATGCATAATGTATTCATGTATTCATGCATAACTTCATAAAATATATTCATGCATAACTTGAAGCAAACATTATATATTGCGTCTTGAAAACATACTTTAATTCAATAAAAATAATAAAAATATTATTTTCTATTTTTAGCTTAAAAATATATGAAAAATAAATATACTAAAAAAAAATTAAAAGTGCAAATAACCATGCTTTGATATAATTGCATAATTTAGACTTACATCTATTATATATATATATATATATATATATATATATATATATATTTCTTTTGTGCGTGTGTATGTCACTGAACTCCTCCTAAACGGCTGGACTGAGTTTAATGAAATTTTTTGTGTGTCTTCAGGTGGATTCGAGAATGGTTTAGATTTACAAATGAAAGTTGTAACTTAATTAGTTCTTTCTTAATTAATTTTTAACCAACTCTTTCAACAACTTTTCCACCTAGATGGCGTGAGTTGTCGTAAACACGATGTCAGAATGTATTTAATGTTGAAATAAAAAATGAATTTTTAACCGTATCTTAAGAAGTGTTTAAAATATTTTTTTCTAAATTAATATTTTTAGAATCGTAACAGTATCTTACAAAGTGTTTAAAATATTTTTTCAAAGTTAATATTTTAGAATCGTAAACACGATGTCAGAATTTATTTAATGTTGAAATGAAAAATGAATTTTAAACCGTAAGTGTTTAAAATATTTTTCCAACGTTAATATTGTTAAAATGTTAAAATTAGTTAAAATGGTATATTCTTTAAAAAAATTCGTCAATATCCGACGGAGTTATTTTATGTTAAAATGAAAAATGAATTTTTAGGCCATTATTATTTGTGCAGATGGAAAATTTACTAAAAGTTTTACGAAAAATTTCACGATCACAAATGTTGACGGATATCCAATATATCGTCGAAGAAATCCCGATAATGGCGGACAATCTTATCATCTATGGCGGTCATCTATGTCAACAACATAGATATTGAAATTGACAACCGTTGGGTGGTCCCATATTCGCCTCTGCTGAGCAAAACATTCAATGCTCATATTAATGTTCAGTTCTGCAGTTCAGTGAAGAGCATCAAATACATTTGCAAGTATGTGAATAAAGGCAGTGATATGGCTGTATTTCGAGTTGAAAATACCAATGTGAATGCTCCTCCGGTGAATAACAACGATGAAATAACACTTTACCAAATTGGCAGGTACGTCAGCTCCAATGAAGCTGTTTGGCGTATCTTTGGTTTCCCAATTCATGAATGGGATCCAGCAGTTCTTCATTTAGCCGTCCATCTTGAAAATGGCCAGCGCGTATATTTCACGAGCGAGACAGCGATTGATCGTGCTATAAATCCACCAAAAACTACACTCACCGAATTTTTTGAATTGTGTAATCGTGCGGATGCTTTTGGTGCTTTTGCACGGACATTACTCTATTCAGAAGTACCACGCTATTTCACATGGGCTCCAACAAAAAATGGATGCCCCGCAAGCAAGGCAAGCCGATTAATGGTTATTCAAATCAAACACCTTGGGACGAGTATTTACGGTCAATCCAAGGCAGACTGAGTGCTTTTATCTTCGACTGTTATTGGTTATGTCATCGTCCCTTTGTAATTTCAAGATTTACGTAAAGTGAATGGACAACAGTATCCAACGTATAAAGATGCATGCCTTGCACTCGGCTTGCTGGAAGACGACAACCAGTGGGAGTGTATGCTTGCTGAAGTAGGACTGAACTGTACAGCAAAACAAATTCGTCTACTATTCGCTCTAGCATTGACTACATGTTTCTCGGCCCGAGCAGAGACATTATGGGATAATCACAAAGATTCAATGACTGATGATATGTTGCATCAACATCGTTCATGGTGCAACGATCTAACGATAGTATTCAGTGACGCTATGTACAATGAAGCATTGATTGCTACTGAAGATCTTTGCATTATCATTGCCAACTTACCACTCAGTCATTTCGGTATGCATTCAACAAATCGAAATGCATCTGATTTAATAAGCACTGAATTGAATCGTGAACTACAATACAATACTGTAGAAATGGCAGCGATTGTTGCTCGCAATGTCCCACTAATAAATGAAGAAGAAAGAACCGTTTACGACCGCATCATGCTCGCAGTTTTGGCAGGACAAGGTGGATTCTTTTTTTTTTTGGGTGCACCAGGTGGAACTGGCAAAACATTCCTTATTTCGCTAATTCTCGCCGAAATACGATCAAATAATGGCATCGCATTGGCTGTTGCATCATCTGGCATTGCAGCAACTTTATTGGATGGAGGCAGAACAGCTCATTCATTATTTAAACTGCCACTAAATATTCAAAATAACCCAGACGCATTGTGCATCATAAAAAAACAATCGTCCATGGCCACAGTGCTGAAATAGTGTAAAATTCTTATCTGGGATGAATGCACTATGGCACACAAACATTCGATTGAGGCGTCGAACAGGACATTGAAAGATATAAAAAACAACGACAAACTATTTGCAGGCACTCTGTTACTCTTTTCAGGTGATTTCAGACAAGCACTTCCCGTTATTCCGCGTTCAACATAAGCTGAGATCAACACATGCTTAAAATTACCGTCATTGTGGCTTAATGTTGAAAAAGTACAACTGAAAGTAAATTTGTGCGTTCAAAAGCTTCAAGATCCATCCGCTGAAACATTCTCAAAACAATTGTTAGATATCGGCGATGGAAAAGTTACTACAGATGAAACTGGATGCATAAAATTACCGACCGATTTCTGCACAATCATTGATTCTCAAGATGCTCTTATTGACCAGATATTTCCCGATGTACACAGACGATACACAAATCATGAGTGGCTGGCAGAAAGAGCAATTTTAGCAGCAAAAAATGTGGACGTCAACGAATTGAATCTCAAGATATAACATTTGTTACCAGGAGACTTGGTGTCATACAAATCTAATGATACAGTTTGCGATGCCACCGAAGCTGTAAATTATCCAACAAAGTTTTTAAACTCATTGGATTTACCAGGCATGCCACCGCATATTTTACAACTGAAGGTTGGATCTCCGGTTATTTTGCTTCGTAATTTGAACCCACCACGGTTGTGCAACGGCACGTGATTAGTCATAAAAAAATTAATGAAAAATGTTATCGAAGCCATCATTTTAAATGACAAATTCCGAGGTGAAAATATATTACTACTGTGAATCCCTATTATACCCACAGATGTGCCAATTCAATTTAAACGCCCTCAATTTCCAATTAGATTGGCATTTGCAATGACTATCAATAAGTCTCAGGGCCAAACGATGTCTGTCTGTGGCTTAGATTTGAGCACATCATGTTTTTCACACGGACAATTATACGTGGCTCTCGAGTGGGCAAACCATCCAGTTTGTTTGTATTGGCGAAAGATGGGATAACAAAAAATATTGTACACTCTGTTGTATTAAGGGATTGATATTGTTTTTTAGTAATATTGTTATAAGTAGCGATATGTATATATGATTTTAAAGAATCAATTTTAATAAATTAAAAAAATAAATGATTGGTATTTTGTTATTTTTATATTGTTTCACCGTTCACAGCGCTCCATACATCTTCCACTTATATACCACATCCTTACACACTTACAATAAGTTAGTTATTTTTTTCTAGCAAAATATTCTCTAGAAATAATTTATATGACAAAACAACGTTTGTCGGGTCAGCTAGTATATATATATATATATATATATATATATATATATATATATATATATAAAGTCTTAAACAAAATAAAATTTCATGTAAGAATGGAAATGGAAATCTTTCATGAATTCTCAGAAAAAAAAATTCTTAATGCTTTCTTATGAAAAAAAATATATATTTGATTATTTTGTTTAAAAATCAATGGAAGAGTAATATTTTGTTCACATATATAAACTCTAGAATATATTAAAGAATAAAATTTCGTAAATTTGTGAATTATATTCAACACTTTTGCCATTCAACACTAAAATTTAGTAAATTCTATTCAACAGTAATGAAGTGGAATTTTATGAATAACTTTAACTAAATCACAAAACTTTAAAATTTTTATTCACTTTTCATATTTCTATTATTCCGATTTGCAAGTGCACGAAGTCTTAAATATAAGGTTTCTCTAAAATATAAATGGTATTGAAATTTTATTAACCAGCATGAATTCAGTTTTCTAACTTTTATTTTGTTTGCAAATCTCAATGTTTAATACATTCTAAACTGTAGATAAAATCTATTATGTCCCGCTTTTCGCTCATTTAATGCATTATAAGTTGTAGAATAGTGTCGTTTATAAATTTACGCATTTTCACATACAGACAGACATTTTTCTCTTTACATATAACCTAGAAAATGGATGGATTTAAAAGGAAATTTTTTCTTCCTATGCATATCATAATTTGAAAAAAAAAAAAAAAAAAAAAAAAAAAATCGTTTTTTGAAAGCCGCACTTAGAGTGAAAAATAACAATTAGCAAATTACTTTCTACTTTTTTTTTTTTTTTTTTTTTTTGATGATTCCTAAAACAAAATAAAGTGAAGATTATCTTAATATAAAATCTGCAAAATTTTCAAAAACGCATATTCATTTCTCCTTTTGTCGATCTATTACCCACAATAGGAAATCTGCAAAACATAACTTTAAAATACTTTTCCTCAATAATGTAGGCTTATGAAATAGGCATGAATAATTAAGGCATCTTTCATAATTTTTAGAACACATTCCTTTCTCTATTTTTCGTTCAAAGCGTTTGATATATATATATATATATATATATATATATATACACCCTTGTGAAAATTAATTGAAATAAACTACTTTTTTCGTGAATTTTAAATCCATTCCTATTATTATTATATAATCATACTAAAATGTGTTAAAATATGGGTAGGAAGAATAAATCCTATCTCTAGAAACAATTTCCACCAAACAGAGGAGCTCGTCGAGCGCATGTGCAGAAACTTCAGTAGATGAAAGCTCCAGCTATGATCACATCAGTTGATAGTCCCCTGTCGTTAGAGATGGATGTGACGCCGCAAAAGCTTGCAAAGATTGTTACTCTCTCCAAACATACTCCAAAGATTTATAAAGAGATTTCGTAGATAGTTGGCATTAGTATTGCAACTGTGAGCAGTATCATAAAACAAAATGAAGAAACAGGATCCATATCTCCAAAGCGGAGAGTAAAAATTAACCAAAAAAAGAAAACAACGCCAAGAGATGACTTTTTTCTACTTATACAAAGTAAAAAATACCTTCAAAAGACTAGTGTTACACTTAATAGAGATTTAAAGGAGCATGGAATAAATATTAGCTCATCTACTGTTTGGAGGCGACTTCTTGCAGCCGGTCGGCCAGCCTATCAGTCTATGAAGAAACAGTTTCTGACCTAACCAATGAAGAAAAAGTCGTACTTGTGGGCGTTGAATATAAAAATTCGACATTCGAAAATTGGAGGAAAGTACTATTTAGCGACGAAGTCAGTTTTGTCTAAGGCCAGCGAACTGAACACGTACAGAGATCGCCTGGCGAAAGAATTCGGGATTGCCAAATTAACAAATTTGATAATCATCCTCAAAAGAAGACGTTTGTGGTTGTTTCGGTTACAATGGGGTTAGTTCTTTGTAGCCTGTTGACGGTATGATGCGTTCTGAGAAATATATTACTATTTTGCATAAAAAAAATGTTCCAGAATTGAAGAAACGAAACCCTAATAGAACGGGGATTTTCAGCAGGATTTTGGCCCGTGCCATACGTCCAAAATGGTGAAGAAATTCATGTCTGAGAACCAAATTGAGACACTGGAATGAACTGGAAACTTTCCTAATATCAACCCAATGAAGAATTTCTGGGCTATATGAAGAATCGCCTATTAAATATAGACTGTACAATTATGGAAAAGCTAACCCCAGTACTAATTCAAGTGTGGTGCAAGGACACAAATATTATAAACGATTGTAAAAAACTGGTAGAATCCATACCAAATCGTGTCCAAATATTAATAAAGAGTCTTGAGGATCATATTACGTACTAAAAACTTTTGATTTTGTATAAATTTAAATAAAATAGCATTTCTTCTTAGTTTTAACAATTTTTCAAGTTTGTTTCAATTAATTTGCACAAGGGTGTATATATTGACAGATATATTTGGGTCGCTAATTACTATATTTAAATGAATTCTCGAAATTAAATATCACTTATTAATAAAAAAAAAAAATGAAAAAAAAATCTAAGCAATCAATAATAATAATAATAATAATAATAATAATAAATTGTAATAAACTAAAAACCTCATTTAAGTTTCCGGCGCCCAGCATGCAGAGTCTTCATTCCTAATGCCTGCTGTAGAGCTTTAACCTAACGCATATGCAGAAACAAACACATTCATACGCGAACCTCGTCGGTCTCCGATATTTTCGACAGCGTCATTCCTGCCTGCCTTATGTCGGATTTAGGTTCTGCATGCGGCGGTATGGGTACCCACTGCGTGCGATTGCACTATACCTATACGCCGTACTCACTCCTTCTCATATTTAATTATTTATTTTTACAGCTACGAAAGAAAGTGGGCGAAACACCCACCAAAAACCCAACTTTCAAACACAAAAAACTTTTTTTCTGATGTAATTTGAAATAGAGTTACGCTCAAAACTGAATTTTCTGCACGCCTTGTGGCTGAAATAAAGAAATTCTTAAAATCTTGTCAAAGTACATGTTTGTACAACTATCATCCACACAGCATAACTAGCCATCGTGAGGTAATTTAGAGATGAGTTGAGTCTGAAAACACTTTGTTTTGTAACTCCCCTCCACCATCTTAAACTAGTATGTTGTGGCCACAACAAGATTTTCTTCTATATTTTCCTATACAAATTCACTCAGTAACACTATATTAAAAAAAAGAAAATTTTCTTAAGTTTTTTTTTTTTTTTGTTAAAAATAAACAAAAATCGATAACTTTGTTTTAAATTATCACAGATTTATAGTTCAACTATACGAGACCTTTCGAAAGATACCCATCTTGAAAATTTACCCCTCCCCCGGAGGGTACTTCTGCCCAAGGTGGGGAACCGATGCCCCCACATGCACAGGATTTATTTCCTAGTTAACTACTACTATTATCAATAAGTTAACTACTACTATTATCACAAGTTAAAAATAACTCTCATTATGTACATTTATACGAAATTTTGTCCTATACTGCCATGTTAAAAAGTTAGATAAAATGTGATAACAGCGCCACCTGTTGAGCCGTTGTTCCACAAATCTAATCAGCACCAGTTTATCTCAGGGTGCAGCTAAATACCTAGTTTGGTTAAATTTCATTCATTGGTTCGTGAGATACAGCGTCCACAATAAACGTGATACACACAGACAGACAGACACACAGACAGACAGACATTCAGACAGACACACACACAGAGAGACATTTTCTAAAAACTATCAATTCGTGTTCAGGACATCCCAAAACGTGTAAATCCATCAAAATATGGAGGTCGAAAATTTTCACGAATCCAATACTTTCTCTATATTACATATAGAAGAAAGTAAAAAGGGAAGAGGGGATTTCACAAAATCTTATTATAGTGTTTTCTGAATATACATAACCAACCAACACAGCAAAAATAAGTCGTCGTACTTTTGGGAGCGGGGGAGTTCCTAAAAGGCCCTTTATGGTAAATGTTGTGTACAGTTCACCGAAACATGCATGAAAATGCCCATCCTGAGATAATTTGAAGCGGACTTATGCTTGCGAACGTGATTCCTCACTTCGTCTTCAAAGGGAAAAATCTGGGAATTTCCCAAAATTCCATCAAAATAGGTGTTGGATGCACATAATCAACCCACACAATAAAACTCGTGGCCGCAGCTATCATAGATTCCGTAATACAAATTTAATGCAAAAAGGGCCCCTTGAATTCTCCCACTCGTAAATCCCCCAAAATCGAAAATCGCAAAACATATAAAATGGTCTTTTGGAAATATGGTCAGCCGTTTTCAATTTATACGTACCTTTTTTGGTAGAGATCTACTCGAAAATCGGGATTTTGCGGAATGTCTCTCTTCCGAAATCGATTCCCTCCCCCTTAAATTCGAAAATTCAAAAGTAGCAAACGTTTGTTTTTTTGTACTCGCGTCTGCTTTCCCTATATATAATTTCCTCACTGTCAAGTTAATTGGAGTTATACCCGTAAAAGTTTTTTTGCCATCTCCCCTCCCCCTTTTCTAAGATTTTGAAGGGTTTATTTCACAAAACTCCGACTAAGAAGGGGTTACGTTCTCAAAACAATTTTCTTACAATATTCCTGACCTACTTGCCCATAGAATGTTGGGTCTGTGTGTAATGAGTCAGTTAGTTAGTGAGTGCACTGTTAAAAATTTCAACAGAAAACTCTATGCAATGTATTATCTTAAGTCTTACGTAAAATTACAGAGAAAAATAAATGGAGATATTAAAAAACTTATTTTATATATTCACTTTAATAACTAATATTAAGTTAATTAATTATTGTTGAGAATATATTTCGGAATTAGAATGCTTTTTCTAATGTAGAAACAGTTATTTTTAATATTAAATAAAAAATTAAATTATAAATTTCGGTAAAAATACAGAATAAAAATTGGGAATCTCGATTATTTACTTTTAACTATGAATTACTGTAAATTTACTGAGAGTCTGGATAAATATTTAAATTAAATTCACAGAAATTTTTAACAGTGTGAGTGGTTATAATGTTATATATATATATATATATATATATATATATCTATAGATAGATAGATAGATAGATAGATAGATAGATAGAAAGGGGGGATATCTTATAGAAAACTTTAAAAATCCAAACTATATGCAGTCGTTTGAAATGAGTTTTCGAATGATTTAGATGGAATTTCTTTTGGTTTTAATTTATAAAATGATAAAAGAAATAGTGATTCATTTTTTTTTTCAATTCATTTAAATACAGCCATCCGCGAGAAAGGCGAAGTTTGCTTGTTTAACAAAAGAAAAAAAAACCTTCATTTATCTATTTATTGAATTAACTTTCGAAAACGTATTCATTATTATAAATAATTCACATACATTCTGCGTTTATTAACGAGAACTTACGAAATATTAAAAGTCAAATGATATATATTGATGTCAATTTATTTAGAAAATTAATTTTCAAATAAATAGTCAGATATTACCCCATTTTTCCTTTTTCCAGTATATTATGAGCCATAATTAAAAACCTGTTTGTTGTTAATAAATATAAAGGTTGTTGAAAATATTAGAATATTTGGTATTTATAATATCTATAAAACTTACTTTCAATCTAAATTGCGTATTTCTCCTATATTAAAGCATTTTCTATATACCAAAACATATTTCAAGGAATGACACTTAATTACAAACGTATTTGCTCTTAAAAGTGATAAATTTTATACAAAATATTAATATGAGTCGAAGATAAAATTTATCTTTAAAATTTGTTCTGTAATTAGACTTCGTATTTGCATTATATTCAAACATTTTTTCCCATAACAAATTTCTTGCAAAGACTATTAATTTAAAACTTTTTTGCTCTTAATAACGATAAATTTTATACAAAATATAAATTAATGTCATGTTTAACTTATCTATAAAATTTATATTGAAATTAAATTTCGTATTTCCATTATATTAAAGCATTTTCTAGTTACCCAAACATATTTCAATGATATTTTACATCCAATTTCCACGTCGTTTATAAACGAGAAATTCAGAAAATGCTCGCTTCGTAGGTCAGAGAAATTCTTTTGTTCTATAAGCTTTCAAATTCTTTATTCTTAGAATTCCAAGACTCCAGAAAGTCTGAGATAAGAGTTCCAAGGTAAATAAAAGATCCGGGAATTTTATCGACGACTTGGGGACTTTCTCTTGAATATAAAATAAAATCTATGTTCAGTGCGTGATTTTTATATATCTGTTTTTAACATATATAATGCAAAATACTTAGATTTGTAAGTTTCTTGTATACTACTGGTTATTAAAATCTAATTAATTCAATAAATTAATATTTTCTTTTTAAAACTTTAATAATTTACACACTGTCAAACAAAAAGTCCTGTTTGTTGCAGTTTGCTACCAGAAATTTTCTGTAATTCAGAAAAATACGTTTTATCAACAGAAAAATTACGTTGATAGAACGTATTTTTCTGAATTAAAGAAAATTTCTGGCAGCACACTGCAGCAAACAGGATTTTTTTTTTTTTTGACAGTGCACTTACAATCCTTACCATTATTTTTACCATGTTTTTATTAACTTCGATTCTTGTTTGTGTGTTTGTTTGTTTGTGTGTTTGTCAGGGACAAATCTTGCAATCGATTTTTAATTAACTTCCCGACTAGCTAGATATTTGAAATTTTCACAACACGGTGACAATACATTTTTCTAATAATTTTAGTCAACTGCTTCAGGTTCCGCTGCCTTCGGCAGCGTTTATATGATTCGGCAGAAAATTTATCTAACTAACTTCCCGACTAGCTAGGCATTTGAAACTTTCAGAATAGTTCAGAATAAGGTTAAAATGAATATTTTTAATACCTTTACCTAACTGTTTCGGGTTCCCGCTGCCTTCGGCAGCGTTATCAGTAAGGAGATTGCAATCGATTTTTTCCTAACTTTCCGACTAGCTAGACATTTGAAACTTTCAGGATAGCTCAAAACACGGTGACAATACATTTTTTAATACTTTTAGTCAACTGTTTCAGGTCCCTACTGCCTTCGGCAGCGTTTAATAGCAACGATCTATGATTCAACAGAAAATTTATTTAACTAACTTCCCGACTAGCTAGACATTGGAAATTTTCAGAATAGTTCAGAACACGGTGAAAATGCATTTTTTAAATATTTTTAACCAACTATTCCGGGTTCCTGCTGCCTTCGGCAGCGTTACCAGTACAAAGCTTGTAATCGATTTTTCACTAACTACTCGACTAGCTAGACATTTGAAACTTTCAGGATAGCTCAGAATACAGTGACAATACATTTTTTTTATACTTTTAGTCAACTGTTTCAGGTCCCTACTGCCTTCGGCAGCGTTTATATGATTCGAACGAAAATTTATTTAACAAACTTCCCGACTAGCTAGACATTTGAAACTTTCAGAATAGTTCAGAATACGGTTAAAATGCATTTTTTTAATACCTTTAGCCAAATGTTTCGGGTTCCTGCTGCCTTCGGCAGCGTTATCAGTACAAAGATTGCAATCGATTTTTCCCTAACTTCTTGACTAGATATACATTTGAAACTTTCAGGATAGCTCAGAATACAGTGACAATACATTTTTTTTATACTTTTAGTCAACTGTTTCAGGTCCCTACTGCCTTCGGCAGCGTTTATATGATTCGAACGAAAATTTATTTAACAAACTTCCCGACTAGTTAGACATTTGAAACTTTCAGAATAGTTCAGAATACGGTTAAAATGCATTTTTTTAATGCCTTTAGCCAAATGTTTCGGGTTCCTGCTGCCTTCGGCACCGTTATCAGTACAAAGATTGCAATCGATTTTCCCTAACTTCTCGACTAGATATACATTTGAAACTTTCAGGATAGCTCAGAATACAGTGACAATACATTTTTTTATACTTTTAGTCAACTGTTTCAGGTCCCTACTGCCTTCTGCAGCGTTTATATGGTTCAACAGAAAATTTATTTAACTGACTTCCTGACTAGCTAGACATTTGAAACTTTCAGAATAGTTCAGAATACGGTGAAAATGCATTTTAAAAATATTTTTAACCAAATGTTTCGGGTTCCTGCTGCCTTCGGCAGCGTTACCAGTGCAAAGCTTGCAATCGATTTTTCACTAACTTCTCGACTAGCTATAGACATTTGAAACTTTTATAATAGCTCAAAACACGAGAGCAATGAATTTTTTTTTAAATTTATCCAATTGCTCCGGGTTACATGAAAGTGTTTATTTTAAATGCAATTTTATGTTTGTTAAACCCTTTTTGTTTATAGATATTTATATATAGTTTACAGATACACTTTTGGTATAAAGATAAAATAAAAAAGTGTTTAAAACAATGATAAAGTACGATGTATGAGTAATATGTGTTTAAGTTCATTAAACAAAGTTGTATAATGAACTACATAATAATTTGTAAAAGAACAGCTGTATAATGTATGAACATGGAGATAATTCTTATTCATTGATGCTCAAAATAATGATGTTTTAAGCATAGACGAATTCATTTACATTAAGGTTTCATGAAAGTATTTATTTTAAATGCAATTTTATGTGTGTTAAATCCTTTTTGTTTATAGATATTTATATATATTTACAGATACTTTTTTGGTATATAAAGATAAAATTAGAAAAGTGTTTAAAACAATGATCAAGAAGAATGTATGAGTAATTTGTGTTTAAGTTCATTAAACAAAGTTGTATAATGAACTACATAATAATTTGTAAAAGAACAGTTGTATAATGTATGAAAATGGAGATAATTCTTATTCATTGATGCTCAAAATAATGATGTTTTAAGCATAGACGAATTCATTTACATTAAGGTTTAATGAAAGTATTTATTTTAAATGCAATTTTATGTGTGTTAAATCCTTTTTGTTTATAGATATTTATATATATTTACAGATACACTTTTGATATATAAAGATAAAGTTAGAAAAGTGTTTAAAACAATGATCAAGAAGAATGTATGAGTAATTTGTGTTTAAGTTCATTAAACAAAGTTGTATAATGAACTACATAATAATTTGTAAAAGAACAGCTGTATAATGTATGAACATGGAGATAATTCTTATTCATTGATGCTCAAAATAATGGTATTTATTGGTGCGGTGTCATGAAACACTTCCCACTGTTGGAAAAACTAAAAAATTATAATGTTTGTGTTTGTATTCTACAGGAAAGACGTATCTATTGTACAGATAAATTTTTGTATTTTATATAGAAATTCACAGAGAAAAAGAAAATGAAAAATCAGATGGTATGAAAAAATTGTTGATTTAGACTTTAACCTCAAAATTTGATAGGTTCTATTACAAATATATATTTCTGAGATGTTTACAAAGGAATTCCTATTTCATTTGTAAAGCAGTACCCTTACAGCACACAAATCCATAACACTTCCTTAGGATGTCTTTGGAATGTATTTTTATCCACGGGATATCCTAAGAACATCATTTGGCGAAAATGTGCTGTTATGGTATTGTTTTTGAATTAACTCATTGTAACATAGGGAATTATACAATCTAGAAATACTCTCTGAACTTCTATTCCGCTCATTTTACACAACTTTTATGCTATTTATAGAATTTTTATGTTACTATTCTTTCTTTTGAAAGAGGATATTAAATAGATAAAAGTTTTTGACTTCAAAGAAACTCTTTGACTTTTCACCATTGAAATTCTGGAATAGAATACTTCCAAACTGAAAAAACTGCTTTAGATTCTGTAAGATAAATGGAAGATTCGATTTTTATCGATTTTAAATTTCTTCTGATTTAAATCATTGTTTGCGTGACCGAAAATATTAGAAATCTTATTGAAAATATATTTTCAAACGTTAGATTGATTGTGATATTCTAAAGCATAAGTAATTACGAAAAATCGCATTTACAAATTTTAAAGTTAGTCACAAATAGTAGAGATTCGTGGTTCAGGAATCAAGATAGGGTTAAGATTACCTACTTTTTTTTTTCGTAGGGGGGGGGGGGGTGCATAGAATTTTTTTAAAAGTAAGAGCTATAACATTCTGAATTATCTAATTAAAAATATATGTATTAAAAATAAATTTGATACTTTTCTTTTATATAATTTCAGTCATTATAGCGTACCTACAGTAGTTATAGAGTAATTTTTATATAATTCCAGTAATTCAAGGAAGTTATATATACATTGGTGATAAATTTGTTTGAGATACAATATACTTCTCATTGTGTTATTACAAAATACAATATTTGCAAAAAACATTTTTTTAAGCATTAGATCCCACATTTTTACATATTTAAAAAAAACTTTTATGTTGTGGCCACCACAAGACTTTCTTCTATATTTTCCTATACATATTCAATCAGTAACAATATTCAAAAAAAAAAAAAAAAAAAAAAAATGCGATTTTTTTTTCTAAGGTTTTTTTTTTTTCTAAGTTTTTCTTTTTTTTTTTTTTTTTTTTTTTTTGTAAAAAATAATACATATTCAATCACTAACAATATTAAAAAAAAAAATCGATAACTTTGTTTTAAATTATCACAGATTTATAGTTCAACCATTCGTTTTAAAGGTATTGACGAGATATTTCGAATGATACCCATCTTCAAAATTTACCCACCACGGGGGGGTACTTCCCCCCCCCCAGGTGGGGGAAGCGATGCCCCCCCTATGCACAAAATTTTTTTCCTTGTTACGTACTACTATTATCAATAATTCATATTAATTTTACAATCACAAGTGTAAAATAACTCTACTTATGCACATTTATACGAATTTTTGTCCTATTCTGCCATGTTAAAAATTTAGATAAAATGCGATCACAGCGCCACCTGTTGAGCTATTGATCCTCAAATCTAATGGGCACCAGTTCATGTCAGGGTGCAACTAAATACCAAGTTTGATTAAATTTCATTCATTGGTTCGTGAGATACAGCGTCCACAAAAAAATGATACACACAGACAGACAGACAGACAGACACACAGACAGACATTTTTTAAAAACTATCAATTCGTGTTCAGGACATCCCAAAACGTGTAGATCCGTCAAAAACGGAGGTCGAAAATTTTCGCAAATCCAATACTTTCTCTATACTACATATAGAAGAAAGTAAAAAAAATATATAAAGTACTGTTATTTTTATATCCTTTCACTCCTAGAGAAAGAGTATTCAATAGAAAAATTCAATATTACAATGAAATTCAAAGTATTCAATAGAGTATTCAATAGAAACTAGTATGTTGTGGCCACCACAAGACTTTCTTCTATATTTACCTATACATATTCAATCAGTAACAATATTTAAAAAAAAAAAAAAAAAAAAAAAAGTACGATTTTTTTTTTTTTTTTTTTTTTTTTTTGTTAAAAGTGAAAAAAATTGATAACTTTGTTTTAAATTATCACAGATTTATAGTTCAACCATTCGTTTTAAAGGTATTGACGAGACCTTTCGAAAGATACCCATCTTGAAAATTTATCCCCCCCGGGGGGTTACCTCCCCCCCAGGGGGGAAGCGATGCCCCCCATGCAGAAAATTTTTTTCCTAGTTACATACTACTATTATCAATAATTCATATTAATTTTACAATCACAAGTTTAAAACAACTCTAATTATGCACATTTATACGAATTTTTGCCCTATGCTGCCATGTTAAAAATTTAGATAAAATGCTATCACAGCGCCACCTGTTGAGCTATTGATCCCCAAACATAATCAGCACCAGTTTATGTAGGGGACCAACTAAATACCAAGTTTGGTTAAATTTCGTTAAAAAAAAAAATTGCGATATTTTTCTAAGTTTTTTTTTGTTAAAAGTAAAAAAAATCGATAACTTTGGTTTAAATTATCACAGATTTATCGTTCAACCATTCGTTTTAAAGGTATTGACGAGATCTTTCGAAAGATACCCATCTTGAAAGTTTGCCCCCCCCCCCGGGTGGGAACTTCCCCCCCCGGTGGGGGGGGAACCGATGCCCCCACATGCACGAAAATTTTTTCCAAGTTAACTATTACTATTATCAACGAGACCTTTCGAAAGATACCCATCTTGAAAATTTACTTCCCCGGGGGGGGGATTTTCCCCCCCAGGGGGGGAACCGATGCCCCCCCATGCACAAAATTTTTTTCCTAGCTAACTACTACTATTATCAATAATTCATATTAATTTTACAATCACAAGTGCAAAATAACTCTCTTTATGCCCATTTATACGGAATTTTGTCCTATGCTGCCATGTTAAAAATTTGCATAAAATGCGATCACAACGCCACCTATTGAGCGATTGATCCCAAAATCTAATCAGCACCAGTTTATGTCAGGGTGCAACTAAATACCAAGTTTGGTTAAATTTCATTCATTGGTTCGTGAGATACAGCGTCCACAAAAAAATGATACAGACAGACAGACAGACAGACAGACATTTTCTAAAAACTATTAATTCGTGTTCTCCATATCCCAAAACATGTAAATCCATCAAAAAGTGGACTTCGAAAATTTTCGCGAATCCAATACTTTCTCTATATTACATATAGAAGAAAGTAAAAAGTAAAAAAAAAAAAATTTTGACATTTCACCAATAAATTTCTGGATTCGAATATCTGAAAAAAAAAACTTATTTAGCTTCTGAAAACAAATGAAAGATTAGATTTATATCGTTATACTTTATTCCTATTTAAAAAATTGTATAAGTAATCGAAAACATGTGAAACATTAAAATATTGAAAATATATTTCCGACCATGATTGATTGTGATATTCTGAAAATTAAGTAATTTCAAAATAATCCAAACTACAATTTTGTTAATTTCAGTAAAACATGAGTGTTTGGGAATTAGGATATTGTCCAAAGTTTCCATGTTTGTTTTTCACTTGTGATATAGGGCATTATAAAAAAGAAAACTATAGTATGAATAATAAACAAAATTTAAAAAAAAGTAAAAGAATACATACATAATTATTCATTAATTTTTATAATTGCCGTATAGTATTATAAAAATATGATTAATATAATTATATACATCGTTATAAAATGAACTCGTATTAAATATTTTTTTCGTGGTGTTGAAGGTTTTTTGTGATAAGTACATTAAGAAAAAAAAGTGGTATAACTCATTATTTAAATTAAATTAGATATAAGTAACAGAAATATAATAATTATTTTTATAATTACTGTACTTGTAACTCAAGAAATGCATGAATACAATTTATATGTACCGAGGATAAAGTTAATTCCGATACAATATCCGTGATACATGTATTATTATTATTATTATTATTATTGGTTTGATATAATATACGCACTTTCAAACCTTTTTAAGAATTAGATTTCAAACATTAAATCAGATCATTTGACGTACATTTTATATAGTTCAGAATTTTTTATTTCTACTTTTTTCCCTTTAAAATCAGGGTATTCAAAAGATAAAATTTTCTGACTTTAAAGAAATTCTTTGACTTTTCACCATTGAAGTTAAGAAATCGAATATTTGCAAAATAGAAAGAAAGGAGAAAAAAAAAAGGAACTGCTTTAGATTTTGAAGATAAGTGGAAGAATATATTTTTAGTTCTATCAAATTTATTCATTTTTTAAATCTTCTTTTCAATATTGGAGAATATGAGAAACACGGAAATATTACAAATGTGTTTTAAAATATTAAATTGGTTGTCCATTAAAAAAAAAAAAAAAAAAAAAAAAAAAAAAAAGAGAAAAGAAAAAATGAAAAATGAAAAATGATATTTATTCTTTTTGATGTTTAGCCGCAGTTAATGAAATTTGATGATTTGTGTATATTTTATGATGTTAATTTATTTGTTTGAATTAAAATATTGAGCAAGATTTGCATTTTATTTTGCTGTTACTTATTATTATGCTGTTATTTATTATTTATTTATTTATTTTATTATGCTGTTATTTATTTATTTATTTGTTTATTTATTACTTTAAAAATACAAAATTACGAAACAGAAACTGTAATATGAATTTACGGACTAAATTAAGAAAAAAAAATACAGATAATTTTGAGATAATTCATATAAGATACACAGTATCTTCTAAGAAAAACTCGAATTCAATTATTATGCATGAACGAAAATATTTATAAACAACTTAACATACTTTCTGTTAACATCCTTATATTCTAAGGGTGATGCGCATTTTATATGTGAGTTCACTGGAATATTCAAATTGTACAGTAGTTGTAAGCAACATATTCAAATCGCACTGTAAAAAAATCTGTTAAAAAAATAGAAATTTTCCTGTAAAAAATTATGTTTTCTAAAACTACAGAAATTCTATATAAAATTAAGCCTCACTCTATCAGAAGAAACAATTTTTTCTGTAACCAGATAAAACATAGATTTCGTCTTGTGATATTTTATTTATTTATTTATTTATTGCACAGATAAAAAATTGGTATCAAAACAGAATTCAGATATTTTTTAAGTATCAGAACATATTGTGCTTCAATGACTGACAAGGAAACATTCAAAAGGTGCCATCTTCAAAAAGTATTGAAAAAAATGTATGGGATTCTACTCTTCATGAAGTACCAGAAAATGAAAAAAATATCAGCTGAAATTAATTACAGCGACCACAAAAAATTATCAAAATTAAGCATATTTGGCGATTTAGCGCTCTTAGGCGATACGTTTGCTAGCACCGAGGTTGCCGTGTACGAACAGAACCGTGTTTTGCTTTTTCGCCAAGTACTCAAAATCAATCGCCTGGCAGTGTGAAATCGCCAAATATGCTTAATTTTGATAATTTTTTGTGTTCGCTGTAATTAACTTTAGCCGATATTTTTTTCATTTTCTGGTGTTTTATGATGAGTAGAATAACATAATTTTTTTTCAATACTTTTTGAAGATGACACATTTTGAATGTTCCCTTGTGAGAGGTAATATTGTAGCCTACAATGCGATGGGCTCTGGTTCGATACGAGCAAGACTAGGAAATTTGGTTTTTCTGTTAAAATTTGTTTTTGATTGAAATTGATAGCAGACAAATGGGGCAGAAAGAGAATGAGTGAGAGAGTTACACAAATCATACGCTTGAAGCCTGATTTTATAATTATCAGTTGTGTATCTGTAGGTTACAAAAATATTTTAGGTACTGACTTTCAACAAAAACAAATGCTCTGAATATTATGAAACTTTATGTTTTATTTGACTTTTATATAAAGCTGTAATGATTGCATTTCTGTATGAATAAATAAGCAGTTGACGCTTCTATGCTGCAATTTTCTGTTTCAGGGAGCCATATAACCAATTTTAAACCGTAGAAAAGAATTAAAATTAATATGTCAGATGGTTATTTTAACCCTTTTACAAACATAAACGTTGTCGGATTTCTTAACTTTTCAATATTTTATTCAAACTTTTACCACAACTAACACTTAACCACACACAAACATACAAAGCATGTACCGTTGAAACTTCTTTTAATGACATGGAATGAATATTAATGAGTTAAAAATTTCTGCTGGTTCAGTTTAGGAACATTTTAACCGACAGGAGATTTTGCTCAACTGCACTTTCCATGATGTGTTTAATAGGTATATCTGGGCTTCTACAGCATGTAAAATAGTTATTGTTAATGTACATGATGATTAAGTTCACTACTCGGCATGGAAATTGCCTCTGACACCATTTCAGTATATTTTTATGTAAAATGAACTCCTGAATCCGAATATGACGCCCATTTTGCCCAATCATCCACCGTTTCTTAGGAGTAACCCCCTATTTTTATCATTTTTCAGGGATTTTATGGATATAAATTTGGTTTTGAGGAGGGGGAGGGTTATTTTAACAATTAAATATTTTCTGAGGGGCTACAGAGTTGGAAAATTCTAAAACATGGACATTTGCGACAAGGGGATTTTCTTTTCTTTGGGGGGGGGGGGATTTGCTACTGAAATTATGCATTACATATATATATATATATTAATCTGTTATTAATGTTATTTTTAAACTTTGTATATATACTGGATGATAATTTAATTATTTATCATTCTTCAAATCAAAATAATGGTCATAAAATTATAGAACAAGGAAAGAATTTGAGGGTGGGGTGGTGTATCTAGAAAACGGTGGGTGACTGGGCCAAATGGGAGTCATATTCGAATTCAGGAGGTTATTTTACATAAGAATCTGCAAGAATAGTATCAGATCTCTCTCTCTCTCTCTCTTTTTTTTTTTTTTTTTTTTTTTTTTTTTTTTTTTTTGCAAAGCAGTGGTTTTGGTATATATCTTCAATATAACAACGCCACCTATCAGACAATATACACCAAAGTTTAAACGAGTATTGAATTTTATAACATCTATTTTATATATTGCATTTGGTTCATTTCTACACTGTAGAAACTAAGATTAATTATAATAGCGTAAAAGTTCAAGACATCAGCTCCACCTAATAAGTGCTACAAATTATAAAATCCAAAACACAATCAACAAATTATAAAAATGTCTAACGAAATATATTATTTCGGAGAATTTAATGAATTTTTACTTGAGATACAGCTCTTACACATTTTTTTTTCCACTCACAGACTTATAAATAAAAATGCATATTACATTAGAGGATAATATTAGTATCGGTTTAGAGCTAAAATATTAACAATAATCCTCCAAAAATATTTTTAATTAAAACAAAAATTTACCCAAATTCTAAAATTTTCATTCAGGAATAATACATTATTCCTTTTTTAATTAATTATTTATTTACAATCAAGATTGCTTACTTTCATATATTAGGAACATAGTTAGCATATTTAACTAACCTTTGACATTTACATTGCAAGCAGACTGAATTAGCATTTAAATGGAAAATATATAATAAAAAGAAAAGACAAACTCAAATTTTCTTTTTTTAAGATTTGTTATAAAATAATAATGATCTAAATTAAGAAATATACTTAGGAATGGTCTTTTAGAAAACTGCATATGAATGCATTTTATTTAAATTTGCATCTAAAGATATTTTTTATAATGTGCTTGTGTCAATTAAAATTTGCTGTTATGACAATTTAAATTTGAACTTCTTTATTAAAAAGTATATTTCTTTAAATTTAATATTTTAATATGTATTTTTGTCAAATAAATAAAATTAGCTCTAAAACAAGTATCAATATTGAATCTTGTAAATGTATTAATTATTATTATTTTTTTTTTTTTTAATTTTTAAAGATTCAGGTTAGTTGTTTTCAAAAACACTGTTTATTAAAATGGATTTTTTTTTTAATTTATTGTTAAATTAAATGGCAAAAAATTTAAACAATTATTCAAAACTGTTATTGTAATATTAAAAATAATATATTATCTAAAACTTTAATCCCTTATATTTTTATTTTTAAGTAATTATTGTATTATATATATATATATATATATATATATATATATATATATATATATATATATATTGAAAACATTTTCAAACATTGAATAGATGAAACCAAAAAGCACACACACACACACACATATATATATTCAACAATTGAACGTCAGTCTTCTAAAGTAATTTCATTTTATCAAAATTTATTCTTATTATTTTATCTGTTTTCAGTGATCTTGTATCTCGTGCTTGTTTTTCACTATGTTTTAAAATATTATTAATGTATATATATGTATATGTATATTTAATATATGTAAAAGCGAATTTAATAAAATCGAAAATATATTCGGATATTAAAAATATTTTTTACAGTTAAAAATACACACACACAAATAATAATAATAAATAATAAATAAAAAAAAATATATAAAATTTTTTGTAACGTTGCTTTTGTAAAAAATAAATTTAACAATAAAAAAAATAATTAATGTATTGTATTATATATATATATATCTTAATATATATAAATCTCGTGTCACAATGTTTATCTTCAATGGACTGCTAAACCACTTAACCGATTATAATAAAATTCGCACACCATGTGCAGTTCGATCCAACTTGAGAGATAGGATAGTTTAAATCTCAAATTATAGTCGCAATTTTAATTTATTGCTAATTATTTGTCTGTTATTATTTGACAGTCACAATTATCTGTTAACTCCAAATGATTCTAACAGATGTCGATACCTTTCGACTGGGTTGAAATGAAAGCTGAAATATATTTGGTGCTGCCATCTACACAAAGAATCTTCAACTTTTTAACCTATTAATAAATTTCGTATAATTCAACTAGCAGACCCGGTCACGCGTTGCTGTGACTAAGTTATACGTTGAATTATATTCCAGTAAACTATTTAATACAGTTAAATTATTATTTACGAATAAAGACGAAAACGTTGTAGCTGATGTAAATACCCACAGGATTGAGATTTGAACCTTAGGTCAAAATTTGGAAGCGATTGATAAAAATTTTCGTAGAGTTGATATTAAGCACAAATTAATTTTATTGTAGGGTCTTATAAATTTTAATGGAGAAGTGATATATATTATTGCTAATGCTACTTAGGATAAAAATGCTAAAATGACTAATATATAAATTAAATTATATTAAAATTCTATTAAAATAAAAGTATAAAAGAAGCAGACGATTTTAAAATTAATTTTTATGGAGGTGATGGGAAAAATCAGCCATTTTGTTAAAAGCAAAATAATAAAGATACAAAAAGGCATTATTTAAAAGGAAAAAGAATATAAAAATACAAAAGCTGTTGTACTGAAGAATACAAGCTGTTTTATTACCTTTTAAAAGCCTAAGACAGAAATACAACGTCATATTTATGACCTGCACCTGCACGTGGAACTCTGAAAGGGGACCACCCGCATTTAAGCCCCACTGGCTACCGCCAAAAAAGCCCCGGCGAGGTCGTAAAAAAGGCACCGTAGTAATCTAGAAGCAAGCAGATTGGTCGAAGAAAGGTCCAATCAGAAGATAGACCCAATGAAAAAAATGCAAGGGGAAAATCTCCTCCAAAAATTATAATGAGGGACTTAAAAAATTAAAGGAGAGAAAAGATTCCTTTAAGAGTCAGAATTCTAAAAAATTGCCTTCGTGTGTGCAGACGTAATGTGAGGTCCTGCTATCATCAGTGTGGTGCTTCCTAGCCGAAATGATTCATCAAGGATACTTAAGGATGTGCTCCCTGCTAGCCAAGATATTCCTCTTGTGCCTGGACTGTGACATAACATCTGATAAATCTGGTGAGAATTTCTTACATTTCTCGGTCAGTAATTTTACCGTGCAATGCTGGTAAAGCGCATTTGTTTTCTAGTACTCATCTTTAGCACATTTGAGGCAAAATCAAAGATCATTGTTATATCATTTTTATTGTATTGTAAAATTATAGAATAATCAATTTAATTAATATTTAAAATTTGGATGTTTAATAAAGAAATTAATTAAAATTATATGAATCTGATATTATTTGAGAGTAAATTTATTTATTATTAAACATATTGTTTTCCAGATTAATGTTTGCTTTTAATTAGGATTAATTTTAGGGCATTTCACAACGCGTGCCCGAATATCGAATTGATATTCCAAAATGTACTACCACGAGGATGTCACCTTAGAGCCACGGAAAGGAGGGTAGTCTGATTTTGGTTAATATCCGCCCAACATCTACCCCCTTTGCGGATTTGGTGCCGTGTATTTGGTGACGAATTTGGCACAGTTAACTTTCAAAATTCTTACGCGTTATTTACTAAAATTTAATACCATTAAATTATTAACGTTAAAGGAAAAATAAATAAAGTAAAAATAAAAGATGAGTACAGAGAAAAAAGATTTAAGGAAATATAATTATTTGTACGTATACTAACACTCCACAAATATGTGTATTTTATAATTGGTGTTTTTTTTTATTTAGTTATACATGTGAAATGTGACATGAAAATCAAAGATTAATGTCAAAAATAATTAAATAACAGAATTAATATAGAAAGAAGATATATAGATTATATAGGCTGGTGTGGATATAACATAATAAAAATATGTATGTATATAAGCGTATAGTATAAAAAAAAAAAAAAAAAAAAAAAAGAATAATAATAATAATAATATTTTAGTATCTTATTTACCTCATGGTGTTATATATATATAAAAATTTCTTAGGATGTGATAAAGAATAATCACTTCATAAATACAATTTGAAAGTTTGAAAGTGGTAGAATAATGTGTTTGCAAAAAATTTTAAGAGATTTATAGCAAAATTAACAGAGTTATTATTATAAATTAAAAAAATTTTTCAAGAAATTGCATCTTAAATAACAGCCTTATATACAGGAGTAACAAATAAGGTGCAAATAAATAAATTGAGTAATTAAGAAACTTGTGAAAATAAATTAAAATAATATTTGCAAAAACAGAAAGTTATTCCTGTATATATGCTAATGGTATTTTGTGTAAATATATTTTGATTTTATATACATTGTATTTTATTGCATATTTTGGAGGGGTAATCAATTTAATTAAGCAAAAAAAAAAAAAAAAAAATTCGCGTATGAGATCCTCTATACCGAGATTGGCAAAAAAGAAAATAAATTACGCGGAAAATAAAGAAATAAAATTAAACGAAATTTCTAAAGAGAGGAATAAACCAATTAAAAAAATGGCAGACAAAATTGTAATAAGTTATGATGCTATCCTGAATAGTCTACCCAACTTTGACGGAAAAAAAAATAATAATATCGTAAACTTTCTAAAAGAATTCGATACGCTAGCTGAGGAAATTAAGTTGCCAGAAAACTTAAGAGTAATATTGTTAAAAGCCAAAATAACGGGCCAGGCAAAAGAAAGCCTAATTAACGACGAAGACACAAATAATATTAACAACTATGCTGACATTAAACAAAGGTTACAAGAATTATTTAAAAGGGAAATCTCTTTTGACATCTCACAAAATGAATTCATGAATTTGAAACAAATACCGACACAATCAATAGAAGAATTCACAAAAATATTCAACAGGGCGGCAAACAACTATTTAAAAGATTCAGGCCATTCAGAAAAAACTGGGGCTAAGCAATTTCTAGACACAATTAAATTGACTAAATTTTTAGAAAGCATAAGGCAAGATATTGCATTAGAAGTTAGAAAAATGGCACCGGACTCGATAGATAAAGCAATTAAATTTGCTAAACAAATCGAAAGCGCTTTTAACGCTTCTAAAATAGAAGAAATTAACACTACTTCCAAAGAGGAAGATAAACTATATGAAATGCTCCTAAACATGACAGTCAGACATAATGAAGAATTAAAAGAAATACAAAAACAATTAAAAGAGAGCAAAGAAATTCAGTTTAAACAGACACAGGTACCAAACACAGAAAGTTGTCATATTTGTAAAAAAAGAAATCACACAACAGAAAACTGCTGGTTTAATGAGACAAATAAAAACGTAACACAAAATAAACGGAAATATCAAAATAAAGATTTAAGGGGAAATAACTCATATCAAAGTAGGTTCCCAATAACAAACCCTCAAAATTATCAAACTTATCCTCCTGTGAACTATTATTATAATTACCCACCGCCTAATAATTTTCCAAATTATGCTGCACAATCCCAAAACAGTCCCCACTTCGAAAATTTTGCTTATCCACAACATTACACAAAGCAAAATGGATATAATCAAAACAATAGGGGTGCTAGACCCAAAACAACATACAAAAATCAAGGCTATAAAAACCAGGAAAACTACAAAGGAGGTTTATAAATAAAACAATAGATAACAATAATTCAAGCCCATATAAACCTCCAAATTTCGGGCTTAAAACAAAAACTAATACCTACGGAAATTCATACACACAGAAAAAAAATTACAAAAAACATCACAGTAAACAGTATGACACAATAGCCAGTGTAAGCGACGGATCACAACTACCGCTAATTAACGTAAAAATTAAAGACTTAGAGGTAATAACTTTAATTGATTCCGGAGCTAGTTTATCAGTCCTATCACCAGACATTTTCCAAAAATTAAAAGAAGCAAATGTTAAAATAAAATATCTAGCCAGACAAGTAAGGATTCATACGTTAAACAATGAAAATATACCATTCAAAAAATGCGTAAAAATATCCTTTAAGATACAAAACATATTCGCAACTGGAACATTTTACGTTACAACAAGAAACCTAGATAAAAAATACAAGATCATACTTGGATATGATTTTCTAAAGAACAATCACGCAATATTAGATTGTGAACAAAAGGCCTTATACATAAAAAACAAAGAAATACCCTTAGAAGGCACGGACACAGTACGAAAAAGAAATGAAAATGAAATAAATGTCATTTCAGAAATTGTAAATACGCAGACACAGAACTCACAAAATAATAGTGAAAATACTATGAGCCAACAAAAACCCGCAAAAAATTCAAATAATGACGAAATTCAAAATGATTTCACAGAGAATATAGAGAACAAAAACAATAATACAAATACTCAAAAAATCAAAGAAAAAACAAATAAAAAAAATAAAAAGAGAATTTCGCATAAAAACATGATTATGCCAAAAACGGACAAAAAATATGGCTTAGAACCAGGTGAAACAAAAGTAATTACATTAAAATGTCCACCCAGTTTACAGCCAAACCAAGTAATTTTATTAGAACCCCTAAGGCATAACATTAGGATTAAATATGACCAATCCTTACATCAAATCAATGAGAAAAATACGATACACTTAATGGTTCAAAATGATAGTGAAGAAAAAATAATGATAAACAAAAAAATGAATATTGGAAAAATATGCACAGAATTTGACATAAAATTAAATGGATCAAAAACAGATAACACTCCCAAAGTATATGAAATGAACAATTTAACAATGAGTGAAATTCAAGAATTAAGAGAAAACGAATTCAATTTACAAGATTTTGATCTAGAACACTTAGATCAATCACAAAAAATTAAATTTCAAAATTTACTAAAAGATAATATACAAGCGTTCTCAAAATCATACAAAACCTTGGGACAGACTTCAATAGTGGAGCCCAATTTTAAATTACTCCACGATTATCCAATTTCTACTCGACCTTACAAAATTCCGCAAAGTGTAAGAAAATTTGCACAACAGGAGATAAACAAATTATTGGACGCAAACATAATAGAAAATACAACGTCAAGCTACGCATTTCCGGTTATATTTGTAAAAAAAAAGGCAAACTCAAAAACTAACGACCCTAATAAAACTTCGTACAGGTGTGCTATAGATTACAGATTGCTAAATAATATTTTACAGGGCGTACCATATCCCATTCCGGATATTAAGTCACTTTTACAAGATATAAGTGGCAAAAAATATTACACAGTGCTGGATTTTCATTCAGCCTTCTTCCAAATAAATTTAAAAAAAGAAGACAGACCAAAATTAGCCTTCATTACTGAATTTGGTAAATTCCAACCTACGCGACTAAATTTTGGTAATAAAATAAGCACATCAGTATTTGCGGAACTAATCGATAAAGTGCTAGGAAAATTTGATCAATATAAAGTACGTTATTTCATTGATGATGTTATAATAGCAGCTGATAGCATCAATGAAATGTTAAACTTATTACAACAAGTACTAAGCACATTAATTAAAGAAAACCTAACAATAGAACCTTCAAAAATGCAAATATGCAAACAAGAAATAGAATTTTTGGGATTTAAAATCAATAAAAATGGTTATGCACCGGCCAATAAAAACATTCAAAAAATTCAAAAATTAGAAAGACCCAAAAACAGAAAAGGCGTAAAATCTTTACTGGGTCTAACAAACTATTTCGCATCACTGATAGACAATTACGCTGAAATAGTAGCACCATTAAATGAATTAACAAGTGAGAAAAGGAAATTTGAATGGACGGAAGATGCCGAAAATGCATTAAAACATATCCAAAAAATTATTCTAAACAGTCCAACTCTCAAACCACCAAATTATGACAAAGAATTTTTTTTAATTACTGATTGCTCAAAAATAGCGACGTCCGCGATTTTATCGCAAGAAATAAATGGCATAATGTACCCTATAGAATTCTATGGAAGAAAATTAAAAGATACTGAACAGCGTTACCCAAGTATTAAGCTGGAATTGCTCGCCATATACGAGAGCATAATCCATTTCAAAAATATTTTAACAGGGAGAAAATTTACGGTAGTGACTGACTCAAAAGCCATCACATATCACTTAAATTTAGAAAAGAATTCAGACATTATAGCCAGATGGTTACTGGAATTGCAATCGTATGATTTCACTGTAGAACATATAGAGGGAAGAATTAACCCTGCCGATTATATATCGCGACATATCAATAACATCACGGAAACAAATTCAACCAACAACTTATTTGAAGTTAATAAAAATTTGACAGACGAAAACATAAAACTTGAACAAATGAAAGATAAAAAAATATCTAAAATAATATCAGACATAAAAAAAGGAAAATCAAATAGAACAACTCGAAAATTTGAATTAACAGAAAAGGAAATATTAATTTTAAAAAGAAGTACAAATGATAATCAAAAAGAATTATTAATTATTCCAGATTCGTTAAAAAACGAAATAATTAAAGAAGCACATAAAACCCATTTTGGAGTTAAAAAAACCTTGCATTTAATAGGAACGCGTACATACTGGTATGGAATGTACCAAGACGTGAAAAATCATATTGCAAATTGCGTTGAATGCATGAGACACAAACAACACACAATCCCCAAAATTGAAATACAAAAAATGAAAAAAAATTACAAGCCAGGGGAAGTATTACACATAGACCTCATAGGTAAGTTACCTATGACTTTTAAAAAAAACATATTTATAATGGTTATAATTGACTCCTTCTCGCGTTACATGGAGGCAGTGCCACTCAGAAATGCGGAGTCACAAACCATATTAAACGCATTAACAGAATATATAGCCAGATTCGGCATGCCAAGAGAAATACATTTAGACAATGCACAGTACTTTACAGGCAAAACGTTCACAGAATACATGAAACAATTAAATATTAAATTACATTTTAGTTCTATTTATCACGCTTGCTCGAACGGAATTGTAGAAATTTCAAATAAAATAATAAAAAATTCACTAGCCGCCATGACAAAAACAACATTTCAATGGGACGAAAAATTAAATTTTGTGAAATTACACTATAATGCAACAATACATAGAGCAACAGGTTTTTCTCCCGCTATGGTTTTTTTTGCTAGAGAAATCAACACACCATTTAATGCATTCTCAGATGCAACAAAAATTACCACTGACAGCTATACAAATAAGCGTCTGCAACACATTCAGAGTGTAAAAGAAGCCGCACTAACAAATCAACTTCAAATTATGAATGAGTATAACAAAAATTTAAAATATAAGGACAGAGACCTAAAAATTGGACAGACGGTATATATGAAGAGCCTTAGAAGGCCAAATATATTTCAGCCTAAATTTCTTGGCCCTTTCTATGTATTGAAAATACTGCGCAACATGAATATTGTTTTGAAAAACGCTCACGACAATACAGCGAAACCCATTAAGGTGCACATATCTAAACTATATGCACCAAAATATGCAAAATAATACAAAAAAAAAAAAAAAAAAAAAAAAGTGTATATATAGAGACAAATTATACATATGAACTATATTACAAAATCAATTATTTTACTATTTACAACCGAGAAAAATAATATGTGTAAAAAAAAAAAAAAAAGAATATATATATGAAATGATTTTGTAAATAAACCAATAATTATTCATTAAATAATTAGATAGTCCTAAATTTTCGAAAGAAAACATTTTTTTTTTGCAATACATACAAGGAAAATGTAAAGCAATGCTCAATGTAAATAAACAAATAAATAAATGATAAAATATCAGCAGAAAAAACTGGCAGGTAACGCACATTTTTGCGAAACACGTTGATTGTAAATACATAAAATAAAAATATATATATAGATTTTTTTGTCATAGGGGCAATGTTAATAAGAAAACGTAAATATGTGTACATAGAAACAAAAACAGAAAAGGTGTCTGTATTCATAATGGCAAATTAATAAAATAAATATGTATAGATATAGAATAAATAAAAGTAAATGTGAACGTGACATAAAAAAAATACACATATGTATATAATTAGATACTTAAATATCTTTATTCATGCATCTCATAAAAGAAAATAAAACAAATAAAATAAAATAAAATAAAATAAATAAAAATAAAAAACAGACAAACAAAACTAGCACAGATGAGAAATAGTAAGGCAGGAAAGAAAACTCATGCAAAAGAGAAGGAGCGTGCAGATCAAAATGTAAACAGAGAGGTTACTCGTTTACAAGAGAGTTACCATGACAACGAAAAAAGAGCAGAATGAAAACGACAGGACAGGTTAGGAGAAGAAGGAAAATATCACGAGAGGGAAAAAAAATACTTACTAATCCTAGGACGGACTTCGAGGTAAAGGAGCATGGCAGAAGGGTGACGATAAAACGCTTGAGAATACAGGAAAATAGTAGCCGCATTTCTGCAAAAGAAACGAATTATGACTCAAGATATCAAGTGAAACGTAAAATATGGAAATTAAAACATTCACAACCATTCACACTTTAGAAAGATTAAATAATATTTTACTTGCAGAACTATATAATGGTTGTAATATTAGTAAGGCGCATCATTTCACACTTAAACAAAGATGCATATATTTCCTCTAATAAGTTAAAAAAAAAAAAAAAAAAAAAAGCAAAAAAAGCGGAGGATTAAGATTCATTATAGCTATACAGTATATATATAAATGTATTAAAAAAAAAAAAAAAAAAAAAAAAAAAAAAAAAAAAACCTTAAAAGCTTAGGATTACAATTCATTAGATTTATATACAAAAAAAAAAAAAAGAAAAAACCCGTCACTGTAAAAATATTAATCTCTAACACTCGCACACACATATGCACGTAAATAAAAAGTAATAAAATAACGCAAAATTACCATATTAATACAGAATGGTCTAAAAAAAAAAAAAAAAAAAGAAGGTAAATTAAATGCAGATTAGGTACAGGTAAACGAATAATTAATAGATAACCTATATTTTATAATAAAAACACTTTTACATAGCCTACCTTAGATCAGGGTTCAGAACACAGCCAAGATAATGAGGTGGCCCTTTGGTCGGGCGCAGGCGTCTTCTGCCAAGGGGGGTCGACCCACACTCGATACTCTGGCGTACCCTGCCAAAACAAAAGTCAAGACTGGACAGAATTTTATCAAAGCAAAACAAAAATAAAATAAAATAAAATAAAATAAAACACAACATTCAATGGGTTAAAAAATCCACAATACAATGGAATCAATATACGCAAATTATGAGCAGATCTGCATTTATTATTCACACATAGTAAAAAAAAAAAAAAAAAAAAAAAAAAAAAAAAAAAAGTAACATTAATAAATAAACACATGAATATACACAGAAATATACACAAACAATCTTCTACATTATTCTACGCTCACGATTCCTAATCAAATATGCGAGAATTACGCAGCGCTAGGAAGCAAAAAAAAAAAAAAAAACGGAGTCCGAAAAATACAGAAAAATCATGCAAAAATCAAGCAGCAGCGGAAGGAACGTAAGATAATAGAAAATAAAGCAAGGCGAACGCAAGTTAGATAAAATAATACCAAATTATATAAAATAAACAAACAAGAAATAAACCTGCAATGAAAATACATTAATAAGAGCTGAAAGAAAAAGCAGATGCATATTAATAATAACGCTGCAAACAGAATACATAAAAAAAAAAAAAAAAAAAAAAAAAAAAAAATGCAATATAGCTCACGCTTATCCAAGTCAATGATGGCGTCAGTGTAGATCAGATATATATATTGCGAGGGGCATTCAAAATTCCACGAAGCACACACATGAAACAAAAAAATAACAAAAGGGATTTATTAAAGGATAATGGATAGCACAATCACCTAACTCAAACATAGGTGAAGCAACAAAGCTTAAGCAAAGCAATAAAATATACATATAATAAAATTAAACTCACTTGTAAAAAAGTAAACAAATTTCTAATCCGATAAACGCGTGTGTCTCTGCGCTTCTCTCGAGTAAGTAACAGAAGAATCTTATCTCAGCTCTCCCCCCTAAAGAAAACGATTATAACAGGATGTACTAATCATTAGCGCTGGTCAGTTCCCACGACATAGTGACGCAGGCGAAAGAGGGTTTGTCACCCCCCATTACAAAACTGCAAAACAGCTCTCGGAAGTTAAAATTAATATTTCAAATAAAGCGAGGGACTTTTCAAAAAAAAAAAAAAAAAAAAAAAAAAAAAAAAAAAAGAATACTGCCTTACTTAATGGTAATAAAGACATACTACCAAAACGATTAAATACATTCATGATATCATGTAATATACAAAATTTTTTTTATTATTGGTACTATACACTGAAAGTAATGAATGATATGTATATAAAAGGAATGCATACACTTGTAGAATTTTGCTAACAATTCAGAAAAAGTACTATTATATGTGAATTTATTGTATTGTATATATATTTATAAATGTTAAAAAAAAAAAAAAAAAAAAAAAAAAAAAAAAATGAGTGTTGGTATACGGTATAAATAATTATAAGTATTGAATTAAAATGCAAAGTAATAATAATAATCTTTAGCATATGATATACTGACCGAGTGAAGTAACACTATACAATATGTGTCACAAAAAAATTATAAACTGAATAAAATTTACAAACTGTTGGCACAAGCATCGGCTAAATGCAACGACAGACCATAAAACTGTCTATCACAAATTCATGATCACAAATTGAACTATCTCAAAAAGCAAATATTGAAACATTTACATATTTGGATCAACTATGCATGATAACCAATCAATAAACAGTATTGAACAGTATATTATGAACTATCATCAGTTACTATTGAACTAAACTTCATGAACAATTAATAATCCAGTGTCGAACTGTACGCTCATTAATCATTATGCATATATATACAAGGAGCTCATAGTGCTCAACTACATCACAAGGACTCTAATGTGCACTAAAAAACAGTTTAGCACAAATATGCATAAGAAATTTACTGGCCAAACACACCAGATTACTACGACAACTAAAGGACTCATAATGTATTGAGATAAAGAAACTGTCTCAAACTTATTCGACAGGGGGATAGGCTGATGGGAAAAATCAGCCATTTTGTTAAAAGCAAAATAATAAAGATACAAAAAGGCATTATTTAAAAGGAAAAAGAATATAAAAATACAAAAGCTGTTGTACTGAAGAATACAAGCTGTTTTATTACCTTTTAAAAGCCTAAGACAGAAATACAACGTCATATTTATGACCTGCACCTGCACGTGGAACTCTGAAAGGGGACCACCCGCATTTAAGCCCCACTGGCTACCGCCAAAAAAGCCCCGGCGAGGTCGTAAAAAAGGCACCGTAGTAATCTAGAAGCAAGCAGATTGGTCGAAGAAAGGTCCAATCAGAAGATAGACCCAATGAAAAAAATGCAAGGGGAAAATCTCCTCCAAAAATTATAATGAGGGACTTAAAAAATTAAAGGAGAGAAAAGATTCCTTTAAGAGTCAGAATTCTAAAAAATTGCCTTCGTGTGTGCAGACGTAATGTGAGGTCCTGCTATCATCAGTGTGGTGCTTCCTAGCCGAAATGATTCATCAAGGATACTTAAGGATGTGCTCCCTGCTAGCCAAGATATTCCTCTTGTGCCTGGACTGTGACATAACATCTGATAAATCTGGTGAGAATTTCTTACATTTCTCGGTCAGTAATTTTACCGTGCAATGCTGGTAAAGCGCATTTGTTTTCTAGTACTCATCTTTAGCACATTTGAGGCAAAATCAAAGATCATTGTTATATCATTTTTATTGTATTGTAAAATTATAGAATAATCAATTTAATTAATATTTAAAATTTGGATGTTTAATAAAGAAATTAATTAAAATTATATGAATCTGATATTATTTGAGAGTAAATTTATTTATTATTAAACATATTGTTTTCCAGATTAATGTTTGCTTTTAATTAGGATTAATTTTAGGGCATTTCACAACGCGTGCCCGAATATCGAATTGATATTCCAAAATGTACTACCACGAGGATGTCACCTTAGAGCCACGGAAAGGAGGGTAGTCTGATTTTGGTTAATATCCGCCCAACAGGAGGAGTGAAATATAATATATGCTATAATGGATAATTTTACTATAAAATGACCTCATCATCTTCATCTATATAAATAAAGAGAAGTGTCTGTGTGTGTGTCTGTGTGTGTATCTGCGCTCTGGTGCTCACACTACTGATCGCAGAGCTTCCAAATTTGGCATATAGGTACCTGGGACCATGCATGTGTGCACCTCATCGAGATTTTTTCGAATTTCGAATTTGAATTTTTTAAATTAAAGTTTTTTCGATTTTAAATATTGGCTTTAATGCTTCATTTTTCATAGATTTATTATTTTGCTTCTATCGTCTGCGTATCTTAGCAACGGCTATTACGCAACTTATTTTTATTGAATACATTCATTTGAAGGCGAATTTTTTTTTTTTTTTTTTTTTTTTTTTTAATTTGTTATATTTATTAATCGTAATGCAGCAGAAAAAATTTATAACAGCTATATTTAATTTTTTATAGTAGAACAACTTCTTATTTTTCAATTTTTAATTAATTCCTTTAAAAGAAAAAACTTTTATTTGTTAATTTTTTTAATTTACAGTATTTATCGGGAAAAATAGTAGTATATACGTAGTAAAAAGGATTAAAATGATTAAAATTTATTTGTTTATATGTTATATTTATTTTTTAATCAACTTTTTGTTTTGTTTTATTTTATTTCATTGGTCGGAATCAAATTGTAATAAAGTGTAAATAGCATGGGCTATAAAATACATGGTTCAAAACTAAAATATTTAATAGATGCTGAGATACAGTCATCTTTAAAATCGTAGTTCTTAAATTGTAGCAGATCCCCCCTACCGTCGATAAATATCCAGATTGAAGTGCCCGGAAAAGATCTTTCTACAGTCACGGGATATCTAGACCTGATGCAGTGCGGGCGGGAAAAAAGCTGCCGTAGACAGCGGGTACCCTAAGCGAAGTTTGGAGCAATTTCATTTTCTTTTCTTTTTTTTTTTTTTTTTTTTTGGTTTTTTCAAGAATGTGGTGTAAAAAAATAAATATTAATTCAATTCTTTCAAAAATTCATTTAAATATAGTGACCAGCGAAGCGGGCGTAGCCTGCTAGTATATATATATATATATATATATATATATATATATATATATATATATATATATATATATGTATGTATGTATATATATATATATATATATATATATATATATATATATATATATATATATATATATATGTATGTATGTATATATATATATATATATATATATATATATATATATTGAAAACATTTTTTCAAACATTGAATAGATGAATTCAAAAAGCACACACCCACACACACGCACACACACATAAGCATATGAATGCATTTTATTTAAATTTGCATCTAAAGGTATTTTTTATAATGTGCTTGTGTCAATTAAAATTTGCTTTTATGATAATTTAAATTTGAACTTCTTTATTAAAAAGTACATTTCTTTAAATTTAATAAATAAATAAAAAAAAAAATTAAACAAAAATACGAACGTCAGTCTTCTGAGGTAATTTCATTTGATCAAAATTTATTCTTATTATTTTATGTGTTTTCAGTGATCTTGTATCTCGTGCTTGTTTTTCACCATGTTTTAAAATATTATTAATATATATATATATAATATTTTATTCAGTAAGTTGAATTTTTGTATTTTTATTTTAATCTTAATTTTATGGTTTTGGTTTGTCATATTAGGTTATAGTTTTGTTTTTATCTTCTCGTTTAATGGTTTTTCTATGGGTGTTTCGGGCCTGCGAACAAAGAAATTCTTAGCTTTTGCTTTCTTTGTTACAGAAAAACATCCATATTTTAGCATATTTGCATTCTACCAGGCCCTTGAAAACGTTAGAATGCAAATAATGCTTTTTTTTCTTATTCCAATTTACAATATTTATTTCGATTTTTCTTTAATACTTCTTTGATTTGATATGGGTAGTCTTAGCTTGTGATCCAAGGAGTTGTTTTAATACTGAAGTTGAGTCATCTTTAAATTTCATAAAATTTTTTTTGCACTGATTATATTAATGTATTTCTATATATATATATATATATATAATATGTAAAAGCGAATTTAATAAAATCGAAAATATATCCGGATATTAAAAATATTTTTTACAGTTAAAAATACACACACACACACACAAATAATAATAAAAATAATAATAATAATAAATAATAATAAAAAAATTGTAACGTTGCTTATGTAAAAAGTAAATTTAATAATAAAAATATAATGCACAAGTAGTATTTAAGCACACGAACTCAGTTCAGTGATATAATAATAATAATAATAATAATAATAATAATAAATATTTGTCATATTCTTTATTCAGAAATATATATGTGTGTGTGTGACCCAGAAGTCGTAAAAAATATATTTATTTTTTTTATACTTCTTCAGTTTATTGTTATTAATTTTTAGCATTAAAAATTCCTTTTAAAAGCGTTATTAAATCGGCACATGTAATTTTTAAAAAATGCAGAGGTTTTTTTTTTTACTTATTTTTTGACTATATCTTGACAAATAGACCCTAGACAATACAACCCCAATAAATTAACCCATGGAAACTTTTCTCCTAGAAAACAACCCTGGCAAGATAGTCCCGGAAAAGTAACTTGACAAAACAGTTCCAGGACAAATTAAAACTAGAATAAAATATCATCTTTTCCTGACAAAATAGTCCGATAAAAATTAGCTACAAATAACTGCTCGATAAATTTGCCCAATGTCAAAATATCCCGAATAAAAAAGGAAATCCTCTCTCTCTCTCTCTTTTTTTCCCTAATATATATTAAGCCTTTTAAATGATTATTTTATGTATATCATAAAAAAATAAAATGAATAAGAAAGAACTATAATTATTTAAACAATCGAAAAAATATAAATAAATGCTTAGAATTTGAAAATAAAAATTGTATGTAAACAAATATAGTTCAAAAGCAGAAATCTTACATTCTGTAAGAAAATAATGCATTAGAATTCATAAAAAGTAATGAAATTTATAATTGTATAGTGACAATTATAATTTACATAAAACACACATACACACACACATATATATATATATATATATGCTTACCTCATCATCATCTGCATAATAAGTCTTATTTTCACCACCCATTCCGTACATGATGTCTGTCTTCCTTTCCTTTTTCACACCAGCAAATAATTAACAATTTTCCTTTTTTACAGCAATAAACGAAATACGTAGAAAGTAAATATTCACAGAATATAAAGAAAAGAAGGTAACAGGAACAACACCGAGTCAAGTATATTTCTAACGGTGAATGAGCGTTTATTTAAACACATACGTCCTACAACGACAGCGCACCTGCATATCAAACCACTTATTTTGACAATTTAATACGACAAAAGCCTTACAAATGCACGATCGAGACAACGACGCGGGAAAAAGAAAAGAAATAGAGGTATGTTTTAAGACGGCATCGGTGATAAAGTAATTTGTAATTTAAATTTATTAATCTATCTCTATATCAGTCGTGAAGTAATAATTAGAACGGGAAAGAGGCCATCGACTCTAAATTAATTATTAAATTTCAAAAATAGCTTAAGAAATGTTGCTTAATTGCATTTTTAAATTACAATTGTGTAAAGTTTTAAAAATTGTTTCCATAAAATTGAGAGTTTTAATACTAGAACGAATAAGTAGTTAAAATTATTGCTTTGGTCATTTGCTTTATATTCAGAAAGACTCGCCCGTCTTTCTACACTGAGAAAAAATTCTGTAACTGACATCTAGAATCTAAATCGTGGCTCTAGAAAAAATAATTCCCCTTCATTCATATAAATTCTAGCCGCATTTAAAAGTGAGTTCTAGAAACCCCTATTAGAATTCTAGAGCGCTTGCCTATATTCTTGTGGATAAAGTTATTTAAAAATCTCTGCAAATAAATGTGAATAGAAGAGGCAAGATTCAGCAACTATAATGTTGGTTTATTACCCAATTCTAGAAAATCAAGCGAGAATTTCTCACAGTACAAAAGATTAAGAATATTCAGAATATTGTTTCACCATCTAGAAGTGTGTAGACTAGAAATTCTCGATCATTTTGTCTATTCAGTTTATTGGCGTGCCTTATGCGCATAGCTCGGAAATCTATATTTATACTTCCAGTTAAGGGATTTGGAAAAAGACCACTTATTCATTCTAGATGAAGGCGGTATATTTTTATTTCTCAGTGTAACTGTTAAAAAATGTAGGAAAAATATTTTAATACGAACACGTTTGCCTAAAAAAAGAAAATTGTAGATAGATGTTACATAAATGTATGATTTTTTTCCCCCCATGAATTAAATTTTAATAATTTTCATGATTTGACGCACTTTTTTTTTTTTTTTTTTTGTAACTAAGCCCTATTCCTGTTTCGGACGCCAATTGAAACCTATAAATAAAATATTAAAAAGAATATAGCATCGAAACTAAAAGAATATAGCTCGAAAATAGCATCTTACTGTACCAAATATAGTATTTTCAGTATTGTCTTAAACTAGTTCCTGTAAAACTGAATTACATTAAACCTGGTAATAATTTTAATTTTTTATCATATTTATGATAAGTAGAATTACATTAAACCTCATATGACCTATAAATAAGATATCTTTAGTTTTCATAATAATCTAAATATAAATTTAATCTTTCCAATAAAAAAAGTGATTTTTTTTTTTTTTTTTTTTTTTTTTTGTAGTAAATAGTGATGCTCGGGAATGATTAACACACTTATTCCAAATATAGTAGTAGTCCGATTATAAACATTAACAGAAAATCACAAACAGATTAATGTCAAACAAACAAAATTCAAATGAAAGTATTGATGGTAGATGAGTTCCAACACATGTGTTTTCCCCATGCATTTATCAAACAATAGTAATGGATTTACGAAAAGGTTTCTTATTTGAGATTTTTACATACTTTTGGATAATCAAAATATAAATTTACTCTTTCCAATAAAAACAGTGACTTTTTTTTTTTTACATACTTTGGGAAGTAATAGAAACGATTTGAGTATTTTCGAAATTATTTCTGTACACTTGGAAGTTACATAATTAAGTAGAAGTTATTGGTACTTAATACCATGTACAAAATTATTAGAGGCTTGGAAGATTTCTGGAAATCAAAAAGTACTGATTCTTAAGAAAGAAAGGAATACTGCATCGTTTCGGTTATTAAAACTAACACCAAGATAATTTTATTTAAAAAAATAACTTGATTATTGATGAAAAATATGTTTTTCTTTTTTTCTTTTTTTACTTTAAGTAATTGAAGCGTATATATATATATACATAGCTGCCAATATTTTAATTTATTCCGGAGTAACTTTAGCCCAGCCTCTAATACGTACCACTTATTTTTTAAAAGTAATTTTTTCTTATTTTATCGAAGTTATGTATTGAAGAAAATTTTTCTATAAATAAAGTGGTGCGAATTAAAGGCGGGGCTAAAAGTACTCCGGAATAAATTAAAATATTGGCAGCTATGTATATATTTATTTTCTGTGGCACTTAGAAGTATTTTATGATTTCACTGCCATTAACTGTCTTTTTTAAGATATTTTTAAGAATGCTTAGAACGACTCTCTTGAAATAGATATCATTATTTTATTTTATTTTATTTTTTACTTGTAAACTTAACATTTTCGCGACCGCATGCTTTTATCTTTTTGACAGTAAGGTCCACTGTGGGCGTTATTCCCCCCCCCCCCCCCCAAGTTACAATATTTCAGAACAAAATTTTCTTACAAATGGATATACATTGTAATTATATTCTTTCTAATCATATCGTTTGTATCCATAGTATATTTCATTGTAAAATTATGAATATTGAACATATACTTAAGAAATAAATAACATACAAATTACGAAAGAAACGCCTACAGGCGGAGTTACAGATTTTCAAATGACGGTCGCGAAAGTGTTAATGCATTGTTTTTTCGCAGATTATTGTAAAATATTAGCTGAAATAAACAAAATATATATTAAAAACGCTTGGTACTTATAAAAAAAAAATATTTTTTAAGAAAATAATAATAATAATAATAATAATATATTATCAATATTATCATAGACGATTTGAAATATATATATATCAAGAATCATTAAATGAAAACTATCAGAAAACTAATCATTTTAAATAAATTATTTGATAAAATTAATAAAACAGATATTAGTTTAGTCATAAACATTATTAAATAATAATTAAAGCGATTTTATGAAGACAGTTTAAAATGTTTCTCTCTAAATAATATGTACAATGTAGAATTTTATTAGTAAAAATAATGATATTCATAGCCAAAAATTAAATTTGCTTTTTATATTTATCAGTAAACCAGTTTTTAATTTAGTATAATACAACAGAAGCTGTACATAGAAATCTATAATAAATTGTGTCTAAAAATTCATTTTAAAATAAATACGTAATTTCATTGTTTACATTGCATATTATTATTTTTTTTAGTTTAATATAATTTCCTTAACTTAGTAATTAAGAAACATTTTATAAAAGTATGTTTTATTTTGTTAAAATACTTTAAGTGCTTTTGCTTTGCTGGTTATATAATTCTGACTTTTCAAAACAATTTCATAAGTTTTATAAAAATGAAAGCACTAATTACAAATCTGACGAACTCTAAATATATTTATCTGTAAAAAGAAAAATCTGAAATTTAATTAAACTTAATAAATGCTAAGAATTACAACAGTAAATATTTTTGGGATTTGTTATTTTATGTTAACTAATTAAAAACATTCGAATGAAATTGCTTTAAATCTCTTGCGGAAATATTGTTTTTTATTAAAATGAGCAATCAAAATAATAACATTTTTTCTCAATAAATGAGATTATTGTAACAACAGATATTAAAATGTTGTACATAGAAGATATAAGTCCAAAATAATTATAATTAAACTAAGATTATTTTTTATATTTTTAATAAAAATTTTCTCTCTCCTAATGCAAAATTAATAAACATGTCCTAAAATAATCTATGATTAACAAGAACCGCATTTGTTTATTTTTGTCATTTATGTAATGAGAGATCCATGCACCGGCTAATTATATATATATATATATATATATATATATATATATATATATATATATATAAATGCAGGGTGATTATAATTAAATTTACGATTTCAAAACGCTATAATTTAAAAACCACCAATCAGAGCGATTTGATATTTTACCACAACAATCGTGAGGCGATGAAATTTTATTGGGGGGAGGAAAAAAGTAGTTCCAACATGCTCATATAGATGGAGCTGTTGGGGTAATGTCAGCGGAAACGCCTAAATGGACTCATTAAACACAGGAATGATGTTAGCGACACAATGGAATAGCAGGAAACAATATACTTCAAGGGTTTACTACAATTTCTTTTAGCAAAAAGACAAGAATACTTTTTACAGAGCGAAAACAGTCATAGTGAAAAGAGAAAAAGATGCGTTCATGAAACAAATACTCTACGGATAATTAACGGCAAATTTTGGAACTTTTTTTTTTTTTCTTTTGCCAAACAAAATTTCATTGTCTCACGATTACTCTGGTAAAATATCCAATTGCTCTAATGGGTAGTTTTAAAATTATAGCGTTTTGAAATAGTAACTTTAATTATAATCACCCCGTATATATATACAGTGGCGTATCCAGAATTTATCAAAAGGTGGGGGGGTTGGGGGGGTTTCGTCCTAACAAATTTTTAATTAAGTTTAATTAAGTTTATTTAAGTTTAAATAAGTTTAATTTAGTTTATTTTTAATTAAGTTTAACAATCTTTTAAAATATCATAATTACTTGCCCAAAATAAGAGTAAGAAAATGAAAAATAGTAAAACAAACTCACCAATTAGAAGATCAAACTCAAAAAATCTTTAATTAGCGACGAATAACGTAGAGCCTGTACAAACTGCTACACAAAACATAAAATTCATTACATAGTTACGCAAAATATTTCATTGAATTTTCTTATTTACAGAGCGAAGTCTAATCGACGAGAAGTTTTCGCAAGTTCATTTAAAATGTCTTCTGCTGTTGGGGTATTGTTTGGGTCACTCCTGCAAGGTCACTACTTCAATGGTCACCCCTTCCCCATACGGTCGACCCCTCTTGTCCTTGAGTATGAACTCGTGAAGGTGAAATCCTTTCAGAGAATTGTTTTCAGGGGAAACATGTTTCGCACCGCACAAATGAAGTGGTTTAGTTATTTTCAGGAGTGTTTATCGCAGAATAATGAAAAAAAATAGTCATAACTTTAAACCACTTCGTAGAAAAAAAATATTCTACGCTTGCCATACATTTTTTCCGCCTTAAATATGAAAAAAAAATGTAAGGAACAGCCTAATTTTTCTTATCATACATTTTGTCAGGGGGTGGGGGGTTACCCCCCCCCCCCTTGGATACGCCACTATATATAGTATCCCGACGTAAGAACCACTAACGGCTAGTCAATTAATCAAAATGAAATGTCATATTTTGTTGGTTGAAAATATATTCTCTAGATTCTGAGAAATTTAAACATTAAAGCTCTCTTGGTTAAAGTGACAAAATTTTTAAATTTTTGTATAACAGCATCTTTTTTCCTTTATTCACTTTGTACTTTGCAATTCGTTCGAGTGAAAAACTAGAAGTGGCGTAGGTCTAGGATCTATACCTGGAGAAATGGAGGTTTAAAGCACAATAAAAAAGAGAAGTTAGCAAAAAAATTGGAGACAAACAAGTCACAAGATATATATATATATATATATATATACTAGCAGACCCGGCCACGCGTTGCTGTGACTAAGTTATACGTTGAATTATACGGCTGTAAACTATTTAGTACAGTTAAATTATTATTTACGAACAAAGACGAAAACGTTGTAGCCGATGTAAAAACCCACAGGGTTGAGATTTGAAACTTAGGTCAAAATTTGGAAGCGATTGATAAAAATTTCCGTAGTGTTGATATTAAGCACAAATTAATTTTATTGTAGGGTCCTATAAATTTTAATGGAGAAGTGATATATATTATTTCTAATGCTACTTTGGATAAAATTGCTAAAATGACTAATATATAAATTAAATTCTATTAAAATAAAAGTATAAAAGAAACAGACGATTTTAAAATCAATTTTTATGGAGGAGTGAAATATAATATATGCTATAATGGATAATTTTACTATTAAATGACCTCATCATTTTAAATATTTTAAAGAGGGCAACAGCTGTAGTTATAAAAGGGAAAACAATAAGGCAAAACCAGAAAAATAAGTAAATTTGATAAATATTTTAAAACTTTAAAATTGGAAATCTTATGAAATATTGGACATTTAAAGTAAATACATGTATCATTTTAAATACAAAAAGATTTTGGAAAAGTTTAGTGTATTTTAACGAAGTGATGAGAAATTTTTGAGTATGTTAAAATTTTAATAGTAAATTCAAGTCAATAAAGATGGGAAACATTGAGGATTAAGATAAGAATAATTATAAGATTTAAAAAAAAAAAAAAAAAAACTTTTTATATACCATGCTTTTAAATTTTAATATACTAATAATATACAAATTAAAAGGAAAATGATAAATATTCTATCATAGTTTGAAGTCAAATTTGTTTTCAAATGTCTAAATAAAATATCTGATGTAAGATACTAATATTTTGCAGCGGAATAGATTTCATTTCTGTCATCCTTGGCGAAAAAAAAAGAATATCGCCAAATTATCTGGCGAAAATATTTAATTCCTTTCAAAAATCATGGTTATTTTAACAACTTATATTAAAAGAGTAATGAATAATATGAAACAATATTTCGTACAATACATATTACATGTCATACATACGTACAATGAATAATACATATTACATTTCGTACAATGCATACATCTGGCATGTATATTTTCGTGTTACGCTTTTGATCGCCAAATAATAATAATAATAATAATAAAAGCCAAGGGCGACAGAGTTTAAAAATTTAAAATTAAAATTTTGTCAATTTGACAGCAAAATAATTCAATCTAACACCCGCGATAACTAATACATATCTATACCCAAATATAAGGATTAAAATCGGGAAATAAATTTCCTCGATTTTTAATAATTTCTTACAAAAAATCCAGTGGGCAATTAACATAGGAAATCTTTTTCTTGGCAGCACAGACGGTCAGTGAGTCACACCTCGCTTGCGTATAGAACTCATAGATATAGTATAGCATATATAGAATAGAGTGATCATTGGGGAGAAAAAAGTTATTCCTTTTCATTTGGGAAAAGACGACGTTTTTACCAAAATATGGCCGTCTTTCCCCGAGTGAATACACACGGGAATACATACTAATATTTTAGCAAATAAAATTTATGAATAATTTATTTGCTAAAGGGGAATGGAAGACTCCAGATACAGTTTCAAATTCATATTTCTTTCTTTCTTTTCTTTTTCTTTTTCTTTTTTTTTTTTTTTTTTTTTTCAATACCACCAGGGCCTGATTAAGGGGGAAGCTCGCTCATACCGGAATATTTTTACAATTATTTTTTACTTCATGTCATAGAAATTCCACGCTTTGACGAGGAAATATTTTTTATAAAAAATGAACGGTGTAAAACAATCCAATTTACTCACATTTATTAGACACCAGAATTCTTTTAAAACAATTTTTAATGAAAATTTTCTGTTTATTATAGGAGGAAAGTATTTGTTAAAAAATAACGGTGTAAGTATAAATAATGTGTCAAGAGCGAGCTTCCCCCTTAATCAGGCCCTGAATACCACTTAATGGCTGTTTCCAAAGCTTTTACTTTTTATCTTTTTTCGGCATCAAAAATCTTTCTACGATAACATGGGGATGAGAGATCTATATATATTACTATATCTATGATAGAACTACATTAGCACTTTATCAATGTGTATAAAATCTTTAAATTGATTATGACGTCAATTTTCGTGAGATGCATAATTTAACTTTTTATAATTTTTTAACGTTCACGTTTGATTAAATGTATTTATTTTTATGTCGAAAGAAAATGAACTCGTATTTTTTTTTTTTTTTGGCAACAATTAAATTAATGGAACTCACAGATATTTTGGAGCAACTTTAATAAAGGTCTATAATTAACAAATAATTGCAATAAAACAATATTGTGACAATAAATTGAGATAAAAACTATCCTATCTCTCAAGTTGGATCAAACTGCACACAGTGTGCAAAATTTCATCAAAATCAGTTCCTTAGTTTAGGAGTTTACCCCGGACAAACATCGTGACACGTAATTTATATATATATACAGATTAAATTATAAAGTTTTGATCAATGAAGCACAAATAAGTAAAAAACAGGATTAATTTCACTGTATTATCTTCATTATAATATGAATTCAATTTACACTTCAGTCTAAGTTACACGTGGCCGGCTATGCTAACACCAAAAATTTAAAAAGTGGAAATAATTGAATTATACGAAATTTATTAATAGGTTAAAAAGTTGAAGATTCTTTGTGTAGATGGCAGCACCAAATATATTTCAGCTTTCATTTCAACCCAGTCGAAAGGTATCGACATCTGTTAGAATCATTTGGAGTTAACAGATAATTGTGACTGTCAAATAATAACAGACAAATAATTAGCAATAAATTAAAATTGCGACTATAATTTGAGATTTAAACTATCCTATCTCTCAAGTTGGATCGAACTGCACATGGTGTGCGAATTTTATTATAATCGGTTAAGTGGTTTAGGAGTCCATTGAGGACAAACATTGTGACACGAGATTTATATATATTAAGATAAGAAAAATGTCAATTTATTCAGTTTTAACGTTGCTTCTTTAACTTACGACTAAACATTGCACGTAGAGTATTGTAGACAACAGAAAGTAGGGAGCACCTATAAGAGAATTGCGAAATACAGGGGATATTTGATGCGTCAAGATAATTTTCGAGCAAAATGAATCGCCAAAAATTAACGAATGGAAATTGTCGTAGTTTTTAAGGGTAGACAGAACGAAAATTTGTAAAATAATAAACGTTTCTAATGTAAGGATTTTGTTTTAACGGTAAAAGTGAAATTTCAGCTTTCGTCATCCTTAATTTTTTTATTCCCAATTTCAAAGCTCTTTTCTCTATTTTTAATTGTGTTTTAAACCACTAATTTTCCAGGTACAGTTACAAAGATAACATTGATTATGGTTTTTCCGTTCTGAAAATTACAATACGATTAAAAATAATCGGTTTTGTCGTTCGTAAATTTGAAATTTTGTCACTATAACCGTAACCATGAGAATGTTATAATTTTAAATTATCGCAATCTCGAACGCATACCTTCAAATAAAAATGTACAACATTTCCTTTTGAATGCTTGATTGGACTGACTGTTAGTGGTTCTTGTGTGAGGAGAAGGATTTTTCTTTCTTTCTTTCTTTCTTTCTTTTTTCTTTTTTTTTTTTTTTTTTTACACTGAGAAAAAATAATATACCGCCTACATCTAGAATAAGTAAGTGATGATTTTCAAAATCTCTTAAATAGAAACATAGGCTTCAGAGCTATGCGCATAAGACATGCCAATAAACTGAATAGACGAAGAGATCGAGAATTTCCTGTCGACACATTTCTAGATGGTGAAACAATATTCTGAATATTCTAAATATTCTGAATCTTTTGTATTGTGAGAAATTCCCTTTTGATTTTCTAGAGTTAGGTAATAAACCAAGATTACAGGTGCTGAAACCCGCCTCATATATTCGCATTTATTTTCAGAGATTTTTAAATAACTTTGCCCTCGAGAATATAGGCAAACTCTCTAGAATTATAATAGGGATTTCTAGAACTCGCTTTGAAAGGGGACTAGAATTTATAAATATGACATGGAACTATTTTTTATAGAGCCACAATTTAGATTCTAGATGTCAGTTACAGAATTTTTACCAGTGTATATAATCACCCGGTATTGATATTAAATTCAGCATGTAGTGCATGTAGTAACACACCAAAATCTAACCAGAACATACTTTATTTAACGCATAAATGCGCGGTGTAGTATATTTGCTTGCTACATATAAAACAATTGAGCTGTCTTGTCATCTAGTGAGATTTTTACTGACAAATCTATATTGTTGTTTTGCAACATTGTGTTTTCACTTTCAGAAGGATCATTGCAGTGTTCTTATAACAAATAATAGTAGTCCTGGTTTTTATTGACTTTGAGCTTAAACAATAGATAATATGATATTTTCAGAATCCGCTGATATTTTGCGTTGTTTATTGTGTACTTAGAATATAGTTATTTTAAAATAAAAATTTCTCTACATAAAGTAAGGCATGTAAATTCATGATTGTTAAAATAATTGCATCATTTTCATTATTCAAGAAATGACAGTAGTTTTTGCTCATGTTGCAGATGTGTAACATTACGTGAACATTTTATTTTTTACGAAATTTACATTGTGTTACAATATCCTCGGAGATTATACCCTGTGTTGTCATGTGTTTGTTTATGTAATGTTTGTCATTCTCTGTTTACAATAAATTAATATTATTATTATTTCTTTTTTAATAAAATGACAGTAAAAAATTTAAAAATTGCGCCTTAAAAATACAAAAATGTTCTTTCTATCCTTAAAGTTTCTCGTAATTTTTGTAATACTCTCCTTAAACTTCCTTAAATTATATTTATGTGCTTCCTATTTCTATGAAATCTAGGTTTATGTTTTTATGTTTAAGTGTTCCTTTTTATATTTTTCTCCCTATCTCCTTTGCAGTGAATGTAATTCTACAGGACTCACACCTCATTAGCTAACACCTTCATGCATTGGAAGATGCGTGGATTTTCTCATAGGTGCTTCCGTCCCACAACCTCCAAAGATGTTACGATAAAATTTTATTGCAGTAGTTAAAACAATAGTTTTGGAAATTTAACATGCTTACATATTGAGTAATGTTATAATTTATGAATCGGTTATATGTTATAAAGAATTCAATAAAATTTAAAAATTGGATTAGTAATATTTTTTGTATCACGTTGTCAGAAGTGAAACTGTATGAGTGATGTACGAAAAGTTATAATGAAGATGATTGTTCAAAAGTTGTGATAATCTACAATAAGCATATGGGTGGAGGGTCTTCTTAGACAGTCGTTTTAGTCACCATTGGATTATACTAAAAGCTAAAAAGTGGTATTTCAGGCATTTTTACCACAGGATTGATCTGGCGGTAATAAAAGACTAAATCTTGTATAAAAAGGTATCATTGAAAAACAGACTCCAAGGATAACGTATTGAATCAAAAACATTTCAGAATTAAAGTTGCTGAGCTTTTCTGGAAAATGGGAAAAGTTCTGCTCTAAAAAGAGCAACGAAATTCAAAAGCAACCAGAAACAAACAGAAAAATTATCTCAGGACAGTAGTACCACCAAACGATCTGTGATAAGAATGAGTTGATCACTTGCTACTGAAAGAAACAGGTGCGAAATGCCTAGTTGCAATGTATTCACTTACAATGTGTCTTGCACAAAATGCCTCGTATATTTATGCTTCAAAACGGACAAAAACTGCTACACAAATTTCCATAAATAAAGCAACATAGTTTGGCACCTATCATTAATTGAAGAATATACATTTAGTATATTATAAATACCTATTCATTTGTAATCTCTAATAAAGAAATAAATCTTTGCATTTTTTTTTTTTTTTTTTCAGTGAGGTAAAATGTAAGATTAGTAATTTTGCATGCATTGTAGTAGATATGCAACGGAAGAAAAAAGGTCTCTGGTTATTTTCCATTAATTTTCCTGTGTTATAAACCTCTCTAAGAATAAAATATACTTTTTTTGAACCAAAATAAAAAATCATGCATTTAAGGATTAATAATTAATTGAATGCAGTTATCTTAAGAAATAAATTTATTTATATGGTACAACTGAGTCACAACCACACTACGATATAATGTAATATCAAAACATAAAAGTTTTTTTTTTTTTTTTTTTAATCAAGTTATATGTTTCAACTAGTTTTCCTTTACTGATACCACAATTTACTTTTCATGACAACTGATCTGATATTAATACGTTAAAATATTGTCATACTCATGTGTCAAACTGTCACAATGAATACAGCTGACATCGGGGTGAATCAATGATTTTAATTTATTTTCTTTTTAGTCATATCTTGAATCTGAATTGACAGTCGTTTGATGATTCCATTTGACATCATTTGATAGATATTGCTACCCATTTAAAGTATTTTTCATTACTACAAATATAAAGATCTTTTAAATTTAATTTAGTAACAGAAAAACGAGCAAAATTGCATATTTTCTTATTTTTCAGATTTTTATATTCAATGTAAATTTATAAAGTAAATGTTTCTTTTACAACGAAACAATCTAACTGTACCTTTGCTAAAAATACGGCCAATATATTAATAGAAATTTATTAGATAAGGACTTATATTGAATAAAAATAGACAAAGAAATAGAAATCAATGAAAAGTTCTTCGAATGAAGATTTAAGAGTATCTTCATAGTTTTAAAAAGTTATTAAAGTAAATTTTCATGTGTGGGTCAACTAAATTTAACACTTTTTTAAATAGCAAAATTAGGTAAAAACCTAATTTCATATACATTATTTGTATTTAATTAAAGTAATTTACCTGTGTTTATTATTATTTTAATTCGTACAATCTAACATCGTTAACGTGAATATCAAGAGGATAAAAAATTTATTCATGTTATCAGTAGTTCATGCTATCAGTAACTCAGAAATCAATCTTTCTTTTGACGGGGATTGTAAAAACAGTTCCTGTTAAAAGTAATTCATGTTAACGATGTTCGACTGTATTTCTATAATACTAAATAGATACATTAAATAATTATTAATTATTTATTTTTGTTATTAATTTTACTCTTATACCATACTAGGTGTTCCCTCAAATGTATTAGTCGGATAGGCTTTGCTTAGACGATAGATTTGTCATTAAGTCTTCATATAAAAGTAAATAAATGCTACCTCTAGATTATTAATTAAAAACAAATTTACATAGCTCATAAATACATTTCAACTGTACAATTATGTAAAACTATTTAATGTTCATTGTATGTAATCTTCAAGGTATCAACTACATACCTTTTATTTTTAATTACAAAGTAAGAAAACTATCAAAAATTATCTTTATACGTTTTTATTTATTCTAAACAAAACCATGCGTTAGGTTTACATACCCTTTTGACCCATATAATGATATAGGAAATGTTGTTTTAGTGTCAAATTTTAGAAATCGGTTTTTGGTGTATTAGCAAGATTTGGGGTCTCCTTAATCCAAAAATTAAGTTTTTAATGGTTGCTCTACGTGTCTGCCTGTGTGTATTTTATCGGAATACCCCAAGAACATCTATTTATAAGCAGTCCAAACTCTGTACTATATGGAAATTCTAATTTTAATTCTATTTATTATTATTATTATTATTACTATTACTAATTTATCAAAATCGGGAAATGGTGTGTATATGCTTCTCTATGAGAACTTGGAAACTTTACGTCTCTGGACAAAATTTTTGGTAAGTCCAGCTCAACAACTTTACACTGCATTAGACAAAATGAAATGAACGGATTCTTTTTTCTTTCTTTCTTTCTTTTTTTTTTTTTTAAATAAAGGAGCATTGTTCGTATAAGATATGGTATGGTAATAATTAATTACACTGCTCGGCATGGAAATTGCCTCTGGCAACATTTCTGCATGTTCTTATGTAAAATGACCTCCTGAATCCGAATACGATACCCATTTTGCCCTATCATCCCCGTTTTTTAAGAATGGCCCTCTTTTTTTATCATTTTCGGTGATTTTACGGCTATAAATTTGATTTTTAGGAGGGGGAGGATTATTTTAACCGTTAAATATCTTCTGAGGGGCTACGTTGCGAAATTCTAAAACATGGACATTTGCAACAAAGAAATTTTTTTAGAAGGTGGGCGGTTTGCCACTGAAATTATGCATTACATATCTTATATATATTTTTTAATCTGTTATTAATGCTATTTTTTAAACTTTATGTATTTTTTTTTTTATATTTTTTTTTTTAGGAGTTAAATTAATTATTTTTCATTGTTCATATCAAATTGATAGTCATAAAATTATCGAACAGTAAAAAGAATTGAGGGAGGGGGTGGTGTATCTAGGAAACGGTGGGTGACTGGGCAAAATGGGAGTCATATTTGGATTCAGGAGGTCATTTTACATAAAAATTAGGAAGAATGGTATCAGACCTCGAAAAAAAGACTTTTTTATCAGAGCAGTGTTATTTATTTGCAGAACAGCACAAAAGAATTCCCATGTATTATGCTGGAAGATAATTTGAATGGCGTTATGTGTTTTTAATATCACGTTAAATTTAATTATACTCTGTTGTATTTATAGAATTTATAGACAATATACAGGGCTACACAAAATTAAGCAAATACAATATTATCTCTTGAATGTGATTGATGGAAATCCTTTAATAAATTTTACCAAGTACAGAGAAACAACTTAAGAATGGCAATTACACCCTCATATCTATATTCTGTAACATGAATTAATTTGAATTGCAATTTTCAACGTTGAAAGAAAATCGATTTTCTTTGGCCTGATCTCTGTTTATGTCTGTTATCTGCGAAATCTAAAGACCATGCAATAAAATTAAATTCAGTATTCTGAATATCATATCAGGTTTCTCTTGTAAGGTTTGAAGAAAAGTGGCAAGTTTCTATGAATGGTTAGTTGGAATGTTTATGAAACTATTGGAATAGACTTTTAAATTTTACAACAATTTTAAGTTTTTTTTTTTTTTTTTTTTTTTTTTTTTTTTATGAATGTTGATTAAGCTGTAGGACCCTACATATGACGCAACACTCAACGAAACTTCGTTGCTAATCGATGTAAAAAAAATGTAATAGGTATCATTCGACGGGGAATTGTGAGTAGTTTCAGAAAATGAACTAACATTTTGAATTGGGGGTCGTCTACATATTAAAACACAGACCAACTTCGATTTTTTCACAGGTAATGCCCCATTTGTATTTTATATTTGAATTTCGTGGATCGCTACAACGTGAAAAAGTATATTGGTTGTATATTTTACTTATTTTTTCACAGAGTTATAAGCGTTCAAAGTTTGAAGGTGCTAATGTTAAATTCATATTTCAAACTTTTATTAATATCTTCACAAAAATAATTTGATCGATATATATATATATATATATATATATATATATAAATAACACGAAATACAGTGAAGAAACCCAAAACATAATCCATCATTACTTTTGATTCTAAAAAAAATTTTTAATTTTGAAAAATATTAATAAATTCATATTCATAAAAATGATGAATGATGACCTACATTAATTTTTACATAAAATGAATCCCAATGCTAAAAAATATGGGTGTGCAAATTTGCAGCTCATTCCAGTTATTAGTTTTCGAGATATAAATAAATCTTTCTTTTGGAGAGGTTTAGGGTGCTATCTCTTAAACATTTTTGCATAAGATAACGAATCAAATCTTAAAAAATAACAAAGAAAATTAAACAAAATATTTTATTTTTTATTTAAGGGTCAAATTATATAACAACACTGTCAAACGCAGAGAAATGAAACAAAAATTATGATTTTTAGACATTAGAGTTAGGATGAAGAATTCCTGTTTTCTAAAGAAGACAAGTTCCGCCTTCATCGTTCTTCAAAACAAAACAATACAGAAAAGAAAAGTAAATGTGAGTATTCGTGTTAAATAACCCTTATTTTATGTTGACAATGGTATTTACTTCATCGATTAATTAGTTATAAATTTTGAATTTTTTAAACGATCACTAGAAAAAAAAATTAACTAAATAGACCGGATTTACTGTTTTAAATAGAAAAATAGGTTTAATGTGAAATTGTCAATTAAAAAAAAAAGAAACGAATGGAATTGGAATGCTAGACAGACTTGTAAAATCGTTTTTTAACTGCCGTCATAGTTTAAGGCTTAATCATTTGCTTCATATATTGCTTTATTTTATTTTATTTTATTTATTTACTTATTTAGTTTGTAGGGGAGAGGATTATTATTTTAAGGATACTTCAGTCTTTAAAATTTTATTAATATGTTTTAACTTTATATCTTTTTAAAAACCCAAGCAGCACCGAAACGTTCTCTGAACGTTCAAATATTGTTCTGCAAACACGTTCTAAGAACGTTCCCTTTGAACGTGTTATAGACGTCTATTTGTCCATATTGAAAAAGTACAATAGTACGGTTCAGGGAACGTTCAATGAACGTGTAGCTATCACCATCGGTGTTATAGAAGCGTTCAGAGAACGTTCTATGTATACGGTCTCAGATAGTTCTAAACGTTTTTAGAACATTTTCAGAACGTTATACACATTTTCAGAACGTTCTAGAAAACGTACTGTAAACGTTCTAAAATAGTGTAGAAACGTTCTGTAAACGTTCTATACACACGTTCTCACAACGTTATGTAAACAATTTTTGAACGTTCTTTGAACGTGCTAAAAATGTATTTAATGTATAATAAAATGGAAGAACTCGCAACAATTGTTTCGGGTCGAAAGAAGACACGACCCTTCGTCAGACGAACATAATAGGTACGAGTGCTGCAAATACAAGAGCTACGTAGCAGATTTTTTGCAGCACTCGTGCCTACTTTGTTCGGTTGATGAAGGGTTGTGTCTTTTCTCGAACCGGAACAATTGCTTCGAGTTCTTGAATTTTATAGTGTGTTCAAAGTTTTGCATTTTTTTATTTTATTTACTTCTTTTTTTTTTTTTCTTTTTTTTCTTCATTTTCTTATTTATCTTTGCTTTTCTTTTTTCCTTTTTGTGTAGACCATTATGAGATTTTTCATAAATAATTGTATTAGTATTCTAAAATTTTACATACATGCATTGAAATATGGTATAACAAAAGATCAAGTATTTTGAATATTCTAGATAAATATTTGAATTCAAAAACAAATAAATAAATAAATTCAAGTTCTGGAATAATTCGAAAATTTTTAAGATACTATGCCCCCTGCTAACTAATTATTATCCCCCCCCCCCTCAAGATTTTGCATCATTATAATTTAACTATAGAATGTAACCATATTTGGATATTAATTTTAATAAGTTAACGTCCCTCTTCACTTACCGTCGCCGGTAGCCCGAGCCAATGTTATTCTATGGGGAAAATTTCTTTACAAAAAACTTATTAACTAATACATATTTTTAAATTCTGTTTTTACATTCTGAAAATTTCCAGCTTTTAAATTGACGGACCTTTTTTAAAAAATTATTTTTTTAATTTTCTCTATTTTATTTCGAAGCTGCAAAATACGAATTTTCAGTATGTGAATTTTTTTCATTTTGCAATTTCAAAATAAAATATTAAAAATTAAAAAAATACATTTTTAAAAAAGGTCCGTCAATTTAACAGCTGGGAATTTTCATAATGTGAAAACAGAATTTAAAAATTGTATTACTTAATAAGTTATTTGTAAAGAAAAATTTCCCATTGAATAACATTAGCTTTGGCTTCCAGTGGCGGTGAGTGAAGAGGGCCCTTAAGCAAAAAAGTTTAAAAATATTTATGTCTAAATTTTGAAACTTACTGCAAACTTTTAGCATTCGAACACAAAAGTATTTTATTAAATTTTAAATTATCAATGAAATCTCAAATTAATGCCCAGATATGTTACATATTCTATTTTTAAACTATAATAATGCACAATCAATGGAAAGCAAAAAATAAAAATTAGTTAAAAGAAGTACACAAGTGTACAAAATTTAAACAATAAACTGTTTTCTCGTTTTTTTTTTTTTTTTTTTTTCCGCATTCAAACAAATAAACACAGAAGTATAAAATTTGGATAGTATGTTTTTTAAAATACCACAAATCGAATTTTATATAACTTTAGCATAAGTAATAATTTTTAAACTAAATATCAGTAAATTTTTCTCAAAAGTAAACATTGAAAAAATGAAAAATTTCAGCAATTTTAGAAAAGAAAACTTAATTAAAAATGGTCATGAAGATGCATTACAGATAGGTTAAAGATATACGCGCACGCATGCGTTAGACTAAAACCGTATATTTCTTCATGTAGTCACTTTTTTGTTTCTTCTTCTTTCTTCATTTTTTCGCGTGTGAATATTTTTTTTTTAAATTTTACATAGAAACATGAAAATCGGATAATGCGTTCATTATTAAATTATTTATCGACGTTTTTATTATTCTGGTGATGATCACAGTTTATACAAATTAGTAATTATTATTATTATTATTTTTTTTTTTTTTTTTTTCAAAAATTCCGTTATTAAAGTAAAAGAAAAGTGAACACAGAAAGTAAAACCAGGATTTTGTTTAACATTTGAGGGCGTGTGCGTCTTCACTTGTTTATAATGCATCATTAACACAATTTTTTATTAAGTTTTCTTGGCTAAAATTGTTGAAATTTTTCAATTTTTCCAAAGCTTACTTTTGAGAAAAATTAATAATTATTAGTTTAAAATTATTACTTATTCTAAAGTTATGTAAAATTCGATTAATGATATGATAACGAACATGACATCCAAATTTTATGTCTATGTGTTTATTTGTTTAAAAGTTATGCATAAAAGAAGAGAATGGGAAAGCAGGTTTGTTCCTTTAATTTTGAACAGCGGTGTATTTTAAATACGTTTAAAAATATGAAAAATAAAAATTATTATTATTATTTTGTTTTTTTATTTAAATAGATTACGTGAAATTTACATAATATTTTCATATTTAAAATCATGCGTATGCGAAATTTATTTAAATTATTGATTTTGAGTTTATAAATTTTACATACACATGCAGTGAAATATAACAGTATAAAATGTGGTGAAACATTTTGGAAAATAAATAAATAAATAATTAAAAGTTTATTCTGTAAACAAATAAATAAATAAAAATAAAATAAATAAACTTCAAAATTTAAAACATTTAGCAATATTAAGATTCACCTTAGTAACTATTTCTTTTTTAATACTTGTCCCTGCTTTTATATTTCTACAGTGTATTGTAAAATGTAAACATACATGATAAAATCTATCTATATATTTCTTCAACGTGGATCAGTTGCAATTAATTTTTGCCGAAACGATATAGTAGTGTAATTCTTGAAATACGCGAGGATAAAAAATAATATTTAAAAAGGAACAATATTTAAGCATGCGGACTCAACTCAATGAACTAATAAGAAAAAATTAAGACATTTGTCTGCTTACATTATTTTATGGAAAACTGTATTTTTAAAAATTGCTTATTCAATCTTTATAAGCGTCATTTTAAACATAGAAATACTTTAAAGATTATACAGAATATGAATAATTGTCATAAATTGACTAAAAATCATAAACATAAAAATATAATCAAAATAAGAATTATTATTTTTTTTTTTTAACAAAATACACCAAAATAAATAAAAAGTCATCACCAACATCGCGACAAAAATTTAAAAGGCATCACGGAAATCCTATACTATAACTGTACAGCCTGCGGAAGTATGAAACTGGGACGTCAACCATGAATTTTATTTTGAAACCTTTCTTTGAATGATCTTGGTCTCACAATTGCTCAATATTAATTTGGTACTAATAATAATTTGGCTTCTGGTAAATTAAAATTTTAATTAGATGGGGAATTCGGTATAATATTTATGAGTTTCAAATTTAAAAAGTAAATAAGAAAAGAAAAGTGCGAAAAATTCGCATGGGTTTGTTTAAACTTCAACGTTGAACTGTAATAATAAAATATCGAACGAAATAAATTTAGGAGTTAGCGTGAAAGATGTAAAAAATTAACAAATTTCATATTTAACTTTAAAATATTATATGTTTTTTTTTTGATAAATTTTAATAAATTTTGTAATGTTTCAATGCATACGTATGAAAATTTTATAAAAAGGAAAAGTAAGTGAACGAACTTATCTGTCTGTATCCTGAAGCTGTTTGCTGTTGTAGTGTATCCGAACGAAAGTTAAATTCAAATCTGAATGTAAATAGAAAATATGATGAGTAAGCAAGCAGTAGGACTTTGGATCCAACGAGCCACGCCAAGAAATACCAACTTCCTGTGCAAAAACAGAGCAGATGGCATTTTACACGTGGTGAAAATTTCTGCCGATCAAGCAATTTATTCAATAACACCCGTTTCTAATAACGATTTTTTATACTGTTCAAATATTAACCTTTTTAAAAATTATTATACTGAGGCCATCCTAAAAATTTCTTCTATATTTTCCTGCGCAGATGGATGTCATAAATATTATTTGCTAAAATAATCCATCAAAATTATTTTCCATGGTAAATGTATAAGATTTTCATCTCAAACAAATATAACACTAAATATCCAAAAAAATCAATTTTATAGTATACAAAATATGTATCTTAAGAAATGTATTTTACATAATGAAAAATGTGAAAAGTCGATAACTTTGTTTTAAATTATCACAGATTTAGGGTTCATCCTTTCGCTTTAAAAGTATAGACAACTTTTTTGGCAAGAATATTGAAAATTTTAATACAAAAGCGATGAACTATACAAATTGCCCATACTTTTTTCTTAATTAAATATTAGTAATATAAATTTATATAACTAGTAATAAAAATTTAATCAATACAGGTTTTTATAATTAACATTTTTATATATGAAATTTTGTACATTTTTCACCAAAAAATGCTGAAATACAGATATCTGAAAAATCGCAGAAAGCAATATAGCAGCACCATCCGTCGGTGGATATATACGGAAACTGAAGCAGCACATTTTGTCATTATATATATGTCTCACATACAAGGTTTGATAAGTATTCGTATTATAGAAGGTGAGGTACGGGCTTCCCGTAAGTTGAAACGTAACAGTGCCACCTGTCATTTGATATGTACTCGAAGTGAATCAGTAAAATTTACGTAATATCTATTTCACGTACCAAATTTAGAGCATTTATAAATCATAGAAAATGAGCTATTGCGTTCCGTTCCCTTGAATAAAATTAAATTGCAGCATACCAGTGCCTCCAATTGTAAGATATGCAAGCAAAATTATTCTGCAAAGTTTTATATGATATTAATTTTACACACCAAGTTTAGTGTATTTACAATTATTTATATCACAAAAACTGAATTATTGCCATTACGTTAACGGGATTAAATTGCAGGAGAGCAGTGCCACCTGTTGGTCAATATATGCACCCGAATTAAATCAGCGTAGTGTTACATAATATCTGTTTCACATATTAAGTTTGGTGTATTTGTGCACTGTAGAAACTGAGATATAATCTCCCCATAAAAGGGAGAATTTACAGAATAGAAGCGAACGCTATCTGGTGATACATTCCAGAGGCTAATGAGCACCAAAGCTGATATTTTGGTCAATATCTAATTAAATATTCCTGATATTTAGCAAATTAGTTTAAAGTCTAACTAAACATCAAGTTTGGTTAAATTCCGTCCATTGGTTTGTGAGATACAGAGTCCACAAAACTTTGATAACACACATACACACACAAAAAAAAAAAAAAAAAAAAGACAGATTGGCATTTTGAAAGAATGATAGAATTGTGTTCTGGACATCTCAAGAGTGTATAAACCCATGGAAAACCGGAGATCAAAAATTACCAATTATTCAACACATTTTGTTGGTATATACAAAATAATAATAATAATAATAATAATAATAAATAAATAAATAAAATAAATTAATTTTTCGTAACTTAATTTATTAACAATTTAAGAAGCAAATAATAATGAATATCTGCAAAAGTAATCTGGAGTAATGTGTTTGACAGAATTCAACAACATAAAACTTAAATAAAATTAAAAATAATTATAATGATTATAATAACATATAATTAAAGTTTAAAAATTTGTAATTTTTTCTCACCGCATCTCTATTACATTTCAATGATTATTCTACATGTCAACAAAATTTGACACTGAAAATAAGGAAAAAAAACTGGGAAAAAAAAGGCATTTTCTCTTATTTGTTATAATTGCACTGTGACAGAACGTGCTACGACGGTGATACACTTGAACGTTTTTCATAGAACTAGACTTGAACGTTTTATAGATGGTACAAAGCAAACCTTTTCAGAACGTTCTAAGTAATACTATTTTTGAACGTCTAATCGAACGTTCTCTTGACACGAAACACGGTGTTTGAACGACTGTAACCGTTATTAGACGTTCACAGAACGTTCCCGTGCTACTTGGGAATATACTTTAACTTTTATAAATATATTTTAACACTTTTTTCGACCGCAGGATTTTGTCTTTTGACAGTAAGCGGGCGTTATTCTGTCAAAATAAAATATTTAAGAAAAAATTTTCTGTAATCACAATTATATTACAAATGGATATACATTATAATTATATTATTTCTAATCAATATATTTCTATCCATAGTATATTTTATAGCAAAAATATTAACACTGGGCACACACTTAAGAAATATGTAACATACAAATTACGAAAGAAACGCCCACTGACAGAGTTACAGATTTTCAAATGACGTGAATCTACGTCAGCTGTCGCGAAAGGGTTAATTAAGAAATTATATTTTCATAGAAATTATAAAATGAAACGTGGAGTACCAAAGAGTTCAACTGACCCAAAACTGGTAAGTGCAATTAAAATTGTTTAATATTTTTATTTACTTCATGAACCCTTACAATAATTCATCCAAAAAGATATAGTTTATGCGTTGTTATATATTATTTCATTTTGCATATTACGTTACGCCTACGAAAGAAAATTTAAGCTTTATTGGTGATCAGTACAGCCTTAATAGACACTTGAAAAATATTGCACTTTTTTCAAAGAGTACTGTATGGACTAATTGCAAGTGTAATGTATTTAAACAGACCTAAAATTATCTAAAAAAATACTGAAGTATATACAAATCTAAAAAATTTGAATTCAGGATAATTAAGGAACTGGAAAAGGGCAATATTTTATTAATTTTTATGATTACTTCTTTCCTGAAAAATTTTCGTTGTAAAACATTAAAATTTTGTCTATTTCTTATAGGATCTTAATTTTATTTTTCTACGTTTACAGATACCCCCTAACACATTTTTTATTGTATATAAACATTAAAGATAAAGTATACAAACAGTGTACTTTTCCGCACTGCCAGACTCTTAGAAATTAGAATATGAAGTTAAAATTGGGTATTTTTATTGAAAAAATCAAATTTGGCGCTCATTTCAATATGTAGATGACCCCTAATTCAGAATTCGACGACATTTTTAGAAAGTGCATTTAATTTCCTGTTGAAATATGTCTATTAGATGTTCCTGCGTCAATTAATAACGAAATTACAGCGGGTGTTGCGGTTTTTTTTCCCCCGACTGTACTATGCAAATGCAAGGTAAGAGAAAGTCGTATGATTTTCCCCCTAGATAAATTAAATTAAGCATAATCACATATTAATTTTAAACTATTCGAAATTAATATTCTTTAAAATTCAATTAACAAAAATACTTTTTTAAAGCATTTTGAGCTGACTTTTTTTTTTTTTTTTTTTTTTAAAGGAATTACTTGTCCTTTCCCTTCACATTTGCTTAATATTTTTTAACATTAAATAAATAAATAAATAAATAAATAATAAAAAATAGTGCATATAATTATAATTACATAACTATAGACATTTATACACTTGTATATTGCTTTAAAGTTCATTAATACGTATTTATAAGAATAATTTATTACGGAAACATCAAACGCATGTGCGCTCTTTATATTCAATAGTAATGTGGATTAATTATGAATAAAAAATACCTTTATCTATGTCCTAAAAAAATAACTATTCAGTATTTAATAATTAAAACATTAAAGAAATCTTAATAGGTAGTTAAAAAAAAGTTTTTATCAAGAGAGTAATGATTTAAATTTTAAGTTTTTAAATTTTCTTTAAATTACATTCCCATTCGTAAAAAAATCTCTGTATTGTTTAACGTAAAAAAAAAAAAAAAAAAAAAAAAGAAAAAAAGAAAAAGAAAGAAAGAGTGAACAATTAAAGAGTAATTTATTTAATGACAAATTCAGAACTATACTTTTTTACATATTCACTATTGATTAAAGAATACCTTTTTTTAATAAGTTAAATAAAGGGAATAGAAATAAATACCTTTAAATATTTTTATATAATGAGCTTAATTTAAAATAATCCCTATTTCAATTCATTTAATAATATGATTTACTTTAATGACTTTGTCACTAATTCATAGAACTAAAGTTTTGATAAAAATTCAAGAATACATTCGTTAGTTCTAAATTAAAAATTCTAAAAGCTTACATATATGCAGGAAACTAATTAAAAGATATACCTTTAGTTTGATTTTTTTTTCCGAAAATGTTAAGAAGATAGTTAAATCCATATTTTTTTACGACTATTAGAAATAATTGGGACGATTTACAAATTTTACTTTGTTAAGAAAAAAATGAAACTGTACAGATATTTTTTTTTTTTTTTTAAAGTTGAAAAAGTAAGAAAAAATATTAATATTACTTTTACTTTCATTAAATTATCACAATTTAAAATGTATTATGTTATTTATGATTTATATTTGCGATTTTTAAAATGATTTTAGAAGTATTTAATTCAATTTAATTGTATTTGTAGAAATAAATCATCATTAAATAATTATAAGTAAAATATGCCGAAAAAAAAAATGTGTATATAAAAAAGAAAAAAAAAAAATCTAATTAAAGGAAAAAACAAAATTATTAATATTTATTAGAAAATTCTAAATTAAATTTAAAGGTTTTTGTTTAATTAAAAATTCTTGATTTATACTGCTAAAAATTTGGTGTTAGTTTAAACCATTTGGTGTTGGTTGAACTAATACTTGGTACTAAAGTACTTGTCACCGCTCGATGGTTTAACCTTTAACCATGAGTTGGTAATTTTGTGTTGAACGAAATATTGATATTATATTCCAAATAATAATAACAATAAATCAAAATTTATTCGGGTCAGGGATCGAACTCAAGATCTTCTTGTCTCAGGTCAAACATGCTGGCACTGTGCCACTCTTTCTTGCCCGCTAATTCTGTTTCGTAGATTTTGATAAAAGATTCTAAATTTTCTAGGGTCTTATCTCGGCCCATTGGGTGAGTTGTTGCACAAAATTTGCACTTTACTCTATGTTTTCGACCACTCTCTTAAATTTAAGCTTGGTTTGGTTTCAATAGGATCTTTACTGATTCCTATTTCTCTTCCGAGTTGGTGTATGAGAGCTCCAAGTTTTGATGCAACTTAAATTCAACCACAAGAAGTATAAAACTTAAAAGTGAGGTTAAACTATATTGTAGTATTGCTTATTATTTTACTCCATATAGTGGTTCAAGTTTGAACTGAAATATTTAACAGTGTATATAATTTTTCGGTATTTTGTATATCCATTTCTGAATGTACTGTCGGTAACAAAAGTCTCCAAACACTAGCAAAAATTCCTATGTAAATAAAGTGCACTTAATACAGTTTTGCTGAATAAATCCTTGTCGAATCCTGTTTTTAGACTGACTAAGAACCGGATTTGGCAAGGATTTATTTAACAAAACTGTATTAAGTGTATTTTTTAAACATAGGAATTTTTGCTAGTGTTCGGAGAATTTTGTTACCGACTGTATTCAAGTATTTAATTACTTTTCAGAAATATTTCTACTAAATGTAAAGCATTTGTTTATTGATAACATATATACATCAGATTTGTATGCTTGAATCGTAGTCCGCTTGTAAATCTTCTTCAGATGAAGACAGATAGCACATGACAGAATTACAATAACTAAGAAAAGGAAAGACACCCAGGACCAGCGCGGGAATCGAAGCCGCTCTCCTACGCTCGAAGGCGATTAGCAGTGTGGTGACATAACCACTCAGCTACGGATAACCCAGCATGGGCGCATTCGAAAGTATTTCCCGGTCACTTCCCGAGTTGGGAAATGACGTCACACGGGAAGTTCGGGAAATTAGAACTACCATATAGGAGCCTTACGAAAAATGACAGACATATAACTACTTCCGTACACATCTCATCTTGCCGGGAAACAAATATATAAACAAACATGGCTCCTATATGGTAGTTCTAATTTCCCGAACTTCCCGCGTGACGTCATTTCCCAACTCGGGAAGTAACTGGAAATACTTTCGAATGCGCCCATTTGTTCTGGAAGCAATTCTTTATTCAGTTGCAGTTAATGGTCAGTTTCGTCTATATCTGCAAGTAATTAATTGAAGAAATGTCGTAAAGTAACAAAAATATGCAATTTTTCTCACAGTCATTGTACTTTAGATTCAACCTTTAAAATTTTCTTATGGAAGTTGATATTTAAGTGTAATCCTTCATGTTTAAAAAACAAAACTTGAAGCTATCTGATTGTGGCGTTAATTTACCCTGTCATATTGGTTCAAACCACCATTCAAATATATATATATATAGGTATTTTTTAATCTATGACATTAATCCTTTTTCACACTATCAAATGCTCATTATGTAATTCATTTGCTGTTTCACTATACAAACACGTGTTATATATAGTCATGAAATAAAGATTGAAGTAACTAAATTGATTTTTTATCTATAATGCTACACGTCTCCTATTATACGACATAAAATATTTAAAGGAATCACAATGTTTGTGTCTCATTTTTAAACATTAAATATTGGGTATATATAAATGGACTAAGTCAAATTAAATGAAATTTCCACATGTGTATATTAGACAGTAAAGATTAACTTATCAAGAAAAAATTCTTAAAAAACAATATTCCGTAACTAAATTTGATTCAAATTAAAAAAGGAAGTCCAATAATGAAATACAAACCGTAAATAACAATTAATAAAACTAGTTGGCATAGGTGGACTCTGCTCAGTTCCCCATCATATGTATGTTCTCATAAATTTCTAGTGCGAGACATATTATAATCATGTTAAAAGAAATGAATTTGACCAAAGCTTGATACAGTGACAGGATAAAATCCCCGTCTAATAGGCTATTCACCGTTCACTTCGATATATTTATCTCATTCTAATCTATTAATTTATTTTGTCAGGGTCGATTCCGTTGTTTAGTTTTCATGCTACTGTTTCTAATGCAATAATCCTCAAAATTCATATTTATATGAAAAATTTACAATTTCGATATGTTGATAAAATCGTAAATTACGAATAATTATAATTCCTATAAGAATATTTGTATTCAATCATGTTCAAACAAATATCATAAACGTAATTTTGAAGTAGTCTACTGTATTTATGATCATCAAAATGGAAGTTTATGCTCAATTTTGCCTTATTCTGACAGGTTAAGTAAATCGTAAATTCCAAATAACTTACGAATTTTTTAAAATGGAAAAATCATAGTCTATGATATTCATGCCAGTATCCTAAATAATATTTCGAAAGTGGTTTGACATCTTTACGATGAAAATACCCCTCAAGATTGACGTTTATGTGAAATTTTGCTCTATTCTGCCATGTTAGGAAATTCGTAAATTTCCAGTAACTTACGAATTTTTTATATTGGAAAATTCATAGTCATTAATATTTATGCCAGTGTCCTAAATAATATTTCAAAAGTAGTCTGACATCTTTACGAGGAAAATACCCCTCAAGATTGACGTTTATGTGAAATTTTACTCTATTCTGCCATGTTAAGAAATTCGTAAATTTCCAATAACTTGCGAAATTTTCAAAGTAGCATATTTATAGTTACTGATGTTCATTCCGGCATCAAAACTGATATTTCAAAACTGGTCTGACATTTTAACAGTAAAAAGTTTCCATTTAATGCACGTTTAAGTGAATTTTTGTCCTATTCTTCCATGTTAAAAAAATCGTAAATTTCTAATAATTTACGAAGTTTTTTAATTCGAATGTTCCAAATAAATAGGGTTCTTGCCAGTATTGAAAGTAATATTTTAAAACTGATCTGACCTCTCTGCGATTATTTGTTCGTGAGATATCGTGTAAACAGGCGAACAAACTAACGGACTGACTCACTGACCCACTAACAGACACCCTACAGACAGACACCATATAAATTTTGTCATTTTCGGATTCCTCACACCTGAAAACGTATAAAAAAGTCAAAAAACCGAGGTCGAAATTTTTCACGATTACCTAAGTTCCCCATACCTATAGTATGATGGGGAACTAATATAGTTTACAAAATTAATAATAATTTTACATAATAGACGGCAGTTTGCTCGCATTGTCGAAGATAGCAGAGGCTCTCTCCCACCCCTTTTTGTTCTACGGTATATTTTGATTCACTGTTTTTTTTTTTTTTTTTTTTTTTTTTTTCCATTTTTGAACCTGCGTCAATAAAATTTTCTTTTTTACACTTCTGACTGTGTGATTTCCCACCCCTTTCTTTCTTTTTTTCCTTTCTTTTTTTCTTTAATTCTGCTAACCCTCTTGCCCCTTTTATACGTTTTTTTTTTTTTTTTTTTTTTTTTTTTTCATGCAAAGCAGCAATGGTTTCGCCACTACTGCAGAACCATGAAAAAAGGAAATAATGCACCATTACAAGTGGAGGACAGACTAAAAGTCGTATAAATATTTACAGAAAAATTATTAAATACACCGAACAGCGTAATGAAAAGTGCGCGGTCCTCCAGAATAGGTCGACAGGATTAGCTACTACCTGAATTCATAGACCTGTATTGTATAAGTACACATTTTGAAATTAAATTACATTTCATGTAATCAATAAAAAATATATTATTTCACAAATTATTCTGGAAAAAATTCAAAATCAAATATTCTTATTTCTAAAATGAATACATGTGACTTATCTAATGCTAAATTTAATGGACAATCTATAATTAAATGTCAGTGAATTTTTTAAAATTCAAAATTCTTGGCTGCATAAAGAGAGTTCTGTTTTATACAATTAATTAGTATTATATTTTTTCACAAACTGGCTAGACAATAAATAAATAAATAAAATATATAATTTTAAAAATAGATATAATTAATTTGCATAATGCCAACACTTAGTTTGCAGTTTATAATTAGTCCCAATTAATTATTGTCAGTTACTTTCTTAAAATTCAAAAGCATTTTTTACAACATAAATTAAATTTATCTGCACCTGATAAAGATTATATATATTCCCAAAAAATATGCAGGAAATAAAACAATTTTTTCATTCATTGTAAAATTAATAAGTCATATGCCTAATGACTACACATAGTGTATAATTTTTATATATATTTGAAAATGAATTATTAAAAAAATTAAATACCAATTTTATAAATTAAATTTTATTTTATGCCATTAATAAAAGTTAATTTCATGAAATTTCATAAAATTAATATTCTTCCCAAATAGAGCAATAAAAATATGGAAATTAAAATTTCCCTTCCTTGTAAAAATAAGACAGGAAACTTCTCTGAAACATTATGGATATTTTATAAAGTTTTAATAATTGTCATTGTATCAAATTATATAAAGAAGTTGTTAACCTATTATTTAATTTATCCAATTAAGAACCTTAGTTGATCTTATAACAAAATATAAAATTAACAATAGAACAAATTAATTTAATCTCCAGAAGAAAATTATTGATAATCAATAGCTAGAATAATTATTAAATGTTTGGATTTACCTTCAAGGAATGGAAAATACTGAATTAATCACTGTAAAGAAAATTAATCTTGCAGAATTTAAATGGGTTTTAATTGAAGTCGGATAAAGTTTAATCATTAAATGTGATTAAATGAACTGTAAGCATAAACCAAGTTCTATAAATTTATAAATCATGTGACTAACAAAGGAAATACCGTTTCAGAGTTTTAATTAATGTAACTTCTTTTCAGTTTCAATTATATTGTTCTGATAATTTCTTTTTTTAATTCTATTTTTATATCGAATATTTATTCATATTCCATAGAGTATAAATAAAAATCATAATATTTATGTGACTTGAGGAATTATGAACAATCAAATGTTTAGTAAAAACCATAAATATATTTAACATAAAGCATTAAACTAATTTAGTGAAAAGTTTACGAATTTTACAAAAACATAAATTGTTACAGTTTAAATGTTAATCTAGGAACTGGAATATGAAGCAGGTGTAAACAAGTATTATATTATAATATTAACCCTAAATTAGTCATAATTTAAAGTCTTTCAGATAATATATTCAGATAATATATAGGAGGGTATTATGGAATACTATTTACATTTCTTAAAATAACTTAACTCGTTTTTAATAAAAATTCCCAAAATCATGATGAGTACATAGTGTAATTATTTGTAACGAATTGTCACTGAAAAAGAAAAACAAATTGTTGTTAAAAAAAAGTTTACTTGAGAAAAAAAGTTCCAAATGGTGGATAATATGAAATAGTCGGGTAATATGGAATAGGTGTTTTAAACCATAGAGAAACTAATTAGACTTCATAAAATATAGTTATTTTTAACTATAAAGACCATATTTTCAATAAGTCGACATGTCTCAATAAATTGTATTTGTATTATTTACTACTATAAAAATAAAATAAATAAATTATTTACTGAGAATTTCAGAAATATATACAATTATAACTTTAATTATTTTATTATTATTTTAATTCTAAATGAATATGTTTCTGGTGCTATCCAAATTATATATTTTTAAAAAAGATTGGCAACAAATTTTAAATGTATGAGAATACGGAATGAAGAACGTAACAAATCTATCTATCTATCTATCTATCTATCTATCTATCTATCTATCTATATATATATATAGATATAGATATATATATTATTATTAAAAAGTAATTAATTAAATTTCTTTGTATGTAATTTGATATTTAAGATAATTACAATAATTATTTTTTAAGGTAAGTAACAAAAAAGTGCTTAATATGTTTCGAGCTGATTGAAATATACTTTTTTCTACGAATTACTGGTCATATCTTTTCTTTTTTATAATTGCTTTACAATCTTTACTATTTAAAAAAGAAAAAAAAATTCTTTAAAATTTCATTTAATAGTATTATTTTAATAAAATTTATACATCTCACATATAACATAATTTATACGTCTCACTAATATATTAAATCCAATGTAACATTTAAAATGAGATAATGAATACAAAAATTTTTAAAACTTTAAAAATACATTTTAATTAAAAACATTAAAATACACGACAGACGTTTCGGCTAGAACACTAGCCCTCCTCAGTGTCAAACATACAGGCACAACATTTACAAAAAATTCATAACACATCATAACAAGATTGTATATTCAGGAGGAATAGCTTTAGCCTCGTTCAAGGCAGAATGCTGATTTTATTAGGTCGTTGCAAAAGTTCGTGCGGTTTTTTATTGCTTCATTTCATAAAAATGCATCAAATCAAATGACAATTTTTAATCAAAACACTCTCCATTACTTTCTACAGTATATGTATATAGTTTTTGTATTTTTATGTTGTTTATCCTATATTTAAATTACAGTGCTTATTCCATTAAAATTCTTTTAAAAATTCAACTGAAAATCCTATTAACTTGAACAAGAAGAGCGTCAGCCATATTTGGGTGACGGGGCTCACACAGAAGCATACCCGTCACCCAGTTATAGGTGACGCGGCGACGAACGTGTACACATTATGGTTTGACCTTAGAAGAATATTTTTTAATTAAAATAAAAGTTTGAACAGAAAAAAATGTATCATTAATTGTTTTTATATAATAAAGTTAGTTTAAAATAATCACTGATTCTAATAATTTGATGATATGATTCGCACGAATAAATTATTTAATAAAGAATAAATATTAAAAAAAATATTCATATAATAATGGACCATATTCCTCCTTTGGGTTCGAGACTATAAAAAATCAGCTGTTTTCGGTAAACAATTCTCAACTCTACCATAGCAAAGCATTGTGGCTTGCAAATTTTTATCTTGCAATATTATTTCTAAGAGTTACAGATTATATGAAATTAAAGTAAGAGTGATATAGTGATAACTTTGTTTTGTTTTTAATCCAGTTTTAGTAATATACTTTAATATTAATCAACATATGTAATATTAAAAGTTGCCGTGTGAACTGTGGCGATGTTAACAAATTTAAATGGATGTTCCATTTAGTAAATTCCTTTATTAAAGTGATTGAAATTCTATTTATTTAAGCTTTGATGCCTATATATATGTGTGTGTGTATAAAATGTTCTTATTAATCTTTTATTCATTATATATATGTATGTGTGTGTGTGTGTGTATACATAAAATGTTCTGCAATTTTACGATATGGAATAGTCTTAACTTTATCATTCGATTCAGTTGTTTACATTTCACTTTTGTTCTTGTTTGAACATTATTATTAAGTTTCACTGGAGAAATATTTAGGAAAATGTTATCCGTAATAGTAAAATGGCATCTTGAATCTAATTTGTTTACAAAATATCGGCCACGTGTTCGGCGATTTTACCTACGGTGACGTCACAGGAATATTGTCCATTATTGAATAAATACGTGAACAAAAGGAATGATTCGTGAACAATAAGGAATATTTCTAAAAATTAAAAAAAAAATATTTTTAATTAGAAATTTTTAATTGGAAGATATTCCTTTAGTTTAATTTCTTTTAATTAAAGGAAATGAAGAAAGAAAGAAAGTATGTACTAGCTCCTCTTTTAATGATTCAGACATTAGAATTAAATAGAGATTTTTAAAAATATTCTAATTTCAAAGGGAAAAAAAATGGAACTGCATTGCAGATTTTTCGGAAATATAATATTAAAAGAATCATTTCACTCATTTATATCAGTTTCTCGGAAATAAAGAAATATTATTATTATATTTTTTTAATGATTTACATTTATACTTTTATGAAATTAATTAAAATGTAATATTTTAATTTAATAGCATTTATAAAATAGTATTTCATTATAAAAATTTTGCATATAATAATTACATAAATACATTGAAAAATGTAATTTTTTATTACTAATACCGATCATTATGAGAGAGAAATAAAACTGTTTACAGATTAGAACTTCTAAATTTTTATAATTGTTCTGTTTTGTTATATTTATTCTTATCTATCTATCTATCTATCTGTTATTTCATTTCATTTTATTTTACGAGTGTGTTTTATTTACTTCAAAATTTATTCAGCACTTAATTTTTTGACACCCCTTTTTTTTGTGATAAAGCTTTTTTTTTTTCTAATATATATATATATATAATTTCTTATTTAGTTGTAGTTAACACGTTCAGTTCCATGTCAGTCATTGGTGGCTGACACTGAACTTTCCGTTTAGGCCGCGTCAAACCCCTAATAGCTGACAGTGTCCAATATGATATAAAGCCGCGTCAACCACCGGTGGCAGATAGTGTCAAACATGATATAAAGCTTAAAAAAAAAAAAAAAGAAAAAAGAAAAAACAACAAAAAAAACATTATTTTAAGTAATTACTAATAAATTTATTTAAAGTTTATTTAATTTTTGTTTATTACAGGATTATATCATTAAGTAATTTTAATGGATTTTATTAAAACATGGTAAACATAACTCGATTCTAAACAGCGCGCGTGGCCTGAGGAGGATATCCTTAAGAATTTGCGTGGCGCTCAACGTGTTAATGGACTGTTTTATCAATATAAGTAAATAAGGAAATGTTGAAAAGGTGTAAAGAAATTTAAAGTTGCGAAATACTCTTACAATAATTTCAGGTTCATTATTTATTTATTTTTTTATAAAATTTCGTCTTTAAGTGCAAAAATATCCTTACTAAAACGTGTCTTCAAGTGCAACACTGGCTGTTTCGAAAATAAATAAATAAATGTTTGATTATAACATTAATATATTTCATTATAGCCTTAAATTACATTAAAATGTTTTTCAGTATTTTGTATTTCATACATTAATATTATTATTATTATTATTTTTTTCACACTATGTAATGGCGATTCTTGTGCGTTTTTCTTATACTAATTGTGCTGAATTAGGCTCGGAATGAAGAATGATTTTTACTTAAAAAGCCAAAATATAAATAAGTGTTTATTTGTACATTAATGCTCATTGGTGGCGTAAACTAAATTGATATTGATCTTATAAAGGAGCTGATTTATTCAAAGGAATTCTGGTGATCTGTGTGACATTTTTACTTGATTATTATTGGTTACATAGTAGTAGAGGATGTCAAATTAGTAGAAGATATATCTACACGTGCACATCGAAAAAAAAAAAAAAAAATTGATTAATCTAGAACTTATAGTTTTTTTTTTTTCCTTTTTACAAGGAAACAAAGAAATTTTTTATCATAATGCCTATAGGCCCAAATAAGTACAATAGTGTCTGAACACCTTATCCGATTGAATTGAAAACTTATGAAAATTTTATATGTTACCGTCATAGAAACTATATAAATTTTGGTTGATCTAACACTTATAGTGTTTTAGAGGGACCCAAAGAAAGATTACTTATTATTATAGTATATTGGCCCAAATTTTTAAAGTGCGGTAGCGTCTAAACGATTGAGCAAAAAATTTATGCACTTATTATAGATCACCATCGTTACAAACTGTACAAAGTTTTGTGAATCTAACACTTACAATTTTTTTTTACAGGGACACAAAGTAAAATTATTTATCATTACAGTCGTGAACCTAATTTTTTTAAAGTGCGATAATGTCTAAACACCTTACTCAATTGAGCAAAAAATGTAGATAGATCACAGTCATACAAACGCTATTGACTTTGGTGAATCTAGCACTTGTAGTGTTTTTACAGGGACACAAAGAAGAAAGCTTTACCATTATGACCTATGGGCACAAAATGTTTAAGTTGCGATAGCGTCTAAACGCTGTATTCAAATAAGCTGAAAATTGTAAAAGTTAAACATGTTATAGGTTACAATCACAAGAACTGTATAGATTTTGGAGAATCTAGCGCTTAAGGAATTTTGGAGGGACACAAGGAAAAATTCTTTATCATTATGATCTATGGGCTTAAATTATTTGAAGTGTAATAGCGTAAAATTAAACAATATACTGTATGGAGAAATATATTCAAACACCCTGTAGCGAACACGCTATGCTATACTAAAACAAACTATTTAAAGTTCCTGCAAGTAACTGTCAGTGAATTTTTAAAAACACAAATGCATATCTTAAAAATAAATTACTACTAATGAAATTAAGAAGAATTATGTTATTTCTGAAATTATGCAGGGTAAAAATAAAAACAAATTTTCTTTTATAAATAACTGTAAATGACCTAAAATATTATGCATTTCATATAATGTTAACAACTGATTTTATGCCAAACAATATAAAGATATCATCAAATTATAACTCAAACATGTTACTAAATTTATCCAATTATGCATTTTAGCTGATGATATAAGACATAAAATGAGCAATAAAATAAATTAAATAAATCAACGGAAGAAAATTATTGCTAATCAATGGCTAGAATAATTATTAAATGCTTAGAATTACCTTCAAGAAATGGAAAATAGCGAAATAATCATTGTTAAGAAAATCAATCTTGTTTCGTAGCAATGCGTTTTATTTGAAATCGGATAAAGTTTAATCATTAAATGTGATTTATTGAACTGTAAGCGTAAACCAAATTTAACAGATTTTTTAATTATGGGACTGAAAAAAAAAAAAGTTTTACATTTTAATTAAGCTGTTTTTTTTTTCTTAATTTTAATTACATTGTATTAATGTATGAACTCTGAAGAAATTTATGTTACATTTACTTTAGAAATTTTCTAAGAACTTCACAGAATAAAATAAAATTTTACGATTTGAATTTTTTTTTTTTCTTAAGTAAATAAATACGTGAATACATAAATCCCGGGAAAAGTACTAATTTTTATATTAAAGCTCAAATGAGTGATTGAAATAATAATAATGATAACAATGATAATAATAATAAATACATATGTCCTCAAACAATAACTTGGTTTATTTTTTTATTATTTATTTATTTTTTTATTTTACTTTTTACACTTTTTTTTACAGCTGTTTATTCACTAAAACCAAATAAAATTGCAAAGAACATCCATATATTACTCATATTTTTAATTTAATTTTGCCTAAAAATGTGGAATATTAAAACATATCATTAAGTTTTAAAAATATACTATTCAATTATTATTTCTTAATTTAGGTCATTATTTATAGATAATAATCTAAAAATAGTACAAGAAGGAATATAGGAGTGTTGGAAGTACTGTGGAAAGGGTGAAAAAGAAAGTATGTTAACAGGGACATTTTTTAAAAAAGAAGAAAATAGTTTGCAGGCAAAAAGAGTTAACGCTGAATGCAATTTTTTTTAAAATAAATTTTATGAATGAAAAAAAAAAAAAAAAAAATGAAGAAGAAGAAGAAGAAGATTTGTTACATTTGAATATTATAAGATGATATTATAAAAGTTAAGTTTAAAATTACAATATTTAGATGAGACATTAAATAATCACAATGTGGTTATCTTTTCTTAATATTTTAATATTTTAATTAATTCCTTTTATCCTTACATTTTTTTTCTGCAGTAGACTGTGGTTTAGTAATTTATATGTTTGTGACTTATCATGTTACTTTATGTCTATATGGATTTTAAATATGAGGACTCAAAAATAATTATATCAAAATTTAATGACGCTGGGTTAGTAATTAATGTATATAAATATATTCTATGTGAAAGGATGTATAAAATTAACTCACTGATGCTTTTTCATTGACATCTGTCATAAATTCGAAATATGGATTTTGAAAGAAATGATATCAAAATCCTATGGCATCTTAATGTTACTTTAAAATATTTGTCTTTAACATCCCTTAAAATTATTTTTGTGTTGGCTTATAAAGTGCATTTACACATGATAATTATTTTGGTAATTTTGAAATGCACTGTCGATTATAATACTGACTGAAAGAAGTAGTGTGTAATCAATATTTAAACTTATAAATTCTTCACAAGTCTTGCTTTTGTGTCCATGGTAGCGACAGGTGTTTTGACCTGAAGAAGAACGGTCACGTCCTTTCGAAACCGGTAATGCTTTTATTAATTGTGTGAAGAAGTTTTTTAGTTTAAATACTGTCAACTGTATTACACTCTTACTGAACTTATATTATGTATTGAAATGTAATTATTTCAATAAATTGATTTATCTACACGATCCAAAACTTCAAGCAAAATTCGCGTAAATAATTTCTTTGGATCACATTATCTATTTTAATACATTTTCACTTAGCTTGGATAATTCCATAAATATTAAAAATTTATAATTTAACAATATTCTACTTAAAAATAACTATGGAAATTTTGTTTTTCATAGATTCATGCACACCACAGCAGGAAATGTATACAAAGAAAACATTTTTTTTTTGAATAATAAACATATTATTGTTATTATTATTATTTTATAAATTATAATTAACAAAAGGGATGAATGACGCTGCATTCTGCAATTTTCACTTTCTGAATACGTAAAGAAGTATTGTAATAATGAAAAATTCGAATTTGAAATATTGGTTCAATATTCCTCCATCTCAGTAATTCAATTGCAGAGAATTTTAGAGTTATACAGAAATTTATCTCTTTAATTTCTTATCTTCAAAAAGATATTATTATTTTTATTTCTGAAATATCTAAATCCTATATTTCTATATATATATATATACCATTTTGATGCCTTGGGAATGTAGAACGAATAAAAGTAATATTTAATTTTCCTTTCCTTTAAAAAAATAATAATAATAAAAAAAAAAAATCCTACTATTTTTTTATTTTAAGGTAATTAAAATGATTATTATTTAAAAGCATTTCAATTTAATATTGCAAATTTTTGTAATGTCTAAAAATGCAAAAAAGAGGCTTTTGAAAGCTTTTCACAGATATTTGATTTAAAAAATTTCTTTGAATATATATATATATTATCTAATTGTTCCACATCCCTAAAGTGAAATAGTATATTTAAGTAAACTTTTATAATTATATGTAATTGTAGAAATCTATACTGTCTTGAAAAAATAAATGAACATATAAAGATTGCTTATTAATAAAATATTAAAAACGGATCGATATTTTAATTTTAATGGTACGATACTTCATTATGGATAAAAACATAAAATTCTAGATAACATAATAACGATTCAATATTTGACAAATAATAACATTTAAAATAAACAAAATACATAACAGAACATTTAAAAATACTCCTTTTTAAAGATTTTTGTGATATAAAATGTTAGCTTCAAAAATTTCCACTTGTTATAATTAAAAAATATCACTATATTACTTACCATAAGAAAAAAGTAAAATGAAATAAAGAAGTAAGAATTAATATATATGTGTGTGTGGGTGTGTGTGTGCGTATATGTATATCAGTACAAAAAACCCTTAACGGCTTAAAAGTTTGTGACGCCGCTACTTTGTGGCTATAAGAATTTGAAATATGAGTCTTAAAAATAATGATATTAAATTTTAAGTGACGCTTTGCAATTAGTTAAAATATACATAGATTTTCTTATTTGATCATTCACTTTTATCTTTTATTTATATTTATAATGCAAACGTAATATTTTTAACTTCAAGATCAGACAGGTATTTAAAATCTACAAAAAAGACACTTAAAATGTACAAAAAAGCCAAGCTCAGAGAAAGAGAATTGATTAAAGTTGTGTCTAAAAAGGGTGTGATATCAAATTCCCAAGCTTACATTCAAATACTTATTTAATATTCCCTTTTAACTAAATTTTCAGATGTGAATCAAGTGCGTTATGATATGTTGATAGAAATCCTTCTTTCCTGTACTAAATACATCATAGCTTGTTTCTGAAAAATATTATTATTTTTATTTATGTATGATGGGCTTGGCGGCCATCTTTCAAGAAATGAATAAACATTCAAACAATTTGAAAGAAGTTTCTTAAAATATATCTCATATAAAATTAATTTTGCTATTCCATTCAGCAGAGACGGAAATATTTCGATAACATGATTTCTTATAATTATTTAGTATTAAGTGCACTTCCATCCTATAAATGCCGGGAATAAAGAATATAAAAATTTAAATTAACGTAAAAACATGAAGGAGAGGGGGGGGAGCATAGAAGCTTCCACCCCTCGTTATATTTCCCCAATTTGAATTTAGCTTCTTGGAATAAATATCTCGTAAAAATAATATGGTTATTCCATTCAACAGGGGTTGAAATATTCAGATTAAAAAAGAAAAAAAAATGCATTAAAAACATCGCAAAAGCCCCGTTAAGCACACAAGTTGAATCAATTTAAGTTTTAACCGTGTTAAGTTTGGCACACTCCCATCCTCCCATCCTATAATTATTTCTCATTGCGCAGCACTAGTGCGATATAAAACTCAATTAACCAACCAATCAACCAACTCATCCTATAATTGATGAGATTTATAGAATTCAAACTAACGTAAAACTTTGAAAGATGGCCGCCAAGCCCATCATACATAAATAAAAATAATAATATTTTTCAGAAACACGCTATGATGTATTTAGTACAGGAAAGAAGGATTTCTATCAGCACATCATAAGGCACGTGATTTACATCTGAAAATTTAGTTAAAAGGGAATATTAAATAAGTATTTGAATGTAAGCTTGGGAATTTGATATCACACCCTTTTTAGACACAACTTTAATCAATTCTCTTTCTCTGAGCTTGGCTTTTTTGTATATTTTAAGTGTCTTTTTTGTAGATTTTAAATACCTGTCTGATCTTGAAGTTAAAAATATTACGTTTGCATTATAAATATAAATAAAAGATAAAAGTGAATGATCAAATAAGAAAATCTATGTATATTTTAACTAATTGCAAAGCGTCACTTAAAATTTAATATCATTATTTTTAAGACTCATATTTCAAATTCTTATAGCCACAAAGTAGCGGCGTCACAAACTTTTAAGCCGTTAAGGGTTTTTTGTACTGATATCATTACTTTTTAGTGGTTATTGATCAAAAAATTAAAACAAGTCCTTCTGGCTCCTAGGAAGGGTAAACTAATTTATCTTTTCGTATGAAGTTGTCACCATTTTTTTTTCAAAATGGCAGCTACAATTTATTGATGGACTTAGTGGATTTATAAATGAAGGCTATTTATATATGGAGTTTTAAGCAAATCGGTTCATAAAACCTTACTAATGTAAATTTGAAATTTTCTGTGTGTTGGCACAGGGAAACAAGAGGGTGGATTAAGTTGGCAAATGAACATATCAAATACATTTCTGAGATAAATCCACACTACAAATTTAGTGTGAATTAATTCAGTATTTCAAACGTTATCATACTCACAAATTTTCAAGTAGCCTGCCACTTGGAAACAAAATGGAGAAGCTTCGAACTAGAAAAATTTATTGACTGGGATTCTCAAACTCTTAAAAAAAAAAAAAAAAAAAAAAAAAAAAAGTAAGTGAAAATTTTCAAATTTAAGTTAGAATTACGTAATTTACATTTTGCAAGTTTCTTTTTAGAGAATTACAAATTAAACAATTAAAAAAATATATCAAGTAAATATTAAAAATGGAATTTTATATATTTTCTTTCCCCTTTTGAGGCTAAGTATACTGCTCTAATATTCACAATTTAAATTTTCATCAAAAGTGCAGGTAAAAATTACTTCCTATATATTTTCATATAAAACGTTTGGGGGGAAAAATAGACAAAATATAAATTAAGCTTTACATTTCTATAATTTTAAAAATAAGATAAAATCACCTGGAGAAAAATTTTTTGGAAAATATAAGTTAAGTTAAAAAAAAAATGAAATTTCTGCGTAAAAATACTATTTCATAAATATATTTACAACTACAATAAACAAAAAACGCTCCTTTAATTTTAAATAATTATTTCTACATGTTTCGAAGCTATTAAAAGTTTTTTTCTTTCTTTCTTTTTCTCTTTTTCTTTTTTTTTTTTTTTTTTTTTTTTTTAGAAAAATAAATTAAATCTAGTGGCGCCATCTAGTAGTTTTTTTTTTTTTAAATCATATACATACAGATTTAATTTTTTTTTTTTTTTTTTTTTCCATAAAAAAAAAAAAAAAAAAAAAAAAAAAAAAAACCTTGTTTAGAAACAGGTAGAAATAGTTATTTAAAATTAAAGGATGATTTTTTGTTTACTGTAATTGTAAATTATGAAATAGAATTTTTCATGCACAAGTTAATTAATTAAAAAAAGAAAAGAAAGAATAATTTTTTTAAAATAAATTATTATGGGTTTCAAAGTAAAGATGTTATTTATTTATTTTGACGTGTTTTTTAATAATTGCTATTTGACACATTTTTCATGAATTTTACTGAAATTCATGAAAAATGAATTTTATTAAAACACTGTTTATTAAAACACTGTTTTTTCTAATAAACAGTGCAAACACTGTTTTATCCTCTAGTCATTGCTTTGAATAATAATAATAAAAAAAATTGATTATGTTAATATTTAAAATATGTATCATTTTAAAGTCTGAAAAATAAATAAATGAATAAACACTAACTGTATTTTCAAAAGAGATTTTTAATATTTAAAAAGAAATATATATATATGTATATGCGTATTTACGAAAGAGTATGTTTTAAATAAAAACGATAGATGGCGCCAAAACTGTATTTGCTGTTTTTTTCCATTCCCGGAGCGTAAGGATACATGAATAGGAATCGCAAATCATTGAGTTATTATAAAATCGATTTTCATGAATGATTAAAAAAATTTTCGCTTTAAAAAATTGTAAATTCATCATTATTATGATAAAATGGAATATCTAAAATTACAAAATACTTCCTTATTTAAAATATTATCTAAATATTTCTTTGACTAAATATGAAATTTTGAAATCAAAAATATTTTTTTCATGACAGAAGAGAAAATATATTTAAGTGAATTTGACTTAGTATATATACAATAAATATTTTAAACATGTAATAAAGTACTTTTGCGTTAAAAAAAAAAAAAATCTAAATAATTCATTGGCTGCATTCAAGTCGGTCAACAAACCAACCCACATACCTTACAAGTAAGAACCGCACAACAGCGTTTTCACCCGAAGAAACATATGTAATTGGCGGAGTAATATAGTTCCATACTTAAAGCGATTTATATAAAAAACAAGAGTTTTCCTGAAAAAAACAAAAACGTTACTAGATTCAGAAAGATCCCATTAACAACATATATTAATTAAATTAAAATCGTTCGTCCGGTTTTAGAGATATTTTTATTACATCCTTACATCGTTACACCACACATTTTCCCTTTTTCGCTTTAAATTGAGATTCAGATCTCAAAACATACTGCATGTAGAAATGGAAAATTTTCAGGATAGATTAAGACCGAAGATAAAAGACTATTTTGAAAAAATCAGAACAAAATATGACTTATTTGCTGCGATATTAAGTGTCGGCTTTTACAAATCTCTTTGATGACAAACTAGGCGTATATATGAGTTCGCAGCTTTCCGTCCGTTTGTCCTTCCGCTTGCGTCACTCGAAAAACTGCCGTTTTTCATGATATATATATATATATATATTTAATGGCAATTTCAGAAATATCTTTTAATTATATTTTAAAGAACCTTTTTATTAAATAAAATAAATGTTGAAGCTAATATAAATATATATCCTTATATAAAGGTCGCTCCATAGAAACTGTGAGTAAATTCCTAAAAAATCAAGAAATATATTTACAGCAAAAGATAATTCTTTCTTTTTAAAGGTACTTTTCCTCAGATGATGTGCAACGATCCCATCGTTTAACCCACTTTTCAAAACAAATAGAGAAGCTTTTTTCTGAAAGCTACTTCAAAGAACCCTATACTACTGAAATAACTTCAAAATCTGTATTAAATTTTCTGCCACGGAGCTTCTGCCAACTACGGAAACAGGCAGAAATCGCTTAGTGAGAGATCTGGACTGAGAAGAGGATGTGGCATGATTTTAGTATTGCATCTACGATATTGTTGAACAAAAATAGCACCATTTGGACCAAACATGACGAGGCTGTAAATTGTTGTGTGGAATGCGAAATGTCGACGTTTTCGAAATGTTTGTTTATGCTGCTACATTCTTATATGTCAGTCGCCAATTGCTTTGCAAGATTGTCCACACAGTGTTAATGTTACGATTAGTCACAACACTTTCTAATCAGTCAGGCTTAGCAGCCAGTTCTGCAAACCAGTGTTCTTTGTTGCAATCACCATGCCATAAAAAAATCCTAGATTCACCAAAACATTTATCTTTGTCTTTTTTTTTTTTTTTTTCTGTAAGCTTCTTTTATTAAAATAATAGTTTCTGTAGCTGTTTTGTCCAAACAGTTGCGAAATTATATAAAACAACGCACGTCTTTTTTTTATTCTGAATCGCTCATCTGCATTTCTGTAGGACAAATAAAACACAGCTTTTGCAACAAGCATAAAACTAGGAGAGTAAAATCATCTGCTCCGTTTATAATATTTGTAAATGTTCAGTTAATATTTTGAAAGAAATCGTCTGCACTATTATCTTTTGGTTTCACGGTATTGCCACTATGTGAAAAAGTAACTCTCAGTATTTATCATATGACCTTTGCATTATAAGGCTAATTAGAAATAATCATTATTTCTATTTACTTAATAATATGAGTTTTTATAAATAATTTTGTCACTAATGTATAAGTTAAAGATTTACTAAAAGTTTAAATAAAAAATTTTTAATACATTTGTTAACTCTCAATTAAAATAATAATAATAATAATAATTTAGTTTTTACAGAAAGCTTTAATTAGAAAATATTCTTTTAGTTTGATATATGTACATATATAGTTGAAAAAAAAAATTGAAAAGGTAATTAATTTATCTTGCTTTAAGGATTCCATCATTAGAGAGTTTTATAATTTCTACATTATTAAAGAAATAATGGGACTAAACTGAATATTTTAAAGAAAAGCTAGAGAGAAAGAAAGATGTTTAACATTCATCTCATTTTCTTTAATTCGTCTGAAATAAAAACATGTTGTTTTTTTAATAACATTTAATTGCTGTTTATCAATAATTGAAGGCATTAATTTAATTCAGTTCGCTTCATAAGAATAAATCAATATTAAAAAAAATCATAAATTAAGTATTCCGGAACTTATTAATATAATTTTAAAAGGAAAAAATAACATTAAGGGAGGGAGCTAGTTTAGAATGTTTTAAGGAAAATTTCTAAATTAATTTGGTAAATGTTTTTGTTTAATTTAATTTTTTTATTCGTAACATTTTTTTGTACACTGCTTGATCATTTCTAAATCTAATCAAATGTTTAATTATTTTGCACGGACATGTCTGTTAAGAAGGAACCACTTTTTCAGTATATAATTTTTTATTCAATTGAAATTAACTGGATGTTTCATCGATGTAATTAATTGATTGATTGAAGCAATGATGCAAAGAAATAAAAATATACAAAAGACTCTGACAGATTTTATACGTTAGGAATTGCTACATATTTAACATTAAATTTTCTATTGTGAAAATTTATCTTAATTGTTATATTTAACTCCAAACGGAATTTAACTAAATTTGATATTTAGTTTGGATATGATTTAAATTCGTGCTACATAAAGTTCCGGATATATTGCTCAACAAGTGGAGCTGTCATTTTATTTTCCGTAAGTTTTAATATAATAATATTTGACAACTTTTGCATAAGTATTTACAATGAGAATTATTTTAAACAATACATTGTGAATATATATATGTAAGGAATTCAACTTTCCCACTTCCAGAGAAAACACTATAACCCAGCCTCTCATTTATTAGTTGATGCAGAATGGCAACAGCTGTTACCTGAAACGAAAGTTACCAGAAGAAGTGGGAGTTCTTCGCTAGATGTCAAACTGATCAGACGGGATCAGATATATGTTGTTTGAGTATAAGTACTCATATCTTTATGTTGTTCTCATTAATTACGAAAATTAGCACAGACGGTGCTCAGAAGTTAATGTTATTTTCTAAACCGTTTAAACTAATGCATTATATATATTAACTGTAAATTTGTGTTCGTCATTAAATAGATTAGTGTGTTATAGATAGTGTGTTTCAGCGTAATTCTTATAGTGATTCTTCGTTTTTTCTTATTTATTCTTGTGAATGTAATGGCAAAAATAGTATTAGCAACGATTAATTCACATTCTCTATTCTGTGAATAATACTTACATATGTATATATATATATATATATATATATATATATATATATAATAGTAATCAGCCAAAAAAATAAATAAATAAATAAATAAAAAACTGTTTTTAAAATATAGGACATTTGTTCTTTTCCGCGTTGGTGTGTGTGAAGAATTTTTTCAAAAGAATTCGTCACTATCCTTAAAATGAATGAATGAAACATAGATAGGAGTTTGAAAGAAAGTTATTATTGTTTTCCATTTAAAAAAAAAAGCTGAGGAATTGTACAAAATTGAATTTCTTTCTACATTAAGAGTTATATCCAGGGGTCGTACTCTCCGCCCTTTTTTCAGACACTCTCACGAATGAGAAATTTTCAATTACAGTGCTACCACTATTTTTATAAAATAATCTCTTCGTTATATAATCATGGCATATTACAAAAAACATACCAGAAGTATTTCTGCATGAAATTACTGGTGGCAAAAAATTGAGCAACCCACGCTTTTTTCACAATTATACTAGTATTTTCCGTTCATTACTGTTTTCAGCTTAAATTAAGAATTATTTTTCACTTTTTAGATTGATGTGCTTTAAAAGCGTGTTTTTTAATTTTTTTAAACTATATTTATTTTTCACTTTTTAGTTCGATGTGCTATGAAAGCATGCTTTTTAAACTATATTTATTATTTTATTATTTATCACATAAATAGCTACAGTATGTAAGTTTTTGGTTAAAATTTACACACAATCGAAAATATCCCCATTCGACTTGTAGGCCTCTTAAATCTATCTGTACCAATTTTGAACGGCCTAACTGTATTTCTATTTGTTTTTGCCCCATAGCCCCCCCCCTTACACCCTCACCCCCTACCCGCCCCTCCTAATAATTTTACAAATTCAAAAAAATCCGCTTTCGATTTGTAAGTATCGAAAACTTCTATGTACCAATTTTGAACGATCGACACTATTTTTATTTTTTTGCCCCCCTCCCTTCCCCCCCCCTTCTTGCCCCTCCTAATAACTTTACACAATCGAAAATATCCCATTCGACTTGCAGACCTTTAAAACCTATCTGTACCAATTTTAACGGCCTAACTGTATTTCTATTTGTTTTTGCTCCATAACCCCCCCTTACCGCCCCACCCCCTACCCGCCCCTCCTAATAATTTTGCAAATTCAAAAATATCCGCAATCGATTTGTAAGTATCGAAAACCTCTATGTACCAATTTTGAACGATCTGACACTATATTTATTTTTTTGCCCCCCTCCCCTCCCCCACTTCTTGCCCCTCCTAAAAACTTTACACAATCGAAAATATCCCCATTCGACTTGCAGACCTTTAAAACCTATCTGTACCAATTTTAAACGGCCTAACTGTATTTCTATTTGTTTTTGCTCCATAGCCCCCCTTACAGCCCCACCCCCCTGCCCGCCCCTCCTAATAATTTTACAAATTTAAAAATATCCGCAATCGATTTGTAAGTATCGAAAACTTCTATGTACCAATTTTGAACGATCTGACACTATTTTTTATTTTTTTGCCCCCCTCCCCTCCCCCACTTCTTGACCCTCTTAATAACTTTACACAATCGGAAATATCCCCATTCGACTTGCAGGCCTCTTAAATCTATCTGTACCAATTTTGAACGGCCTAACTGTATTTCTATTTGTTTTTGCCCCATAGCCCCCCTTACCCCCTTACCCCCTACCCACCCCTCCTAATAATTTTACAAATTCAAAAATATCCGCAATCGATTTGTAAGTATCGAAAACCTCTATGTACCAATTTTGAACGATCTGACACTATTTTTATATTTTTGGCTCCCCTCCCCTCCCCCACTTCTTGCCCCTCCTAATAACTTTACACAGTCGAAAATATCCCCATTCGACTTACTTGCAGACCTCTTAAATCTATCTGTACCAATTTTGAACGGCCTAACTGTATTTCTATTTGTTTTTGCCCCATGCCCCCCCTTAACCCCTCACCCCCCTACCTGCCCCTCCTAATAATTTTACAAATTCAAAAATATTCGCAATCGATTTGTAAGTATCGAAAACCTCTATGTACCAATTTTGAACGATCTGACACTATTTTTATTTTTTTGCCCCCCTCTCCCCCCCCCTTCTTGCCCCTCCTAATAACTTTACACAATCGAAAATATCCCCATTCGACTTGCAGGCCTCCTAAATCTATCTGTACCAATTTTGAACGGCCTAACTGTATTTCTATTTGTTTTTGCCCCATAGCCCCCCCCCCTTACCCCCTTACCCCCTCACCCCCTACCCGCCCCTCCTAATAATTTTACAAATTCAAAAATATCCGCAATTGATTTGTAAGTATCGAAAACCTCTATGTACCAATTTTGAACAATCTGACACTATTTTTATGTTTTGCCCCCCCTCCCTTCCCCCCCCCTCTTGCCCCTCCTAATAACTTTACACAATCGAAAATATCCCCATTCGACTTACTTGCAGACCTCTTAAATCTATCTGTACCAATTTTGAACGGCCTAACTGTATTTCTATTTGTTTTTGCCCCATAGCCCCCCCTTAACCCCTCACCCCCCTACCCGCCCCTCCTAATAATTTTACAAATTCAAAAATATTCGCAATCGATTTGTAAGTATCGAAAACCTCTATGTACCAATTTTGAACGATCTGACACTATTTTTATTTTTTTGCCCCCCTCCTCTCCCCCCCTTCTTGCCCCTCCTAATAACTTTACACAATCGAAAATATCCCCATTCGACTTGCAGGCCTCTTAAATCTATCTGTACCAATTTTGAACGGCCTAACTGTATTTCTATTTGTTTTTGCCCCATACCCCCCTTACCCCTTTACACCCGCCCCTCCTAATAATTTTACAAATTCAAAAATATCCGCAATTGATTTATAAGTATCGAAAACCTCTATGTACCAATTTTGAACGATCTGACACTATTTTTATTTTTTGCCCCCCCCCTTCTCCCTTCCCCCCCCTCTTGCCCCTCCTAATAACTTTACACAATCGAAAATATCCCCATTCGACTTGCAGACCTTTAAAACCTATCTGTACCAATTTTCAACGGTCTAACTGTATTTCTATTTATTTTTTTTGCTCCATAGCCCCCCCCCTGCTGCCCCACCTGGGGGCTGAATTTCTAAAATTCCAGAAATTGGTTTTTAGATAGTTGCCTTAGCTATATTTTAGAGTAAAAATTTCACGTATATCTATTTTTTTTTTGTTTGGGATATATAGGATTATGCGAAATCACGTTTTACGCATGTGAAATCACGTTTTGCCCCCCTCCCACGGCCCCCCTTGGGGACCGAATTTCAAAAATTCCAGAAACCGATTTTTAGACATTTGTATTAGCTATATTTTAAAGCAAAAATTTTACGGATATCTGTTTTTTTGTTTGAGATATGAAGGATTTTGTGCAATCACGTTTTGCTGCAGGAGAAGTTACAAACAAACATACATACATACATACAGGTGAAGCTAATATAAGCGTGTTATTTATAAAATAATCTCTTCGTTATATAATCATGGCATATTACAAAAAACATACCAGAAGTATTTCTGCATGAAATTTCTGGTGGCAAAAATGGGAAATTTTTCTAATCTCTGATAGTGTCCTGAAAAAAGAGAGGAGAGTACGACCCCTGGTTATATCTTTCTTAGATAAAAATCGTCTGCATAGTTTATAGAAAGTAATTTTAATAAATATTCAATATCGCGTAAATTTTATAGAAAATTACAGAGTAATCAGTCTTGGAAAAAAGATCACATAAATAAACTAGGTCTGTACATGGTGAAAAATAACGGTAGTTTTTTAAGCAGAATGTACTAGCAACAAAGGATACCTGCACATTCTGCTGCTAAAAGAAATAATTACAACGGAAACATCTGTAAGAAAAAAAAAAATAGACAAAAAAAAATAGACATAGAAAATTACAGACTGAATTAATCTATTTAAAAGCAGAATATTTTGACAAAAATGGATCCAAACACATTCTGCTATAAAAACTACCGTGTGTCGATTATTTATTTTGCTGTTACATGACATAAAATATCCAAAGGAATGATAATGTTTTGTATCTTATTTTTAGATTTAAAAAAACTGGGATATGTCAAACTTACTAAATTTTTTATATCCGTACTGTAAATTGAACTTATCAAGAAAAATATTCAGTTATTTAAATTACATTAAAAATTTTTTTAATATATGCAAATTAATTATATATAATCTTTTGAAGGTAAATTAATGAAAAAAAAAAGAAAAAAAAAAAAAGAAAGTATATATATCTAAATATTTTTAAAATGCCAACAATGAAGAAGCAATTATTATACTGCCGTACAATAAATTTTTAAACATAAAAACTTCTACACAGACCGTTAAATGAAAGGGATCACTGTCGGTTTCGAAAGGACTTACTTAGTCTTCCTTTTTCATGTGCAAAAAAAAGCACGTGCTTCTACCTTGGAGACAAACGCAAGACACGAAAGCTTTCGAAACCGATAGTGCTTCCCATTATTTTATTGTGTGTGAAGAAGTTTTTATGTTTAAATATAATGAACAAATAGTTTAAAGTTTGCAAATATAATATATATTTCACAATTCATATATTTCACAAGAGGGGAGTTAGCTGAGCCTTAATCCAGAGCTCCTAGCCCACTAGTTCCCTCTTATCGGTTTATTTTTCTTTACAATTTTTTGCGCATTTTTGTACCATAAACAGTTTATTTGTTTATTTATTTATTTATATTTTTACAGTGCAGACTCTGCATTTCTTTTCATTCCAACTCAGCATAAAGAAATAAAAACTCACACAATAATAAGTATGAAATAAACAAGAAATTTAATTACCACTGGTCTAAATATGACTAGAAATGATTAAATTACATACGTCCTACAGACGGAAAGGTAAGTCTCGGTACTGGCGTAGAGAGTCCAGCATCCGGTCGGGTGACCCAATTTTAATAGAACCCGACCCGACTCTCGGTTCAGGTCGAGTTGACTGGATTTTTTTTTTTTTTTTTTTTTTTTTTTTTGTAACTGCGGTTTGGGTTTTAGTCGGGTTCAATTTTCAATTAATCGAGTCGACTTGAGAAAATGTTTAAAAGAAAATCTACCATAATAAGCAGAAACTTGCTTTCTATATATACCCATAATGAGTATACCCATTATGAGTAAATGAGTAATGCGGGTGGTCAAAATTCAGGTTCAGGTCAGTTTTGGGGTCGATTAAAAATTTTTTTGCCAGGTTTCAGGTTGATTTAAAACTCGTCTGTCGGGTTCAGGTTGGTTTACGCGACTCTACTGGGGTGTCACCGACAGGGCTAGTTGATACCAAATTGATACCAAATTGTTGTTACTTTGTAAAAAAAATTATATGAAATTCGCCTAAAACATTATTTATTTAATGTCAAGTTAATTGAAATTATAACTCAAACATATTATTAAATTTATCCAAATATGTATTTTAACTATCCACATAATACTATTTAAAGTAAGCAATAAAATAAATTAATTAAATAAATCATCGGAAGAAAATTATTGCTAATCAATAGCTAGAATAATTATTAAATGTTTAGATTTACCTTCAAGGAATGGAACATACTGAATTAATCACTGTAAAGAAAATCAATCTCGCAGAATTTAAATGGGTTTTAATTGAAGTCAGATGAAGTTTAATCATTAAATGTGATTAATTGAACTGTAAGCATAAACCTGTTTAATGGATTTATCAGTCGTGAGACTAACAAAGAAAACACCCTTTCAGAGTTTTAACTAATGTATATATATATATATATATATATATATATATATATACATATTGTATTAGCCGTCTTTAAAATCCAACCTGTAAATAGGCCCCACACCAGTGGCCAAGAGGGTCTGAACTCAAATCTGGTAGAAGTGAAGTGCCGAATTCGATTCCATGTCGGGCTCGTCAACTTTTTTCGTGGATTCTTTAGGATTTATTCTTTTCGTGTTTTTATTTATTTATTAATTTATTTTCGAAATTTACTGAATACAAGCTAGGATCCGTGTTGCTACATTTTGCTACATTTTTTTTTTTTTTATTATTATTATTATTCAATAGTTACCAATAATTTTAAGAAGTTATATTTGATATATATAACAGACGATTTGATATATACAATAGACGATCTTCGAAGTGATTAGGCGAACGTTAAACTTAAAATTTAATGGTGGATATTGAATAAAAAAGTGACAGAATTTGGCATTTCTGGCTACAGACATTCTCTGTAATTTGAGAAAATACGTGCTGAAAACGTAATTTTTTTCGTAAATTACGCGATTTTTCTCAAAATACAGAAAAATTCTGGCAGCAAATAGGACATATTGTTTACAGTGTAAGATGGAACATAAATTTTCTATGACGGTTCAAAGCGTGTATACATTTTTTTTTTTTTTTTTTTTTTGACGCACTTGGTATTTCGAATTTTATGCATTGAAAAAGCAAAACCTCATTAAAACGCAAATTATTTTATTATATATATATATATATATATATATATATATATATATATATATATATTATTTATTTGTTTACCAGCCAAAAAAATATAATTTATACAAAAAAGGTTATCGAAAGTTTTTTTTTTTTTTTTTTTAAATTAGTCACCTGCATACATGAAAATAAAATTTATTGTAAGTTTTATCAGCTAGCAGTTAATGACAATTTTTTATATTTTTTAATGTTGTTATCTGATAATAATTGCAGCAAAAATTAGTTTAAATTACAAAAATTTCCTTAACCCGTTAGCACCTAGTGTCCTCATTTGAGGACAGCTAATAAAATGGCCCGTATATTTTTTGCGGTTTCTTGGAATGATTTCTGCTTTTTAGTGACAGTTTATAGCGTCACTCTAAATGATCCCTGAAAGTTTTATGTGCCTAGAATTAATTATTATTTCATAATTTGGATAGTCATTTTATGATTTTTCATTCGTCGCACATATATTTGCTTTTTTCGCAGGTATAGTAACTTAAATCAAGTTGAATAATGATATATATTAGAATACTTTACTTTCGAGATCTTTGTTAACATATAATGGGAAATTAATCTGTCATCTCAAAGTTTTTCTATCTCGAAGATTTCTCGCTAGAACACTAAACGTTAATAAATGAGGATAGGCTTTAAATTGAAAACTATCAGAAGAATTGTTTAAGTTAATATATTTTGCTGTCAGTTGTCTATATTAATTTATAAGTGAAATAATCAGCTAATAATATTTTACAAAATTAATTCGGGCGTTAACGGGTTTTATAACAACTTTATTACTGGCTTCGCCTTAACTTAAATTAGTACCTCCAAATTATAAACTAAGTGAACTTTCGCTGAAATTTATCAAAATAAATCCAATCAGTGTTAAAAATATTCACTTTTCAGTTCTAATTATTTTGAAACCGTCGGTGATAAATTAATAAAGCTAGATGAAATTGTGTCTAGATCGATACAAATTAAATTGTCGCCTTGAAATGGATTTACAATGCACATACGACGGCTTTATTTCAATCGATGGCAAAATTGAGGCAAGTGTTAATATTTAGTAAGCATATAAAATTTATCACTTGTATATTTTAAAGGAAGCCTATACATATATATTTTTTTAATTTACTGAAATTCTTTTCTTATTGCATAATGCGTGTGTACAATTTAATTTAAGTTAAAAAAATTTAAACTTATATAGTTAAATATTTTTAAAACAACAACAAAGCGATACATAATAATAATTACAGTAATAATATTAGTAATAATGATAATAGTAATAATATATTCCCCCATAAATTATAACAACTAATATCTCTCAGTACCACTATCTTTGTAAAAGTAACTTTTGTATCCTGTATTCATCAAAAGATATTATAAGATACAATTCACATCAGAGTCCAACTTTTATAATATATTCCTTAGCATAATTAACACCACATTTTTTTTTCCATACCAGAAAATTTTAAGAAAGAATTTATTCTTATTTAACCATTGTCGCCTACTGCATAGTAATAACATGACCTCCTAAACTAGATGCCTGTCGCGTGGCTTGGAAACTTGGCAACAGTTGAAGTGGTAGACAGCTCCACCTGGTATAGATTGCGCGACTTTTCATTCAACTTTCACCAATAATTTTAAGAAGTGATATATGATATATATAATCGACATTTCTTCGAGTCTATTTGCCTTTTATGTATATCAAATCCCAATTTTAAAAGTTTTTGGTGGCTGTTGAATAAAAAAGTCGCGCAATCTATACCAAGTGGCGTTCTCTATCGCTTGAACTGTTGACAAGTTTCTGAGCCGCGCGAAAGGCATCTAGTTTAGAAGGCTATGATAATACATAATTGCCAACATCCTAATTAATATTCCATAGTGTCGTTAGCCCCGCCTTCTTTCTTACACCGATATATTTTTAGAGTATTTTTCATCTTACTTAATCGTAATTGCATTTGGAGAATATTACTCTACAAATTTACTAGTGTAAGAAAAAGGGCGGGACAAACAATACTACGGAATATTAATTAGGATGTTGACAAGTATGGTAATATTCTACGAAATTTTTGGTGCGAAAAGAAGGCGGGGCTGAGAATGCTGTGGAATAAATTATAAAAGTTGGCGGCTCTGATATATTAGTTACTTATATTATAAACCTGTTAAAGTAGGAATTTAGAATGAATGGAGACATGTATATATTAAAAATGAATGAATTAAAATCAATTCCATATTTAAAATTTCGCATATGTTTAAAATTATCCCCTTTTCAAATAAAACGATACTTTTTGTTGTTGTTGTCGTTAAATGAATATAAAATATATTAGCTTTTTATAATGCTTTTTAAAATATATATATAAATATAAATATGTTGGCTGTTGATTTGTTCAGTGTAATTTGGTTTTAAGTTTTTTTTTTTCTTTTCTTTGTGTTAAATAATTGTTTCAGTTCCTACCTATGCTTTATTTCCTATTTAAAGATTTGATTTTCGGTTTGTAAAAGGGGCAACACCGTGTTCTTTTTCTAGTGGAAGATAAGTTGACGGAGAGGTCGGATGCTTTTACTTCCATTGCTCGACTACCGTAGGTAATAGAAATATTGCATTTGGTCCAAAAGTTCCAAAAATGTAGTTTTGGCAATTGGTCAGTGTGTATGTAAGTATGTGCGTATCAGTGCGTGTGTGTGTGTGGGGGGGGGGGGGACTTCTGACAGTTGTATCTCCGAAACTAATAAAGATAGAACTACGAAACTTCAGAACTGAGAGAGGTCTGGTGTACACATTAATTGTCTAAATTTTGGTGAAAATTGGAAAACCGGAAAAGGGGCATCAAAAGAGGAAGTAGGACCGTAAATATGTATCTCAAAAATGGTTCTAACGATTTTCTTCAAAGTTACTATGTAAGAATTCTACTAGATGTCCTTTCGAATGATATAGTTGTTTAGTTCAGGAAAAAATGATAGTGGTCTTGTATAAATAGCTCAATTTCAGGTCTCGCAAGTGCGTTTCTTTAAAAACGGCTGTGCAGATTTTTTTCAAACTCGCTATATTAACTCCCTTTTAAATATTCTTTTATATGTGATTATTGTTTTCCGGTCAATAATTGAGTATGCCATGTTTGGTGAAAGTTGGTATCTCAAAAACGGCTGTAATATTTTTCTTGAAAATTTTTACATAAATCCACATTCGATACACTTTCTCGGGAATTACGTGGTTATTACAGGAAAATGAACGGTAATCCTGATTAGGTAATTCAGTTTTAGATCTCGAAAATTGGTGTTAAAAAAAATAATTCTACTTTTTTTTTTGTATGTTTGTTTTAATCTCACTTTATAAACTCTGATTAGTGTTTAAGGGATGTCGTGTGTTTGTTTAACATCAGACCTTTTTTTTTTTTTTTTTTTTTTTTTTTTTTTTAAGGGAAAAGTTTACGTTAGATGAGGCGATATTTATGAAGTGATTTCAGATGTTTTACCATTGCATTTTAATCGAGTTTATTCGTCCATTACAGATGGCGTTTTCTAGTTTAATGAAAGTATGTTTAATGATTTTAAGTTTTTTGTTATATATAGTTTAATGAAAGTATTTGTATTCTATGTAAAGTTTGTCATGAACTATGTCAATTAATTTTATTATGTTATCGTTAAATTAAAAGAAAGAAGAGAATAGAATTCAAGTTTGATTTCTCAATTCTGCAATTGGATATATTCATACATATACAACATGATTTATATTTCAAATTATCATTTATACATTAAGATATAATTACTATTTTACTAAGTTAACTACATAAATTTTCATATTTTTTCGCACATGTTTGATCAACCGTCTGCATTTCTAAAGCTCAGATTCTGTCTTTGTAAAGAGATTTCGGCGAGAATATTTAATTTAAAACATAATCCCTGCAAAATAATCATGAACAGTCATATCATTTAAATAAAACTTAAGAATAATAATAAAAAAAAAAGATAAAAAGAAAGATAAAACCTGTAAATATTTTAATATTTGCTTATGAACTTATCTGATCTTCTGTCGGCAAGGTTCCAAGCATTTATAATTTGTTATTGTACATTTGATAATGCGAAAATTTTTCAGACAAATTTTATCCTAAAAATATGCAAAATTTTACTGAAGAACGTTATATAAATTAAATACAAATTACTGGATCTGAAAAAGAAAAAAAAAAAAAAAAACACTCGACATTTGCCACGTAGAGCCTAAACAAAATAAAATGTTCACTTAAATTAAATAAATAAATAAGTAAACAACCACCCCTTTTTTCTGCTCAGTTTTTGTAAGCAAGAATTTTATTAAATGGTTGTGTAAAATATACAAATTTAGTCAAACAAATTCGCATATAATCACATATTGTGGTAACCAGAAAAAAAAGTTCTTTCGATTTGCGTTGAAATATTTTTCTATTTCCACATTTGTTGAGAGAAAAAAATAATAATAATACGATTCTGCATTTACATGAAGGTAAACGTACATTGTATTATATATATATATATATATATATATATATATATATGTATGTATGTGTCTAATCATTGGTAAAATAGTTTTAATTTCTTTAATTGGTCAGAAAAATATCTTTTCCTGTTTGCTAACGGGCGAGAAGAAGGTTCAAACTTCATCATTTGACCATGGATAAAATTAAATTTTGAGGAGTTTGATATCGAAAATACCAATCCGTAAACTTACAACTCACAAAAATAAGATATTTTAAAATGGATATTTCACAAAAATCAGTAAATATAAAAATGAATATACTAAATTGGGGAAATTTAAAATAGATTCGTCACAAAAATAGGAATATTTAGAAATATACCTATAAAAATATAATTTAGGAACGCAGCTATAAAAAATTGAGGAATTTTATACTGACATTTTTTTTTTCTACTTTTTTGAGAACGGAAATATATTTCCATTTCATTAACCTTTTAACGTTCATTGGTTTCGCAGCAAAACCAAACATTTGACATAATTTAAGAATTTTTATGCAGCAGTTATTTTATTATTTCCCGCCTTGTTTCAATCAGGTTTTAAACTTTTGTTCACTGTAAAAAATAGGTTCTTAAAAATAAGTATATATTATCTCAAAATAGCTCCGAAACAATATCTACTTAAATTTGAAAACCCATATACTCATTTTTGAGTACATTGACATGTCAAACATGGGGATATTGAGATTCTTATTGGTCAACCCTATTTTTGAGCATGTTAATATACTCAAAAATAAGTACATGGGTTTTCAAATTTAAGTATATATTGTTTCGGGGCTATTTTGAGACAATATATACTTATTTTTAAGAAGCTATTTTTTACAGTGTTCCTTTTCTGTCGGTAGATAGTAGCACTATTCCAAAATTTAACAAATAATGCGTCACTTGAAGTTTCTTAGTATGAGCGAGTGCGAATTGCTGGTTTGATGATGCACTAGTGTCTAGTTTTTTTCATTTAATGAAGACCTGGACAATTATTTTCACCTGAAACAAATTTTACGAGTTTTTGTAGTCAATAATGTTTAGTTACAAAGTGTTTTATTTATTAAAATTAATAGTATTTGAATTTAATAAGGTTAACTTAGAGATGTTTCAAATCAAAAATTTCTCAAAAAGGAACAATGATATATTTTTTTATTTTTTAAATATTTATGATCAGCTATGTATCTAAAAGCCATTTTACCACGTTTTTATTAACTTCTATTCTTGTTTGTTTGTTTGTTTGTGTATTTGTTTTTTTGTTTGTTCGGTGCAAATGTTGCAATCTATTTTTATCTAACTTCCCTACTAGCTAGACATTTGAAACTTCCACAGTAGCTCAGAACACGGTGACAACATAATACTTCGAAGTCAGATTTTCGAATTTTCGAATAGTTTTCTTTTAATTAATTAAAATATGAAACTAATAAGCTCCTAATAGCAATAAAAATAGCCATTAAAATATTAGCTATAGTATATATTGTAAATATGGTAAAAAGTTAAAATATGCATCAGGCAAAAGTTGACGTCATTATCACTTTAAAGATTTCATACATATTGATAAAGTGTTAATGTAGTTCATGATGCAAATATATGTTGTTCTGAAAGGATTAATACTTTATTTTTAAAACCAACTTTTTTTAAATTCAAATTTCCCGTATTTCTTTAACTAATCACAATATCTTTGAAATATCGATAATAAGGATTTTCTCAACAAAAGTCGTCAAAAAAGTCGCCAAGGTAAAAAACTTGCCAAATTTGGCGCCAAATCCATTATCTGCCTATTGGAGCTTTTAATGCGTTTTAAAGGGAAAATTAAGCTATTTTAAATTAAGCTACTTAGATGCAGAAAATTGACATTTTATTAACTTACTAAGCCTCTTTGAAAAAATTTATACAAAAATAAATACAATTATTTACAATTTCGTAACAATACGCATTGATAAAGTTCTAATGTAGTTAATTCTATAGCTATGATTCAACAGAAAATTTAAAAACATGGTTTATAAAAAGTTTTTTATCTTATAATTATTTAAAATTAGTTTAGTAATTTTTTAAAGTGAACGTTAAAGGGTTAATCAGCGAAAAAAAAATCACAAAATATGACAAGTAAAGTGAAAAAGTGTACAGGGCACAGCGAAATTACTCAAAAATTTAATTTTCAAGTTTATAAATTACAAAATTTACTTACCATGTCATCGACGCCACGTTGAGCATTTGATGAGTCATTAGCGGCTGCTTGTTTATTCCGGGCCACCGAGTCCTTCGGAGGAATGTTTGTCACAGTTCCACTGGAGTAATTCATGATGACGAAGACACAGATATCAACACTGTTTAAATATTACACACATATAAACTCATAAGTTGTATCCAGAAAATGAGTATAGTAGATTTATTCGTTGCATTTTGTGACGAAATATGTTTGGTTTCATCTTTTTTTTTTTTTTGTTGTTGAAATGAAAATATAATATGTTAATGTTTCTTTGTGCCTTTCTTGGCAGTTTGTAGTCAGTTTGTCAAATACGAAGTAATGTTAGGAATCTCAAGTTTGGTGTTATCACTTGATTTGGAAACTACCTGAAAAAGAAAGAATGAAAAATAATATATTTCAGGAAAAAAATAGAAAATTATTGTATTTTCTAATGAAAAGTAAATTGCAATAAAGGGTGGCTATAGTTAAATTTGCACTATGAAAAAACATATACCACCTTCATCTAGAATGAATAAATGGTCGTTTTCTAAATCCTTAAACTAGAAATATAGATTTCCGAGCTATGCGCATAAGGCACGCCAATAAACTGAATAGACGAAATGGTCGAGAATTTCTAATTTACCCATTTCTAGATGGTGAAACAATATTCTGAATATTCTGAATCTTTTGTATTACGAGAAATTCTCGCTTAATTTTCTAGAATTGGGTCATAAACCAAGATTATAGCTGTTGAAACCCGCCTCTTGTATCCACATTTATTTGGAGATATTTTCAAATAGGTTTGTTCTCGATAGTATAGGCAAACGCTCAAGAATTCTAATAGAGGTTTCTAGAATTCACTTTCGAAGGGGACTAGAAATTTTTTTATAAGAAATTTATAAGGATGACATGGAACTATTTTTCTAGAGCCACAATTTAGATTCTAGATGTCAGTTATAGAATTTTTTCTCAGTGTATTGGAGTGCTTTATACTCATAGCTCGGAAATCTATATTTCTAGTTTAGGGATTTAGAAAAGGACCACCTATTCGTTCTAGGTGAAAGCGGTATATTTGTTTTTTTCAGTGTGGCTTATTCAGAGAACTGTAGGCGTAACTAGAATGCAAAATAAGTCGAAAATTTGTATATAGACATTTCAAAGGATGCGCAATAAAAATCTAAAAAAAAAAAACTATATAAATAAAGCAAAGAATTTGTCGGCGGAATACATCCGGGCGGACCACTCCTATTACTTTCCGAACACTATAGTGAGGAAAGTATTGTAATCATGTCAAAAATCCGAATTCGAGATTTTGATGTTTCTATACGTTTTGATGTCCCCTGAGTCCGTTTTCACTATTTTTACGATGATGTATGTATGTGTGTGTGTATGTGTGTATGTGTGTATGTATGTGTGTATGTCTGTGAGTGAACACGCTAGCGTCTAAACGCTTTGTTCGATTAACCTGAAAGTTGGTACGCATATTGTAAGTCACCATAGTACGAACCCTATAGATTTTGGTGAATCTAGCACTTATAGTTTTTTTACAGGGACACAAAGAAAAGTTCTTTATCGTTATGGCCTATGGGAGCAAAATCTTAAAAGTGCGATAGCATCTAAACGCCTTATTCAATTGAGCAAAAAATTTATACACATATTATAGGTCACAAATACTCAATCTGTATAGATTTTGGAGAATCTAGCACTTATAGTTTTTTTTACAGGGACACAAAGAAAAATTCCTTATCATTATGCCTATGGGGCCAAATTTTTAAAAGTGTGATAGCGTCTAAACGCCTTATTAATCTGAGCAAAAAATTTTTACACATGTTATAGATCACAGTTGAACTAACTGTATAGATTTTGGTGAATCTAGCACTTACAGTTTTTTTTACAGGGACACAAAGCAAAATTCTTTATCATTATGGCCTATGGGACTAAATTTTTAAAAGTACGATAGCATCTAAACGCCTTATTGAATTGAGCTGAAAATTTATATGAGTATTATAAATCACTGTTGCACTAACTATAAGCATTTTGGCGAATCTAGCATTTATAGGTTTTTACAGGGACACAACGAAAAATTCTTTATCATTATGATCTATGGGCTCAAAGTTCAGTAGCGTTAAATAAAACATCGTGTAATAGATGGAGAAAAATGCTCAAACACTCTATTATGGTTTTCTCTCTTTTGTTTGTTTAACAACTCCTCTTTCTTTACTTTATCTACAAAACTGTTAATTACTCAATGTTCGGAGAGTCGAGTGGAGTCACTCCAGATTTTTTTTTGATTGGTCTAGATTTAACTACTTTAATGATGAATGTCGGCCACTTTTTTTTTTAGTAAAAACTAACGAAATTTTTTAAAAGATACTGCATAGATGGTGTACTTTTTTAATTGAGCTCTAAAAACTGGTTGCAAAGTTTCACAACGCAATATCATTCAATTGTTTTTGATGATGGTCGGCCATTTGTTTTAGTGAAAACTGATGAATATTTTTAAAAGGTACTGCATAGATGTTATACTTTTTTAAAAGAGCTCTAAAAACTGTTCATGTTTGTGATGGCACTATATACATCAAGTTACAGTGCAGTCACATATCCGAAAACTAGCAGTGAGGACGCGTCCAAAATGTTGGAGGGAAGCCAGCTTGTCCGACAGTTTGAAATTTAGAAAACATCCAGTAATTCCGCGCTCTGTTATTGCTCATTTTCCCTGATTCAGATGACTGCCGCCCCTATTTTGGCATTGGACTCGTTGAGTTAGCACTTGCGCAGAAGCTTCCGTGGTTTCATCAAATGTGGTCGAAGAATAGATTTAAAGATATTACGTTGCAAAATTTCACAACGCGATATCATTCGGTCGCTTTATCTTAAAATAAGAGTCTAGAATTAAACAAAAAAACAGTCTAATGTCAAAGAATAATGAAATAACTTTTTAAAAATTATAAGTTTTGAAGTTCTAAGAGCTGCAATTTTTAAATTACAGAGTACTTATTTTCCATACATAATCCATTAAATTTTTAAATAATTGTTATTCCTTCTTGAGAAGCATTCATATAAGACCATAGAGCATTTTTGCAAAACGAGTGCAAAACGAAATAAATATGTAATTTAATTTAATTTGTAATATGTTATTTTGCCTTTTTGACATTAAAAGGAATTTTTAATTATGTTACAAAGCCCAAAATGTGATAAATAATGATTCAGTTCTTTTGAAAATTCATCTAAATTTAGTAAACAACGAAGCGGGCGAAGCCTGCTAGCAAATAAATGAAATTTGAAAAATAAAATATTAATTAAGAAATAAAATTAAAATAAAAAAAATCCGCTCTGAGGGGACATACATTAAAATACAAACAAGCTATAAATTTTAATATAAACAACTTTGTTTATTACAGATTAAACTGCTATTTGTTACAAGTTACAGACTGTTTATAGATGGAGATCATATTGTTCAACCATAGCCTCCTAAACTAGATGCCTGTCGCGTGGCTCAGAAACTTGGCAACAGTTCAAGCAATAGAGAGCGACACCTGGTATAGATTGTGCGACTTTTTTATTCAACAGCCACCAAAAAAAATTAAAATTTGGATTTGATATACGTAAAAGGAGAATAGACTCGAAGAAATGTCGATTATATATATCATATATCACATCTTAAAATTATTGGTGACAGTTGAATAAAAAAGTCGTGCAATCAGATGGCGCTGTCTAACGCTTCAACTGTTGCCAAGTTTCTGAGCCACGCAACAGGCATCTAGTTTAGAAGGCTATGGTTCTACGTGGGTCACATCCGCACATGTAACGTTATAAAGGTACATAAAATCAGCCAATGTTACAGCATTTCTTTAAAATATTAAACTCTTTAAAGGACTCCATAACCAAAAATCCCACAAATTAAAATGGAGGGGACTGACTGGCTAAGGAGTGGAAAATGAACTGGTAATCACTCTGTCATCTGTAAAATTTTACAACAAAAACGTTTGCAAAATGTCAGAATGACAGTTTTAAATGTCGTATGTTTTGAAAATGTTAAAATAGACCACAGTTATTTATTACATAACTTTTCAAGCATTTCGACTGTAATACTTGTTTGTATTTTAATGTATGTCCACTCACAGTGGAAAAGTTTAAAATTTTATTTTTATTTTATTTTATTTTATTTTATTTTTTGCAGAATCTAAGAGCGAATCCTTTGAAATGTCCATATTAAAATTTTTGACACTCTCCGTATTTATTTTAGTTTTAGCTACAGAGTGCTCTGAATAGGTTAAATTTAATTATGGTCACCCTGTATTTCTTTAGTAAATATAATAATAATAAATATTTAATTCTTTTTTGTTTTAAACACGCATTCATACCAAAAGTCAGACGTTAACTAAAATTTTCAATGACAAGGTGTTACTGATTTTAACAGTTTCAAAGTTGAAAACTTTTTATGACTTCCGTTAGTGTGTCAGTTTATCCATCTGTCTGTCTGACCATACTCCAACTCCCGTAACTATACATATAATTTTCTAAAACGGATAGGTGTTATTCAAGTTCACCATAACATACATATACACTATTAAAAAGGAGTAAATAGCATTGTTCGTATTTGTTAAAAATAATTTGGGATACGCATACTTGCCAACATACTAATTAATATTCCGTAGTACTGTTAGTCCCACCCTTTTTTTTTTTTTTTTTTTTTTTTTTTTTACACCAGTATCTTTTTAAAGTATTTTTGTTCTTATTTAATCGTAATTGCATTTGGAGAATATTTCTCTAAAAATTTACTGGTGTGAAAAAAAATGGCGGGACTAACAACACTACGGAATAATTATTAGGATGTTGGCAAGTACGGATACGCTAAATATAAAAATGCGCTAGATATAAAAATACGCTCTATAAAGCGTATTTTAACACCTTTGTACTGCAGTATACATTATTAAATTGATGTTTATAATTGATATGTACACATGAGACGTTATCTGTACAATAACTATTAAGTTCCCCTTTGTTTGATTAGTATTAAGTTCTTCAAGGCTGCAGAATTTTTTTTAGATATATTACGAGCTATAATAGATAAAACTGCATTTTTGGTTGCGTTTGGAGAGTTTAACACTTATAAACAATATTTAAGGATGATTATGACTTCCCTTCGTTTATATGTCTGTACGTCTTTTCGCGCCTCAGTTTTTCTAATCTTTCTAAATTGCTTTGATATGTATTATATTTAAGTTCACTATGGCATGTTTTTTTTTTTTTTTTGATAATGGTATGTAGTTGATAATGGTAGTGTAGTTACCGTAATTTATGCGCTTACAGAACCCCATAAAGTTGCTTATATCGGCCATTCCACGTACAAGTGGTCATAAATGGGGGGATTTCAGATTTGTTACATAATCACTTGTTATGTATCGAATTAAAACAAATTCTGTATAGAATGTAAATTAAAAAAAAATATACTTTGTTAAAATAAAACATTTGTATAAATTTGAACTTGAAAAAATAGCCAAAATAAAAAGGTAAATATTTTAAAGTACATGGATGCCTGTAAGTGATCCTTAGTGCTATTGGTAAAAAAAAAAGACGTATTATGAGAAAATCAAATTGTAGTCATCGAAAATGTTCCATATCCATTTTTTTTTTTTTTTTTTTTTTTTTTTTTCACAAATGCTGTTTATTTGAGACATATTCATTATGACTGAATATGATGAAATAATAAAACAATTTGCACAAAATAAAAACTACAAATTAATCTGTCACACAATTTAAGAACAATTGAATATTATTCATTAAAATTTATAATTTACGAACGCGTTATCTCATGGTTTTTTAATATACACTGAACCTCACTCTTCTTTTCCACTTCTACTTCTGACTTTTTTATTGATTTAAGAAAGTGTAATTCTGGCAAAAAGTACATATTTGCTTGACGTTGACTGTCTGTAGATTTTTGCTCTTTTGGAGTAATAATGAAATATCCGGTGTCAGGATATGTTAAGTCAAAGTACTTTATATAGATATTATTTAAAATGGATCTGTTATTTAATATATTAAAAAATTATGCTACTTTTAGCTGTATTGCATACTTTTGCAGCACGTTCGATATAATTAAAACTTTTAAAAGTATGTTATTAAAAATTTCTTTCGATATTGTATAAACTTTTAAATTAAATAAATTAATTTAAAATGTTTTGCAAAATAGCTTTAAGAATTTTACATTGCAGATTGTCTTCAATTGCAATTTGTCATAAAACTTTTTTACAATTTAAAAAAGACAGGATAATTACAAATAAAAAGGTTTTATTCCGGTCCATTTTTAAACAGTTCGATTAATGGAAGTTTGATTAATCTGAATCCTTAAGTTCTATAGGCCAAATAAAAAGCACTAAACTGAAAAGTTTAGCTAAAACTTTGGCCGTTCTCTAAAAATTCACTTAATTTTTTTCATTGTTTCAAGTTAAATTAAGATAAATAAATAAATGGAAAGATTTCATTTCAAATAAGTGAAAAAACATTTCATGGTTCTTTCTCTACAATGTTATTAAGGTAAAATTCTTGACAAATTGTTATGTACGATTAAACACAACGTTAAAAATACGCAATTACTTTTACTCTAAAAAAAGGTAAGCGTTATATTTTCAAATTTTAAATTAATTTTCGTTCCAGAAATAATTTCTCAGTGGTGTAATATACATAATTCTTAATCTAAATTTGGTTTGTATAACATCACATCCTAGGCGAGACATAGGTAAGCTTTAATGACAGATTCAGCGTTTTTGAGCTTCGGTTTCTTTTTATTTCTCTTACCCTTACGGTAGAGAAAATATTGTTTTAGGGTCAAATTTTCGAAAGTGAGTTTTTGTTATATTTACATGTTCTGAGGTCTCCTGAATACAAAAATCATGTTTTTAGCGAATGGTCTGTGTGTCTGTCTCTATGTGTGTGTGTGTGTGTTATCAGCATATCTCAAGAACAAATAGAAGCAGAAATTCCAAACTCGGTATTCTATATGTATCATATAGGGAGGCTACACTAAGATTTTCGTTGAGATGAAGGAAATGGTTCGTGTATACGGACACTCAAAAGTATTCAAATACATTACCTCTATAGGGGAAATTGCAGGTAAGTAGAGTTTAACATCTATAGACTGAACTAAACCAAATGAAACGAATATATATTTTTCGTAATAGAGATAGAGAACTGGGAAAAACTTTTTGTGTTGGTAGAAGCCTCGCCTCGAGGGGAGTTCCCCTCGAGGGGAGTAAACTCTCATGATGGGTATCTTTCAAAAGAGCTCGCCAATACTTTTAAAATAAATGGTTGAACCATCGATCTGCGATAATTTAAAATAAAGTTATCGATTTTTTTCATTTTTAACTTTTTTTTTAAATGTAATATTGAGAACAAATTCACCTTTTTTTTAATATTTAATGTTATACTACTCTTAGAGTAACTTAAAAACGAATAATTTTAGGAGATCCAAATGCTGTATTTTGAAGTTAATATAAGTTTGTTGCTGGAAAAGTTTGATCAAGATTGATAAGTTTCAATGAATGTTGCGTGTGAAAATTGTCTGTATAATTTAAAGTAAACTTTTATTTTTAATAACAGAATTAAATTCCATATAAATGTAGGTGCATTCATGAAACGGAGGGTTGCTTTAATTATCCTATAAAACTTTTCTGAAGCCTAATTTAAATGTTTTAACATAGGTTTACATAACAGTACTCGTTATCTTACCTCTTAATCTCCAACCTGTATTTATTCTCGTAGTATTAAATTTCAGGGTAAGAGAAAGTCGTGTGAGTAACATACCAGATTACTTCCTGTCTATTTTTCCTGCATTTTCTCACTGGTAACCAGTGTTGCCAGATTGGGGACTTTTTTTCATCCTATATTCACCATTAAATTTTAATTGTAACATTTGCCTAATCACTTGGAAGCTTAATCGTCTATAACGTATGTCAAATATCACTTCTCAAAATTATTGGTGAGAATTAAATATAAAAAGTCCCCAATCTGGACACACTGCGTGGCGACAGTTTATTTATTTATTTATTTATTTTTTCTTTCACAAATTTTTGAATTTTATTATTATTATTATTATTATTGCTTATTTTCATCTCAAGCTATTTTCGACAGATTTTTTTACCTTTATCATCGTATTTTTCATTCTAAAGAGCTGATAAATTATTTCATATGTTTTGTTAATATTTCACAATGAATCTATATAAAAAGTTTATTTTGTTATAATCGCCATCTACTTCTAAGAAATATTATATAAATAAAACTTTATCCTTTAATTCATCGCAGTATATAAAACTCTTGAAACGGTTAAATATTCTTAAAAATAAACATTAAACTATTTAGAGTCATAATTCTTCTTTGGAGACTTTCTTTTAAATTAGGAAGCTCAACAATTCTTACGCCAGGGAAGCCATAAAAATTTAAATCCGATAGAGAAAGAATCCATATATATATATAAACAATCACTGATTTTCAAATGTGGATATTTTCTTGCCTATTTTACATAACACGCTTTTTTCCAAAAAAAAAAAAAAAAAAAAAAAAAAAAGAAACAATGCTGTTCTAACTTGTGATGATGTAAGACTTTTTTGATTTTTTTAAATTTGATTTTTATTTGATTTTATTTATTATTATTTATTATTATTATTGTTATTATTATTATTTGGAATATGAAAAAATATTTTTTTTAATTAAAATTTGTACATTTGTTTTGTTTTAATTATTGCATTTGTCGGTGTTAACGAAATAGTTGAAAATACGCCTGACTATGTAATAAATTATAAAGTAAGATCTTTATAATATTTTTTTAAAAATCACAATTTTATAATAATAATTATTATAAACAGATTGACTCTATTTAAAAATTATAAAAATTGTTTTATTATTTAAATTTTAATAAAACATGTAACATGGATTTAAATTAGACTAAAGAAAGAAATTTATCAATACAAAATAAATAAATAAATAAATTTTGTTCACCAGAAAAAAAAGCGCTTAACATTTTAATGTAATGGTAATTAAATTCATGTAAAAATTGAATTTTTAACAAAATTTTATTTATAGTTTTAGAATATATTTTATATAACATAATAAATACAAATGTCTTACTTATTAAAACAACTAAATATGGAGTGTTCTTTTTCTATTTTACTTTATTTTACTTTATTTTATTTTTGTTTGTTATTTTTTTAACTAGTATGTGGACCATCACAAAAATTTCTTATATATTTTTCTATAAAATGTCATGCAGAAATTTGCATGTTGTTTAATATACAAAGGAAGGTAGCTTAAAGTTATCCCCTTAAGGAAAAAAAAAAAAAAAACTTGTGTAAAACATCATAACTGTTTAAATAAAACTTTGACCCTTTGCCAGCATGTTTTACATTATATTTTGCATTATAAACATACTTTTATAATATTTTAAACTTAAACTTATAATGAAAAAAAAATAATAGATTTTCGAAAAAGGGCAAAATGGCCTTCACCAAAGGGCAAAATGATCCTTCATTTAAAAATAATTGTAAATTGCTTTTTATCTGCAAAATAAAGGATATAAAATCGATTATGACAATGCATAATAAAATAAAGCAAGTTTTACAATCAAATAGCATACATAATTTATTTTTATGAAAAAAAAAAAAAAAAAGTTTATTATGCAAAAAGTAAGCAAGGAAATGGAATACTTAAAAATTATGATCCAAAATACAATATATAGCAATGGACCTTCAATAAAATCAGAAACAATTTAAATAATAATGACTATTTCTGCTACATCCGATCAAAATAATGGATCATAGCGGTCCACATAATGGATCATTTTACGCTACATCATGGCTATTCATTTTAGGTCATATTACTGGAATACGCCGAGGAGCATAACAAAGTTAGCAAGTGTAATACACATCTAAAAAAATATTTTATTAAGTAAACGAAGTCATATTGTTGTGCATGAAAGTCTGTATATCTTAATAAATAGGAATGCTAGTGCTTAACTTATAACAGATTTTATAAAATCCCCTTTTTCAAAGGATTCTATTTAGACACTTAATGCTGCAATCGTTTTAATACCGTCATTACTTATTCTTGACTTGGTACAAATAGTTTATATGTCACCCAGTATATAGCGCTGCCTGTTTCGAAGAAAACATATGTGGAACGTTTTGCCCGCTAGGATAATTTTAGGCTAACTTCCCCCAACGTGCGTAATTCAAATAATAAATAGCTTAATAATAATGATAAAAATAATAAATATCATTTCTTAAGTAAACATTACAAATTTCCAAAAATCTCTACAGTTATGTTTTAGATCAAAATGCTAACATAATAGTAATAATATACTAGGCATCAGTGCATAAGTGCACTTAAGTGCAGGCATAAGTGCACTTTCGCGTACTATAACATTTAAATTGAGTTCTTCATATGATTTCTTTAAAACAATATTTGTTAAATTCTGGAATATAGTTTCTATCTACCCAATAAGAGAAGGGCCGAAAGTTTAGAAATGAAACAAAAAACTGTATAAACAATATTGAATGTTTAGTTTTTCTACGGAAACAATAAATGTTAAAGGGTTAAAGTGGATTCCAAACCACTACACAGTCCCCACAGAGACTCAATCCTAGCTCCCGAGAATTGAAATCCTGTCTCGAGAGCATTACCTTAGAAATAAAAAACTATATGAACAGTATTGAATGTTTAGTTTTTCTACGAAAACAATAAACGTTAAAAGTTTAAAGTGGATTTCAAACCAATACAAACATACCTGTCCCCAAAGAGACTCAATCCTGGCTCCCGAGAATTGAAATCTCGTCTCGAAAGCATTACCTTAGAAATAGAAAACTGTATAAACAATATTGAATGTTTAGTTTTTCTACGAAAACAATAAACTCTAAAGGGTTAAAAGTGATTCCACGCCACTACAAACATCCATGTCCTTACAGAGACTCAATCCTATGCTCCCGAGTATTGAAATCCCGTCTCGAGAACATTACCTTAGAAATAAAAAACTGTATAAACAATATTGAATGTTTAGTTTTTCTACGAAATCAATAAACTCTAAAGGGTTCCCAGCAAAACCACAGATAACGGCCAACACTAGGCCAAGTGCTGGTTGCCAACAGTAGCTGCAGCTGGGCCGTCGGTGGCAAAAGTTACGGTGCCGCAGGGAATATGTTACGCCGGCCGTCAGTAGGCCATATTCAATCGATCCACTGTTGGCAGCCTGCAGTAAATTAAAAATAAGTTAGTGGGCCAGTGAATGGATCGCTGCTGGCAGCTAGCAGTATGATGAAAATAGGTAATGGGCCACTGTTGGTAACCGACATTAGGTTGGAAATTGTTAGTGGGCCAGTGTTGGACTACCTGGTGGCAAACATAATTTTTATATGTTATTGCTGGCAGCCTGCAAAGGGCCAGCTGTGGCAAACATAAAAAATTATATTACTGCCGGCAATCTTCATTGGTCCTTTATATTTTCCCATTAAAGGCCCGCTTCACTCACCGTCGCCGGAAGCCGAAGCCAATGTTATTCTATGGGAAATTTTCTTTGCAAATAACTTATTAACTAATACATATTTTTAAATTCTGTTTTCATATTTTGAAAATTTCCAACTGTTAAATTGACGGACCTTTTTTAAAAAATTATATTTTTATATTTTATTTTAAGCTGCAAAATACGATTTTTCAATATGTGAAATTTTTCACCTTGCAAATTCAAAATAAAATATTAAAAATTAAAAAAAATACATTTTTAAAAAAGGTGGAAATCAATTTAACAGTTGGAAATTTTCTGAATGTGAAAACAGAATTTAAAAATATGTATTAGTTAATAAGTTATTTGTAAAGAAAATTTTCCATAGAATAACATTGCCTCGGACTTCCGGAGACGGTAAGTGAAGAGGGCCGTTAATAGGCCAGCAGTGATTTAGTTATAGCTAGTATACTTTTTATTGGTGATACCTTTAGTTTTATTAGTGGTTTTTTCTTTTTCTTTCTTTCTTTTTTCTCTCTCTCTCTCTCTTTTTTCTGATGAAGTAGCAGCCAGTTTTTTCTATGCATCCAATATTTAATTTGATTTTGTACATATTCATTTTTAAATACTATTTACAAGTATTTGATTCATACACTATGGTTGTAAATTCAGGATTTCTAGTGCAGCATATAGGAAATATTCAGTTGATCCATTTTCCTTATGATATAAGTTTATTTATTTTTTTTTTTCAGTGCAAATATTTCTCTATATTACATTTTTTGGGGTAAAGGAGATTATGTTTTTTTTTTTTTTTTTAAGTGTTCAAATTTTAATATGTTTAACTTTGTTGCGCTATTTGATATAAATAAATGTAACTTTACATGTGAAAATTATAAAATATTGAAAGAAAAATTGTTATAAAGAGAGCATTGTAAAAAACACCATAAAATAAAAATAAAATAAAATAAAAATAAAAAATTGCAGCAATTGTTTCCGGTTGAAATAGCACGAAGACCCTTCATCAGGCGAAACAAAGTGGGCACGAGTGCAGCAAAAGTAATTTGCTGCAATCGTGCTTTTTGTTAAACTAACGAAGGGATGTGTTATTATTTCAACCTAAAAGAATTGATGCATTTTTTGGGGGGGAGGGCGGGGGGAGGCAATGATTATGTTTATTTACAAATTTTTCTATTTATTACTACAGTACAAAATCTCAAATCCGGAATCGTCCGGACCGTGGCCTTTCCGGATTTCGGACTTTTCCGGATTTTCGGTCACTTTCTGATTTACGGCAATAAAAAAAAAAAACCGGACATCTCCATTCCGAACTCCTTTTTAGTTAATAACTAGCTTACGCCGCCCGAGGGTGCGATTTCTTAAGAAATTGGAGTATACTCTCAAGTAACATGTACAATACTTTGAATAAACACCATAAAATTTTGCAAACAAAACGCAGGCAGCAACGCTTACGCTTTGTTTGCCGCACTCGTGCCTACTTCGTTTGCTTGATGAAGGATCATGTTTTCTTTCCATCCGAAACGATTGTTGCGAGGTCTTACATTTTATGGTGTTTACTCTTATTACTTTTAAACACCAATTCTGTGGTGCTTTTTTATTGTAACTCTCAAGTATCCAGAAAATCTTGAATATTTTTCTTTTCCCCTACATCAAATGGTACCCAATGGACCATATTCCTCCTTTCGGTTCGAGACTAAAAAAAATCAGCTGTTTTCGGTAAACAATTCTCAACTCCACCATAGCAAAGCATTGCGGATTGCAAATTTTTATCTTGCAATATTATTTCTAAGAGTTACAGATTATATGAAATTGAAGTAAGAGTGATATAGTGATAACTTTGTTTTGTTTTTAATCCAGTTTTAGTAATATATTTTAATCTTAATCAACATATGTAATATTAAAAGATCTCATGTGAACTGTGGCGATGTTAACAAATTTAAATGAATGTTCCATCTAATAGATTCCTTTATTAAAATGATTGAAATTCTAATTATTTAAGCTTTGATGTCTATATATATGTGTGTGTGTATAAAATGTTCTTATTAATCTTTTATTCATTATATATATGTATGTGTGTGTGTGTATACATAAAATGTTCTGCAATTTTACGTTATGGAATAGTCTTAACTTTATCATTCGATTCAGTTGTTTACATTTCTCTTTTGTTCTTGTTTGAACATTATTATTAAGTTTCACTGCAGAAATATTTACGAAAATGTTATGCGTAACAATAAAATGGCATGTTGAATCTAATTTGTTTACAAAATATCGGCCACGTGTTCGGCGATTTTACCTACGGTGACGTCACAGGAATATTGTCCATTGATATTTTTTTTTTTCCTTTTTAAAATAGCAGGCAGATGATCAAACTTTCTTTTTTGCCCTCTGTGTTTATCTTCAAAGTCGCACATTTGAAACCACAGAAATTATCACTGAGAAATGTAATCGGCTATTTAGAATTAATTATCACAGCTGTCACCAGGCCGCCACAAAGAACTTTTTCGTGTTGTTGATAGTCCAATGGGATCTTTACCCTCTCCCCAACTCTCTTCAATGTCCTTGAGTGAATAATTTTCCGACGTGCGATACCTAAAGATGATTTTGCAGTTTTATACAGATGACGTTATTTGAACTTAAAGCGAATATTCAGCATTTGACCTGTGCCAATTTATTTTCATTAGGGAATACAATTCATAAAATAATTTGGATACATTCAGTTTAAGAGAAACTTCTTATCAGCGCACGTAAAAATCTCTATACAACGCTAAAATACATATCAACATAAATTTTATAGATGCAATAAGAAATGGTTCCGATCAAAAATGATAAAATAAATATTTGTGGTTCATTTAATAGTGATGCTCAAAAATATTCTTATACGTTACGGGAAATTGAGGGGGAAAGTATTTCAGTTTCGTAAAAGTGAAATTATTTTTCTCACTTGCATTTAAATAATAATAATAAATAAATAAATAGAATAAAACAGTTTGTTATGGCTACCACTTTTTTCTTTATTTTCCTATAATAGTTTATAGAAATTACATATTAAAATTATTATTTATGAAAATTATTTTCTGTGATGGAGGGTTTTGAGATTCCTGAACACGATTTGACCATTTTTAGAAAGTTTCACTCTGTAAGTGTGTATAAAAAAATTGTGGACGCTGTATCTCATGAGCCAATGGACGAAATTTAACCAAATTTGTTATTTAACCAAACTTGATTAAAATCGTTCCCGATTACATTTGTGGATCATTCACTCAACGCATGGCTCTATATATCTACTTCTTCGTAATTTTCAATATGACACAGTATAGGAAGAAATTTTACATAAATGATTTCAAATAAATGATAATTATTATTTTTTTATTTTTATTATGAATTAAAAAATAAATATTTAAATAACTAACAACAAACCAGGAAATTTTTTTTGTATAAGTTGAAGAATCGCTCGCCCTTCCCCATGAGGGGATAAATTTTCAATGCTGGTATTTTTCAAAAGAAACTCATCAATAACTTTCAAGTAAATGACTGAATTAAATTTGTGGAAAATTAAAGCAAAGTTATAAATTATTTTCAAATTCCTATTTTCATATCTATTTTTTAATGTATAAAAAGTAGAATAAATGGATGTGTAAGAATGTTTCAGGCTACAAAATTTCTTCCCAATTGCGGGATTTCGCAATTATTAAGAAAATTATTCGAAAATAAAATTTGAATAACTCCGACAACAGTAAAATAAGTTCAGACAAATCGACCCACTTTAAAAAAATAATAATAATAATCTGCACGACTTTTATCAGTTGTCTGCTACTATTTGTTCTTTAGATATACTGATAACAGACAGACGCACACACAGACACACAGATATACACACATACGCACACACAGACACACAGACATACACACAGGCTATTTGCTAAAAACATGATTTTCGTATTCAGGGGACCTCAAAACGTGTAAATATAACAAAATCTCGCGTTCGAAAATTTGACCCAAAAACAATACTTTCTCTACCTTATGGGTGAGAGAAAGTAATAATTGATGAATTGACTTTTCTTCTACATTTTTTCTCCTTTATTTTGTGAACGCTGTTTCTCTTCAACTTAATAAACAAATCTCCTTCCTGCCCAATAGCCAACCCAAATAAACGCTGATGCGGCAACTATCAGTTTCATGTTTTTTTAAGTACAGCTGGTTTTCTGATTTAACGTGTTGTCAGAGATATAAGTGTGCACGTGTGTGTAGTATTTCTTATGCGTGGAAAAATTCAAGAAAAATAATTTCACTTGTTAATATAATGTATAATTTTATTTCAAATATATTTTGGGGTGTGTTTTTTACATTTTTCAACAAAATATAAAATTGCTTAGACCTCTGTTCATGTATCCGCTAATTTCCTTTTTAAAAATATTTTTAGAATTCCATAAAACTCATATATGTTATTACAGGTTTTCCAGATTTATTGTAGGAAGCTTGTCATTAAAATTGTACAGGTAGCACAAATGGTTTGAGTATAAAAATTCATAAAAAATAAAAATTGATACATTACAGTCTAGGAGAAATTTCTTATCAGCGCACGTAAAATTTTTTATACAACGTTAAAAATATAGATTTTAAAGATGCAGTAAAAAATGTTTCCAATTAAAAATAATAAAATAAATATTTGTGATTCATTTATTAGCGGTGCATAAAAATATTCTTATCCGTTACGGAAAATTGATGGGAGAACTATTTCAGTTTCGTAAAAGTGAAATTATTTTTCTTACTTGAATTAAAATAATAATAATTATTATTTTATTATTATTATAAATAAATAGTTTGTTATGGTTACCACTTTTTTTTTCTGTTTATAATGGTTTATAGAAATTACATATTATTAAAATTATTTCCGGCGAAGAAGGCAGTCGATTTGATTTTCATTTCAAAGAAGCATACTGTACTAAATTTCGAAAGAAAATCAATTTTATACCAAAATTTGAGAAAATAATTTTATTTACATTTTTAAGTATTTTACTTTCTTATATGTATAGGAAGAAAAATTTCGACTTCCGGTTTTCGATGTATTTTCATGTTTTGAAATTCCAGAACATAATCTGACTATTTTTAGAAAGTTTCTCTCTGTGAAGGTGCATAAAAAAAAATTGTAGACGCTGTATCTCACGAACCAATGGACGAAATTTAACCAAACTTAATATGGTCAGGCCATGATTAAAATCTTTCCCGATTACATTTGTGGATCATTCACTCAATACATAGCTCTATATTTCTACTTCTTCGTAAATTTTCAGTAGGACGCAGTATAGGAGAACATTTCATATAAATGTACTAATGATAATTATTTTTTAAATTTTTAAAATGAATTAAAAAATAAATATTTAAGTAATGAACAACCAACCAGGATTTTTTTTTTCTTTTTGTAGAAGTTGAGGAATCGCTCGGCTTTTCCCGCGAGGGACTAAATTTCCAATGCTTGTATTTTTCAAAAGAACTCGTCAGTACCTTTTAAATAAATAGCTGAACCAAATTTGTGGTAAATTAAAACAAAGTTATAAATTATATTCAATTAAATAAAAAAGGCATTTTTTAAGATGTTGGCACATTTTTTTTTTTTTTTTTTTTTTCCCGATATTGAGAAACATTGTTCTAAGATGAAAATCGTTTGCATGCATTCGAGAAAATAATCTTATTAAATTATCTGCACAACGCGAATTTCCATAATAAAAAATATAAAAGAAAGTTTTGTGGTGCTGCAACATACTAGTTTCTGTCAAAAAAAAAAAAAAAAAAAAAAAAAAAAAAAAAATCAATAAATTTGCTTAAAAATATCACAAATATATAATTCAACCGTTCGTTTCAAAGATATTGACAAATTCTTTTCAAGGATACCCATATTGGAAATTTACTTAATCTTGTATACTTCTCCCTCAGTGTGGAGGAAGCAATGTTTGTACATAAAAAAAAAAAAAAAAAAAAAAAGTAGAAGAAGTAAAATTTTTGGACTACAAACACTTCCATAAATTTCTGTGCACACACCGAGAGACATATAGACAATTTTTCAAATTAAGTTTATCAGAACAACACAAAACGTGTAAAATCTATCGAAAACCGGATGCTGAAAATTTTCCCGAATCTAATGCTTTCTTCTTAAATACACTTAAGGAAGAAAAAATAAAAATAAAACATTAATTATAAATATTTATTATTATTATAATAACTTTATACCGTCCATTTAATATAAATATATAAATTAAGACCATAATTTTTATTTTATTATTTTTATTAAATTAATAATTAAAATAATTAAAATGTAACAAGAAAGTTAACGACTATCATAACTTACTTAAAACGGATCAACTGAATGTTAACTTTCTAGAAATCCTTTTATTATAAAAATGGCTTTAGATTCAAACACTTTTAACAAATAGTATTTAAAAAATAATAGAAAATCAAATTAATAATTGAATTACTTACTCATATATTCTTTTTTCATGATTTAATATCTTTGAGGCTCGCAGCTACACCTGCAGACTACAATAACGAACAAACTTCGTATGAAATGGCAGACGGCGAGCGAATTTCAAATCAACAGTAAATAAATCACAGCGCCCTCTAGGCATACAAATTGATTATGGCCTAATAATTTGTGGCCACAACATGAAAAACATGATGTTAGCCTTATAGTGATAGCCTGCATAAGGCCAACTGTGTTTATGCCACTTCTGGGCCACCGACCATTTTTCTTTAGGCCTTCAATACTGCTGGCAGCCATAAACGGCCCACTGCTGGAGTTAAGTGGGGCAACCAGCAACTGATGGCAAGTACAGGATGCCGGCTGTAGGCCATAACGAGCCCATCAGTATAAGTTTTGCTGGGTTAAAATGGATTCCAAGCCACTACAAACATCCATGTCCTTACAGAGACTCAGGCCTAGCTCCCGAGAATTGAAATCCCGTCTCGAGAACATTACCTTAGAAATAAAAAACTGTATAAACAATATTGAATGTTTAGTTTTTCTACGAAATCAGTAAACTCTAAAGGGTTAAAATGGATTCCAAGCCACTACAAATATCCATGTCCTTACAGAGACTCAATCCTGGCTCCCGAAAATTGAAATCCATCTCAAGAGCATTACCTTAGAAATAAAAAACTGTATAAACAATATTGGATATATAGTTTTTCTGCGAAAACAATAAACGTTAAAGGGTTAAAGTGGATTTCGATCCACTACCAACATCCATGTCCCCACAGAGACACAATCCTGGCTCCCGAGAATTAAAGATCCGTTTGGTATCCCTTTTTGAAAGCATTACTTGAGAAGACGAAAACCAAATTAAAAATTTTAGTTTACAGTCCCATGCTTCATGCTTCATGCACATAAAAAGAAATTTAATATATTAAAAAATGCAAAATACCATAAAAATGCAATAATTTTGTCATTGGGGAGTCAGTGATATTTTACAAAAATACTATACATTATGTTACATATACAATACATCATGTTTTAATGCTAATGCTAAATTTGAAACTTCATATTACACTTTCATACTGTGCAATGATTTTCATAAATGCATTTACAAATAAAAAGAAATTTAATCTAATAAAATATCATAAGTACCATGAAAATACAATAAGCTTATTTTTGAGGAGACAACGATGTTTTATAAAAATACTTTACAATAGGTATATTATTTTTAAAAGACAATGGTAAATTTGAAACTTCACATTTAACTTACATACAATGCATTTCATTGGAAATTTTCACAAATGAAAAGTAATTTAAACTAACAAAATATACAAAGCACCATGAAAATGCAATAGTCTAATCGTTGGGGAGTCAGTCATGTTTTATAAAAATTCGTCACATTATGTAATATATCATTTTTAAATGTCAGTTCTACATTTAAAACTTCATATTTGACTTATATACTATGGAATGCATTTCATAAATACATTTACAAAAAAAAAAAAAACTAATGAAAAATACAAAAGATCATGAAAATGTAATAATTTTATCACTGGGGAATCAGCGTTGTTTTACAAAAATACGTTAAATTAGGAAATATACCATTTTTAAATCCTAACGCTAAATTTGAAACTTGGTATTTAACTTATATACTGTACAATATATAGCATGAATACTTTTTCTAAATAAAAATAAAATAAATAATTAAATAAATAATTAAATAATTAACATTAAACTTATAAAATATACAAATTCCTACAAAAATGTTTATCATTGGGGAGTCTGTGATGTTTTAGCAAAAATACGTTACATACGTTATATATGATTTTTAAATTCTAATGCTAATTTTTTTTTTTCATATTTGAACTGTATATTGTACAATGTATTTAATAAATACTTTTTATATGTAAGAAGAAATTTAATCTGATAAAATGCACAAAGGTCACGAAAAAGCAAAAGTATCATCATTAGTGAGTTAGTAATGTTTTGACAAAAGTACGTTACATTAGTTAATATGTGATTTTTAAATGTTAATGCTAAATTTGAAATTTCACATTTGGATTACATGCTGTGCAATGCATTTCATAAATACTCTTTACGAATAAAAAGAAATGTAAACTAATGAAATACACAAAGTACTACGAAAAAATGCAATAATCTCATCCTTAGGAGTCAGTGATGTTTTGACAAAGTACGTTACATTAGGTAATATATGATTTTTAAATTCTAATGCTAAATTTGAAATTTCATATTTAAGTTGTATACTCTTCCTTGCATTTCATAAATACTTTTTAGAAATAAATTTAAACGAATAAAATATACAAAGTATCATAAAAATGCAATAGTCTCACCATTAGGGAGTCAGTGATATTTTAAGTTACAGTATTAACTATATCATTTTTAGATGCTGTTCCTGTTTGAAATATCGCAATTGACTTACATACTTCGCAATGCAGTTCATAAATACTTTTTACAAAACAAAAACATAATAATAATAATAATAATAATAATAATAAAACTTATAAAATATACAAAATCCTACAAAAATGCTTACCATTGGGGAAGTCAGGATGTTTTGACAAATATAAGTTACATTAGTTTATATACGATTTTTAAATTTTAATGCTAAATTTGAAAATTTCATATTTGACTTATGTACTGTGCAATGCTTTTCCTGAATACCACGCGGACTCAGTTCAGTGAACTACTAATAATGGAAAAAAAAAGTTTAATTTTTTAAGGTTCACATTTAATTAAATGTATTTATTTTTATGTCGAAAGAAAATGAACTCGTAATTTATACCATGTTTTTAAATTTTCTGATGAACCATTAATAAAATACTCGAGGATAAAAAATAATATATAAGCAATATTTAAGCACGCGGACTCAGTTCAGTGAACTAATAATAATGGGGGGAAAAAGTTTATTTTTTAAGGTTCACGTTTAATTAAATCTATTTATTTTTATGTCGAAAAAAAATGAACTCGTAATTTTTTTTGGCAAATATAAAATTATAGCTAATATTTTAATGGCTATTTTTATTGCTATTAGGAGCTTATTATTTTCATATTTTAATTAAGTAAAAGAAAACTAATTAAAAATTCGAAAATTGGTCTTCTAAGTATTGTGTTGTCACCGGGTTCTGAGCTATTCTGAAAGTTTCAAATGTCTAGCTAGTAGGAAAGTTAGTTAAAAATAGATTGCAAACACACAAAACAAACAAGAATAGAAGTTAAAAAAAAAAATGGTAAAAAATAAGTGTAAACTAATAAAATATACAAAGTGCTACGAATATCCAATAATGTCATCATTAGGAAGTCAGTGATGTTTTGATAAAATACGTTGCATTAGGTAATACATGATTTTTAAATTCTAATGCTAAACTTGAAACTTCATGTTTGATTTATATACTGTGCAAAGCATTTCATAAATATCCTTTTTTCTAAAAAGTCAGTAAAATATCTATTTTTTATGATGCTGAACATTTCTGCCGGAAAAGCTTTGACACCATCTCAAAAAAAAAAAAAAAAAAAAAAAAAAGCTTACAGAACTCTAAATATGCATAAAACTCCCCTAGTCATCTCTCAAGGGGTATTAAAATCCTTCTTTCTATGCTTCAAATATTTGCAATCGACTGTGGAATCATGTGGCTGAAAAGAATTTCCCAAAATATTTTTCGAGAGGCGATTCATAAAATATTTCATATGCTTAAGAAATGCGTTGGATTAAATGGGCAACTATTTTATGGTATACGTACGTCCCGATGCATTTAAATAAAGGCTTAAGATTTTTCGAAATGCTTATGTATTAGATGCAAACGTGCAGTCGAGTGACGTAGACGCAATGGAATGTAAGACGCATTTAAATTTTAGATCTTTTTTGGCTCTTAAATATTTACGATATGATCCCGATTAATATATATGCTTAAATTGTTAAAATAAAATGTAGGATAAAAAAAATTATATCTTAAGTGAAAAAAATGTAACTTATTCACTTTGAATGCTGTTTCTATATGCGTAAAATTAATTCTGGTTTTTTATTTCCGCTGTGAATCAATTTGTATTTATGTTGATAGTTTGAGTCCATCTTAAGAGGACGGTGGGCATTATAAATAAATATTTTTAATTTTACAGCAAAAGTTTTAATTTTTTGTATATATATGCAATGAAGTATTACAATATTAATAACATAAAAAAATAAATAAAAATTATTTAGTTTTTTTTTCTTTTTTTATTCTTTTTTTTAATTTAAAAAATTTAAAAAAATAAAATAAAAATTTAAATGTCTCTCGCGTTTATATTTTTCATATATATATATATATATATATATTTTTATGATTTTGGTTGATTATTATTCATTTATATATTTTAAATAAATTTGGGTATCGGATTTTATATTCTTTCAGAAGTTTATTTTTAAGAATAATTTTTATGAAATATACTGATTTTTTATGACAATTTCCATCTCGCGCATAATAAAACATAGTCTTAAAAATCTAAATATAGGTGAAACTTAAAACGGATACCCAGACTTCACTGAAATGTAACATAAAACATTTTAAAGCAATTTTTATCGATTTTAAGCCAAAATTGTGACACGAGAGACATGTGAAAGAAGGGAAAATCATTAAAAAACACATTAAGAGAAAACAGCATTTAAATTAAATTTCACCAGTTATCATTATTTACCAGTCAAACATTTTAGAAGGCTATATATTTTAAACTGTATGTTTTTTACTATTGTTTTAACAAAATTAAATTATTTGAAAAGTTAAAAATATATATAGTCAATCTCCGCCGACTATACCGCTTGTTTTTTTTTTTTTTTTGTTTTTTTTTACGTTTTAAAAGTCATTTAATCAGATCATTATTTTTTGAAATCCTTGTAATTTTTGAAAATATCAACTTAGAAGCATGCGGTTTGTTGCATACTGTTCAGAATTAGTTATATAAAATAAATATAACAATTTGAAAAATTGATGTTTTCTGTTGATTTTTACGATTTTCAAAGTCCACCATCCCCTTAAAAATTTACACATTTTTGGCAATTTTTATTTGTTCACTCAAGAAATAACGGGAATTACGGTGTAAGTTTTTAAAGCTATTAAACTAACCGTATCAGTAAATGAAAATATCGAATATAGATAGAACACTGTCGTCATCAGATTAATATTTCAAGCAAAGAATAAATAAACAAATAGATAAATAAGTAAAAGAAAGGAAGAAGAAAAGATAGAAAGAAAAAAAGAAATTATAATAAACTAACTACAAAAAATAAATAAATAAAATACACACATAATAGAGCTATAATGTTTTATGAAATACGTCAAATTTTAAAACATGTATTTTGAAAATATTAATGCTAAATATAAAGATATCTATTTCATTTATATATAGTAAATTATATCATATGGATATTTTTACTTTCTTCTATGCTTAAGAGGAAAGTATTGGATTCCGGAAATTATTTAACTTCCGCTTTTCAATGTATTCACGTGATTTCAGTTTTTTTTTAACGTGAAACTATTTTAGAAAATGTGTGTCTGTTACGCATTTTTAAATAATAGTTATATTTATGTAAATACAATCAAAGAGGCTTATTCAGGTTATAAAATGTTATCTTTCTGCATTTCTAGCTTGATTTCGGTGTGAAATTAGCTCATTTACCTTTAATGAGCTAAACATGGTTAGCTCATTGTTTAACCATGAGCTAACCATGTTATGGTTAGCTCATGGTTAACATAGAGCTTCGTTATGTTAACCATGATCATAACCCGGTTTATGCTCAGTTATGCTCAGTTATGCTCAGTTTTACTACGTTAAACTGCTTCGTTAAGGCATGTAATGGCCTTGGCAACAAATTTGGCGAGTTCTTCGCTCATTGGCGACTTTTTTGGCCACCTTGGCAAGAAATTTCTTTGTAACGATATCTTAAATTTCTAAGCTCTAACTTAATTGATTTAGAAGTTACTGGAACATTCCACATTTTCTACGAGGGTATATAAAGTGAGTAACAAAAGTATCCGAACACTAGCAAAAATTCCTATGTAAAAAAAGTAGAGTTAATACTGTTTTGTTAAATAAATCCTTGTCGAATCATGTCTACCAACAGCCTTATAGTAAAGTGTTCTTGGCTGGTCTCTTGCTACTGTTGTTTGCAGACTATTGCTGTGTGTTAGTGGTATGCTTTAGTTTATGCTGTGAATTTCATTTTGTCAGCTGCATTTTAAGCTGTGTTTTCTGGTAAAACTGAAGTTTATACTAGTTTTATAGAACTGTAATCTTCTAGATTATTCTGTAAATAAACTTTAAAGTCTCTGCAATAGTCATCTTTGATTCTCAAACAAATCACGAACCCCTGAACAAGACCAAAATATTTTACACGAATTATCTACTGAAATTTTGGTCGAAAATAAACGGCCGATAGCTGGATTTTCATCGAGAATGGTAAATCTGATAAAGAACTGTGACACTCCTATCGTAACCACACTTTGCAGGTAGTTAAAGTGACGAAGATATGTAATCTTATCAACTTATATCGATAAACGTTACTTTAGAACAGAGATTTTGGGGTTCGAAGTTCGAACTATATTTTGCCAATATTGTGACTTCATTCAATATATCTATTTTGACTTTTCTATTTTTTTTCCACCATCAAACACGTGTTGTTGATTTAATTATTTAAATTGCATTTCAGATTGCTTGCAAGAAATAATGTAGACGTAAATGTTTGTAATATTATACTGAAATTGACGAAGTTGTCCACTCGCCAAATTACAATTCAGAAATTGAAATATCTCTTATAACGACGTAGGCTGCCCTGCCTGCGTCATACTGAATGAGATAGTGAGTGTAATTAATTCACAGAGTGAAATAGTACAACTGAATAGTATATTCAATTAACTTTAATTAAGGGAGAATTGGACTACTTTACTAAACAAGTTTTGAAACACATAAATGTTCTAACTTCTTCGAATAATTATAAATGCTAGTTACGTTTTTTAGCTAATAATAATAGATTGCTGAACAATCTTACAATAAAACATTAAACGATGCTACGAATAACTGACGATTAACTCGGTGATCTCTCGAACAGGTGAATTTATCTTAGGCGCACTCGTGGCCAGAATTATACTTCAAGGCCGAAGCTACTTCAATACTTACATCTCACCTACTACCTTCCCGATCACGATACCATCATTCCTTTTATACGTTAACTAATTTGCATCTTTTCATTTAACCTTGTTTTCTCCGCGCTTAAACCAAAACATACTTATTTATCAAATCTTGTAAAATACGAAAGTTCTCCTTTTTGATTTCGTATCTCCTTACAAGAGTGCTTTAAGTAGGAGTAAAATCCTAAAGACAGTTTCACGACTCTCGCTTTGCGAAACTGCTTCCTACCTTACACTCTTTATGCTATTTTTTGAATCTCTAAAAATAATGAATTCAAGTGTAAGAAAAATATGCACATGCAGACAATTAAAAAATACTTTTTTTAAATAAATGAATCAACAACACGTGTTTGGTGGTGTTGGTTGGGCGGGGGGGGGGATAGAAAAGTAAAATCTATATATAAAATGTCGTCAGAATATTGGGGAAAAAAATAAACGATACTTCGACAGCAATATTTCTGTTCTAAAGTAATGTTTGCCGATATAAATTGATAGTAGTGTTTATCATCATAACTTTTATCTATCTGTAAAGTTTGGTTTCGATCGACGTGTTACAGTGCGTGAGTGTCCCTTGTCAGTAAAAAATGACTTTTTAAATGGTATGGAACTAACCGCGTCAGTATTTGAACATATATATTAAAATCAAATAGAGCCTTATCGTACATAGTTTATACAGGGCGATTACAATTAAAGTTACGATTTCAAAACACTATAATTTTAAAACTACCCATCAGAGCGATTTGATATTTTACCAGAGCAATCGTGAGGCAATGAAATTTTGTTTGGGGGAGGAAAAAAGTAGTTCTAACATGTTCCTACAGATGGCGCTGTCGGGATAATGTCAGGAGAAACGCCTAAATAAACTCATTAAACACAGGAATGTTGTTAGCAGCACAATGGAATAGCAGGAAACAATAGACTTCAAGGGTTTACTTTTTTTTTTTTTTTTTTTTTTTTTTTTTAAGCAAAAAGGACAAGAATACGTGTTTATAGAGGAAACAGTCATGGTGAAAAGAGAAAAAGAGGAACTTCATGAACCAAATACTTTACGGATAATTAAAGGCACATTTTAGAACTTTTTTTTCAAACAAAATTTCACTGCCTAACGATTGCTCTGGTAAAATAACAAATCGCTCTGATATGTAGTTTTAAAATCATAGCGTTTTGAAATCGTAACTTTCATTATAATCACACTGGATTTAAACACCCCCTCCCTCAAATAATAATAATAATAATAATAATAATAATAATAATAATAATAATGAATAATAAATAACAAAAATAATAAAGCTAATTTATCTTTAAAAATTTAGAATTTTATTACCAAATATATCATTTCTAAATGATATTTCCAAGTTTAATATTTCAGACTTGTTTTATGTAGCATGAACAATTTATATTAATATTTGTTAATATCAATAATACGTATAGTTTTTCTATCGTGGTTTTCAAAATTTCTATTAGAAGATCTATGCATAAAAGTCTGTATGAAAAAGGTTTAAAAATTATGGTTAAAATTTAATTTTACATTTATAAATGTCTAATTAAAATTTCCTCGAAATCAAATCAAATGTAGCGTAATCGTAAATGAGCAATTCAAAAACAAAGTGTGACTTATCGAATTTAGTTTGATATTCAACCAGTTAAAAACCAACATAAGACAACTGTTTAAGCTAATAATAGCTAAAACAACAGCTGTGTAACAGCTAATAACCAAACCCTTTATGTTTACATATATTCGTATTATCAAATATATAATTTATAAATGAAATTACCAAATTTGAAAGGTCATCATCGAATTTTTTACTTTGAAATATACTAAACAGATATCTTTAATGTCAATATGCGAAATACGTTACATTTCTTGCACAGTTTTCCTCATTTCTGCTTAAAAGAATCTCAGATAAAATGTTTTATAAAACTGAAAACGGGTATAAACTTCTAGCAAGCATTTCTTAAAATACATTAAAATCCTTTTTAATGAAAATTTACTCCCCTCGAGGGAGGACTCCCCCCCCCCCTCAGGGAAGGGATGTGGCGGGGCTCTTACATACATAATTTTTTTTTCCCCAGTTGTCTAACTCTATTACAAAAAATATATATTTGTTTCATTTGGTTTAGTGCAGTCTATAGATGTGTAACTCTACTTACCTGCACTTTCTTACATAGACGTAATGTATTTGAATACTTTTGAGTGTCCCTGTACACGAACCATTTGCTTCATCTCAACGAAAAACTTACTGTAGCATCCCTATATGATACACATTTAGAATACCGAGTTTAAACTTTGTCTGTGTCTCTTAGAGTAATTTAAAAACGAATAATTTCAGGGTATCCAAATGTTGTATTTTCAAGTTAGTGTACATTTGTTGCTGGAAAAGTTTGATCCTTTCAAAGAATTTTGCGTGTGAAAGTTGTCTGAATAATTTTAAGTGATACCCTAATTATAATAACTGATTTAAATTCTATATAAATGTAGGTGCAGTAATGAAACGGGGGGTTAAGGGAGGTGGTAAACCCCCTCATACAAAACTAATTATCTTATAAAACTCTTCCTAAGCCTAATTTGAATTGTTTTAACATAGATTTACATAACAGTACTCGTTATCTTACCTCTTAATTTCCAACCTGTATTTATAGTATTAAATTTTAAGGTAAGAGAAAGTTGTGTGAGTGACACACCAGATTATTTACATCCACTAGATGTCTGTTAAATATCCATTAAATCTGAAAATATCGAATAATTGTACTTTTTAACCCTTTAGCCGTGTCGAGTTTTTTAGCATATCTGTTTAATAACTCATAAAATCAATACTAAGTGAAGTAGGAATAAAGCATATTAGTTTTTGAAATCAATGGATATTCAGTAATCTTATGTCCTAGGAAAAAATATCATATTTTTCCAAAATTTGCTACATTAGCCTCTTATTTCAACTATTAAAAACGGAAAAAGCCGTTTGCAACGGTTAAAGGGTTAAATCTGATAGATGTTAAAAATTTTATCTTACGTGTTACATTATTAGAATTTAAAAAAGCACGTCTGAATTTCTTCTACATTTAAACATCTAACAGGTTTCTGTAATTATTACAGGATAGTCAGGAGTTTTAATCGACATAAAATTGGCTGTGTGGCGAAAGTTCTGGCGATTTGAATAAAAAAAAAACTAACCCCAGAAATTTTTACACTTAAAATTGTTTTTGTGATACTCTAATAAATACCTTCTGAACATTTATTTTAATATTATCTATCATAAAATTCCGGTGTCTTTTTTTTTTTTTTTTGTAACATTCCGTTAGACCCAATATTTATGCAAAATTCAAAGTTTTTTAAAATATATTTACAATGCGATGCATACTGCATAAATACTTTTAAATTATCTATAAAAATGCAATTTTTTACATTTTTTAACCGTTTTTGAATGTGACTGCTTCTAAAATAAAACGAACTTATAGAACTCTGAATATATAAAAACATGAGCAGACATTTCTTGAAAGATATTAAAATCAATATTACTTCACTTTAAATTCTCAATCGACTGTGGAATCGCATTGATAAAAAAGAATTTTCTAAAGTATTTTCCGTGATATCTCATGTAAAATATTTTATAAAATATTTTATATATCTTCTTAAGAAACGCGTTGAAATAAATGGGCAAAAATATTATGGTAAATGTACATTCTGTTGCATTTAAATCTGAGCTTATGATTTTACAAAATACTTATGTATTAGATGAAATGTGAATTTGAGTACCAAGTAGCAATAGACTGAAAGATATGTTTAAAGATTAGACTTTTTTGTATAACATTGAGATTTTGTATTTGTAATACTTGAGCTAGCTAAGACTATCTTAGTTTTTAATTATTTATTCCATTTCACTAAGTCTAAAATGTACGTTTAAATGCTTATACTTAATTTATACGTTCATATTTACATATACTCATTTAAAACATTAATTTCACAAGTCTACAGAAATAAGATTGGCAAAATTTGATTTGCTATATTAGTTGATGCCTATGTTTTTTAGTGTGTTGAAACTGAAAATGAAGCCCGTTTTTCTCTATCACGTATATATATTTGTGAATACAGGGTGTCTAACGACACAATTTCTTCATTTTCGGTAGTTTCTAGTATGTGTCTAAGAAACATACGCTGAACATGGCGCTGCTATAAAGCGATTTACGCAATTTAAGGGAAGGCTAGATCTTACCAGGTTTTATTGCGTATTATCAAACAAAACTAAATATGTAAGAAGGGCATTATGAGACTTTATTCTGATTCAATTTCGAGGCTTATCGGCTAATAGGTGTGCTGCTATACTGCAAATTTCCTCGATAACGGGAATGCTATAGCTCAACTTCTACGGCCTATAATTGTTCGAAATTTGATATGTGAGATAATCATTATAAAAATGCATTTTGTTTGATGCTATTTATAGACAATAAAACTGTCTTTCTTTGTATATCTATTGTTAGTTTTCTCTAAGATGAAAATCATTTGCTGTCTTCATCTTAGATACTTTTAATAAATAAAACTTTTAATAAATTATTTGCACTTAGTGAAATTTTATAGAAAAATATAGAAGAAAGTCTTGGGATGGCCATAACGTACTAGTTTAATTGTGATGGTGATGATGTTTTTACCTCAGTTAAGTATCGCCGACTGAAGCTGCAGTTAGCTGAGCTGTAATTCATTTTTAACTTTTAATTTGTGGTTTTCACGGACACACGGAGTAAGTGTTATATGCTTGTAAACACTTACATAAAAGTTAATATTGTTTTTTGTGAAAATATATGATATGCCCACGTACCACGCCAACTATCGACGAAAATTTTAACTAATTTTATTAAAAGTAGAAAAATAAAACCTTCACGAAAATACTTTTTTCCCAAACGATATGTTCAATTATACCGATTCCTTCAATTTTTTACGAATTTTTAAGTGCCTACAAACTTATTGAATACCCGGAAAAGAAAAAAAAAAAAAAAAAAAAAAAGAAAAAAAGTCAGAAGATGTTTTAAAATATCCATTTAAGAACATCATGTACATGATTGAACAAAAAGGTATAAAAATCGTAGATTAGAATATTTTTAATATAAAAGTTTAATCCTCTGATTCTGTCTAAAAAATTTATTCAATTTCAAAGAAAAAGATAAAGTAAAAGCATAGATTTTTTTCTTTCTTTGAATTCGCTCTTTTACACACAGGCATACAGCTTTTTGATTTCTCTCATAGGATATATTATATTCTATCAAACGCTTTAAAAATGTCTTAGAGTATGGAATTTAGTTCTTGAAAAATATATATTTCAAATGCCATTTTCGAATATCTATGTAAAAATTGGTTTTAATATACATTTAGGTGCAAGTGTTAATGTCGATATATTTTTGCATTACTAAAGTATACTTTAAAAGATATGGGTTGTACCTAAATATGCTTTAAGAGAAAAGAAATATAATAATTAAAATTAAAACTCGTCTAAAGTTTGACTTTCTTAAGTTATGCCATCCTAATATTAAAAATCATACGTAAAAAATTTATTCGACTTATTCTGTATAATTAAATTATGTGTAATGGATTCGTCCAGGAGATCAAGCCGCTGAATGGAGAACTATGATTTCGAAGAGGGTAGCTTGGACCATGCAGGAGTACATCACATCGAACATTTTTCAATTTTCAGATATGAATTTATTTCTAGTACACATCAAACTATATAGACATGTTATTTCAGAGGAATGATATTGGCTGATCACTCTATAATGTGACAGACTGAAATACCCTACCAAATAGGCTACCCAACGTTCAGTTCAATGCATTTGCCTTAGCCTATTTTTTTATTTTGTTAGGGCCAGTTTCACAGTTTAGTTTCCCTGCAATTCCATACAATTTATAATGCAACGACCCTCATAAAGCAAATTTATAGGAAATAATTATTACAATCTGACATCGATCCCTTCACGGAAGCCGAAGTCAGAGCCAATCTACATAGCTTCAATGTCAACAAAGCTCCTGGTCCCGACCCTATAGATTTAAAAATTCTAAGACATACCTATTACACAATCCCACATATAATTCACAAATGTACCAACATGTGCCTGAAACTTGAATACTTTCCAGAGACCTTACGAAAGGGGGAAGTGGTGTATTTTCTGAAGCAAGGGAAGCTTCCCTCTGCACCATCTTCGTACAGGCCGATCTGCCTCCTTCCAACATTAGGCAAACTCCTGGGAAAAGTTATTGTTGCTAGGCTTAATTATCAATTAGAATCAAAAACTCTTCTACATCCCAATCAGTACGGTTTCAGAGAGGGCAGATCCTGCGAATTAGCATTGCACCACATTAAAAACTCCTGCGACCTTAACTTTTTGGCAGGAAAATATACCACTCTAGTGTCTCTGGATATCAAGGAAGCCTTTGACAATGTAGAATGGCCACACATACTACAATCGTTAGAGCAACTAAACTGCCCGAGGAATCTCGCGGGAGTCATCAGTTCATATCAATCAAATAGAAAAATCTATGTTAACTGGGGCAATGGATCAACTGAAATGCCCCAAACGAAAGGCTGCCCTCAGGGTTCCTGTCTGGGACCAATCCTATGGGTTATCATAGCCAATAACTTTCCGATCAAAATGAACTCTGAGGGCTATGAAACCTGTGCTTACGCTGATGACTTCTCCACTATTCTCTCTAGGAAACGGAGGAAAGATCTGGAGGACCAGGCCAAGGGGGCCCTCTCACTTTTTAGCAATATTTTAACAGCACTAGACTTTTCTTCATCCAAAACCCAAGCCTTAACTTTCGCATACCCCAAAGCTCTCCAAAGGTCTCCAGTGATGAGGATCAGTGGCATCAGTGTCAAACACGTACATCACCTAAAACTTCTTGGTGTGACAGTCGACAGGCGGCTCAACTGGATTGCCCACATCAATGACCTAAAACTAAAAACAACATCCCTTTACCTCAATGCAGTCTAAATGGTAGGAAAGAGGTGGGGCATCTCAACCTCTTTCCTGAAAATAAGGTATAATACCATAATTGACAAAATTATTACATACAGTGCAGGCATCTGGGGTGGTCACCAGACGACGACTGTCAAGACTGAACTTAACTCTATATAGAAGCCATTCCTCTTGCAGATGTCCAGAGGCTACAAAACAATTTCAACTGACGCATTGACCGTCATCACGGGAATCTCGCATGCAGACTTGCAACATCAATACAATTTTCAAAAAACTAATATCCTTCAACTCGATAACTCAAACTTAGCAAGCTCCCTTTTCCAAAATATTCGATTCAAATCTTTTCCAAAACCTGGGAAATCCATCCAGCAAAGGATGCTGCATCAGAATTAATTAATTGCAACATTAATAGCTATTCTCTCTCTGCTCCTGTTGCAATCTACATAGACGGCTCCAAAACTGACCATGGTGTAGCGGTCGCATTCTGCGTGCTAATCAACAATGAATCTATCCACCAGTAGTCTTGCAGGATCGAAGACCTCAATTCTGCATTACAGGCAAAGCTTTTTGGAATTCTAAAGGCTATCGAATGGGTAGCGGGAGACCTCCACATACGTTCCTTCATTAACATCTACAGTGACAGTCTCTCGGGCCTACAGGCCATTGCCTGCCACAGGAGTAGGCTTCCAATCATACATGAAATTAAAACTAAACTGTACAACTTAAAATCTAATGTAACCCTGGCACACGTTTCTGCCCAGAAGGGTGTTGTCGGAAAAGAACTGGTTGAAATTCTGGCAAAAAATGACACTGAAAATAGCCTTATACGATATTTCTCCCCCCCCCCTTATTCTTGAAACAAAAATTAAAACTTCAATTGATTCAAAATTGGCATTCTCTGTGGGATGTCTCAGAAAAAGGTAGACATACGCACATCCTGATCCCCATAGCGCCAGCCCAACCAACGACTGGAAACTTACCCCTCCTATAACAGTCTTCCTGACGGGTCATGGCCCATTCCCAAGCTGCCTCCACAGATTTCATCGCCTACACTCACCCATGTGCCCTTGTGGCGAGGAGGGAAATGATTTGCATTATTACTTTAACTGTGTCCTCAATTCTGCCCACCATATCAGAAATCCTTCCCCGAGACCAGTAAACTGGCTGGACAACATTTTAACTAGACCAAATCTAATTAACAAACTCAATAAGATTTTCTCCCTATTAATGGATATATCAAATGCCTCTGATTAATGTTGTTATCAATAACACTGCCTACTGGCTCAGACAGGAACCTAAACCTCCTCAAGAGCAACGTCTACAAGAGTACCAAGCACATGCTCTGCTGTAGAAATAGATTCAACGATCAGTAACCTGTTGCCCCTTGTCGCGAGGAGCGCACGCCCGGCAACAGATGATTGCACCACAGAACTTATTTTAATATGTTTCAGCTGTTTACCTCATGAACTCTAAATGAACTTTATCGACCAGAATTAATTCAAACCAAGAACTTTTCTCGCAGTTATTATTTTAACCTCTCACGCCCTTTGTCGGTCTTGAGCTACAAGCCTGGTGAAACTATTTTTTTTTTCAATAAACCTCGGAGTAGTCCCCTTTGTCTTGACATTGAATCGCTCAACATCGCTCCAATAGCGATGAGCTGGGGCTACACCCTGTTAAAATAGTCTGACATTTTTACAATAAAAATACTCTTTTTAATGTACGTTTTAGCCAAAATGTCCCCTATTCTCTGATCTTAAGAAATTGTAAACGTCTTATAATTTTCGAAGATTTTTAAAACAGAATTTTAAAAATCCATAGCGTTCTTGCTAATGTCATAAGTAATATTTTAAAACTGGTCCGATCTCTTTGTGCTCATTTATATTTGAGATACCGTATTCACAGTGACACAAACTAATACACTAACACACTAACAAACTAACAGTAATAAAATGACATCCTACAGACGGACACTACAGTCGGCAGCAAAATTATTCGAGCGCTAGCAATAAATTCCTATATAAAAAAGTACACTTAGTAAGGTTTTATTAAATAAATCCTTGTCGAATCATGTCCTTAGACTGATTAAGACTGACTAAGAACATGACACGACAAGCATTGAACAAGGTAGCATTAAGTGTACACTTTTTTACAAAGGAATTATTGCTAGCGTTCGAATAATTTTGCTGCTGACGGTATTTTGATTTCGTAATTTTCGCATTATTCATACATGAAAACTTGAAAAAAAAAAGAGTGATATTTTTATATGCATGTAGACAGAGACATCTAATCTTGACGATAGACGAAAAATCTTCTAAGTTATGAGGCAATCATTACAATTTAAAGTTAGTAGCATATATTGAATAATAATGTCTCTAAAATTGGACAACACTGATTTAAAGTGCACCATCTAATATTGTTGTACGTCATTCTTTAGCCGCCTCGAATATCTCTACCGGCCAGGCTACCATGACCCGTGTATTTAGGAAAAAAAGAAATTTTAAAAGCAATTTAAAATTTAAAAAAATTAACAATTTCATATGTTAAATTTTTACCAAAAATACAATGTTTAATGCGTATTTGGAGTTTTCTATATTCTATGAAACAGCAAAATATATTAGTTATAGAGATCTATTCTAAAATAAATAATAATAAAAAAAAAAAAAACAGCAAGAGAAACATCAAACTTTTATCCTTTTATCCATGCTTATTCGATTTACAAAAAAACCTTAAGCGAATTCTTTTATCGCATGTCAAAAAATAGAACATTTGAAGGAATGTAAGGAGAATTTTAACAAGGTATAAAAAAAAGCAAATGCTGAATACAGTCATCTTTTTTGAAAGTATTCTTTCTTTATAAACGAAGGAGGCATTTATACCTTGTATTATATGAATACTTTAAATATTTACTAATATATACATTTATTATTTTTTTTGTCTTTTTAATACATAATTAAACATTTAATTTGGGAATAAACAAAAATTTTCTATTTTTAAACGAGATTTCTTTACAGTGTATGACTTAAAATGGATTTCAGTTGACTACGAATTTCCCTGACTAAATTTAAATTCAAACCTGGCACCTCTAAAACAGCGCTAACATTCATCTGCCATATGTAACCCTTTCTTTGGCAAAAAGATCAAAATATACCCTGAATATCTACTTATATTTGAAAAATTCCAATTAAAAGTAAACTAAGTTTTAATATGCTAATACATCTTTTAAAAAAATTATGTATAATATTTTTTGTATGCTTTTCTATACTATACTGAATTACATTCGCTTCATAATTATTAACTGAAATTTAACTTTCTAATATTAATCTTGCAAGAGAAGTATTTCGTGTTTCTACAGTGTTAAAAAAATACAACTTTGCTGTCAGAAAATCTCTGTAATTTGAGAAAAAAAGTTTTAAATTACGGAAAAATTACGTTGACAAAAATTATTTTTCTGTAATTACAGAGAATTTATGGCAGAAAAGTTGCATTTTTTTAACAGTGTAGAAACACGAAATACTTCTCTTGCAAGATTAATATTAGGTAGTTAAATTTCAGTTAATAATTATGAAGCGAATATAATTCAGTATAGTATAGAAAAGCATACAAAATATATTAAACATATATATTTTTTTAAAGATGTACTAGCATATTGAAAACTTAGTTTACTGTTAATTGGAATTTTCAAATAAAAATAGATCTTCAATAAAAATAGATATAGAAAACCTACCATACAGATAACAAATACTTTATCACAGCGCCACGTATTCTGGTTAAGAAAATTTGTTTTATCGGTTATAACAAAAACTAGTTAATACCCGTCAAAATTTGACGGATCATGTGCATCTTAAATCTTCATGGCATAAAGTTTTAAACATCCCTATTTTAATATTCCGCATTGCTCTTAACCAGTTTAAAATCCATTGCTGTAATGAATTATTTTTTGGTTGGAGGGGAAGGGTGAATAAATTTCATGAAATTACAATATACAAAATTTAAGCGTACTTCGTATAATAAAAATAAAATCTGAAGATTTTTTTTCTAATTTTACTCTAAATGTGACCAAAAGAATGTTTCGAGTAATTAAAAGAGAGACAGAATTTATAAATTATGGTAAGAATGGATAAAGAAAGCACACATCAATATTCAATATTTTTCATATATATTATTTTAATTTGTTCGCATCGATAATATTCCATTTCAGTTACAATATGACAGTGGCGCCATCTGTAATCTGTCGATAAAAAAAAAAAAAAAAAAAAAAAAAAAAAAACTCATATATGTATATATATATTTTTTTTTTTAATCATGAATTTATAAGGCAAAATAATTTAATTTAAAACAAATTTTAATTGTGTTTTTGTTTTCTTTATATTCTATAATTACAATTTATTTGCACTTAGATCATGCTACACAGGGCTCGAATACAATTTAATACTTTAGCAAGTTAATTTGCTCATTAAATTTTTAATAATAAATTATTCTATGCAGATTTTTACTCGTATAAAATATCAATATTTTTAAGGTTATTCTTTTTAAATTATTTTTTTCTGTAATATAGTACAGAAAAAAAATATAAGAGATCAATTTAAAATTAGATTAAAAAATAAATAAATAAATAAAATAAAATAAAACCACCTTTGATTTTAAACATCTATCTTCATTTTTTCTAAACAAAGTTTTCAACTGATAAAAGTTAACTTTTAAAGAACAATAAACTCCGACAATTTATTACTTTTAAAAGATTTTTTTTCTTTTAAGAAATTGGAAAAAAAATAATATTAGGAATATTGTATGGTATGTTTATATGAAAATAGATGGCGCCACAAAAACTCTAGAAATATTATCCTGCGTAAGAAAATTTTCGGTGAAATGAACATGCATACGATGATAGACGAACACGACGAACATGCATACGTATTCGCGAATTGCTTTGTTTTTAATATACTTCCTTGTAAAGTATGAATCAATGAATGTATCGTGTGAATTGTTTTTATTATTGAGCTTTGTTAATCAGGCGTCTGCTGGCGTCGTCTGCTCCAGCTCTATGATCGATGTTCATATTGCACTGCATAAAGGGGAAGGGATATCCCCGTTCCTAATTGGTTCGAAATTTTCTCGCGTATGCCCAAATCGGGCGATTTTGGTCTTAAAGAAATACCCTTGTTGTTTAATATTATAGATAACTAAAACTTGCAGAGTTATCTTCATCCCCAGGAAGCTGATGCGATAAATTTTTACCGTGTTCCCACCAACAAACTTTATATGAGTCAATGTTAAATCACTTGTTTCCGTTTGGCTTTTAAACGGTTGTGAATGACCGTTAGGTAAATGGAGGTTTCAACCGTTGTAACTGAAACAACATTTTTGATAGGTAAACTATATTTTCGTATTTATTATGTGCTATTTTAGTACTTTCAAGCGAAATAATAACTTCCTATACATTATTTATTATGTGATATTAAGTCCTCTATTTTCTTTAAAATTACACAAGGGTTAGAAATAAGCCATTATACAAAAATTTAATGCGTCAATTTTTATTCCGCTCATATCGTTATTTTTCATAGCTGCCCGACTATACCTAACCAATAAATAAAAATGCAACGAAGGTGACCAAATATGTGATATTGGGCTAGCTGATGGTATTTTAACTAATCACGTGCCAAAAGCGAGAACCAAATATATGTTGATGGGCCAGTCAATTATGTCTGTAATATATCCTATGTTTTCAACTACATTTCTAATTTAAATTTGTGTTTGTTTCAATCGACATTTTACTCATTCGTAATTATCTTAGAAATAGAAAACTTAGAAATAGAAATTCTTATCTTAATGATGGCATTTGTTTAGATTTAATACAATAATTGCTTGTATTATGACAGTTTATCTACCTCTATTGCCTTCGTCAGTTTTATTGCAATTTACCCCTATAATATCTATTTTATAACACTGCGCTGCAAAGGAAAACAAATCGAGCCCTTATACCATTTTTGCTGATTTTTATGTAAAATGACCTCCTAAATGCGAATATATGACCATCATTTTACCCAGTCACCCACCTTTTTTGCGGGACGCCACACCCTCCCGCAATTTTTATCACTGTTCGGTAGTTTTATAGCCATGAATTTTATTTAAAGTGTAGAAAAGGATTATTTTAACTGTTAAGAACAAAAAACTATAATGTATGGTAAATAATAGTAATAAATTAATAAAATATAAGAAATTTAACTTCTAATATCAGTGGCAATTCTCCCCCCTCCCCCTCTAAACTTTCCCTTGCTACAAATGTTCATGTTTTAGAATTTTTCACTTCTGTACACTCTCAGAAGATACTTAACAGTTAAATTAATCCTCTGCCCCCCTCCAAATCAAATTCATAGCCATAAAATTCCCGAACAATGATAAAAATAAGAGGGCGTCCCAAAAAAACAGAGGGTGATGAGACAAATGGGCGTCATATTCGGATGGATGGTTGGGTTTTACGTCGCACTAGTGCTGCACAGATGGGCAATTGGCGACAGTCTGGGACACACCCCTAGAAGTGGTCCGGAGTCATGTCATCCAAATTTTGATCTTCCACGGAAGGGATAGCTCTCCCGCTTCGGTGACCCCCAGAGGTATAATTTTTAATGGGAACATGGAGGACATTACGGCCACGACATATTTTACGTACACCAACCACCATTAGTGTACACGACGGTCTTTGGCCGGCTCGAGTACCGAACCCGCAATCTTCCGATTACGAGGTCGGCGCTCTACCGACTGGGCTACCGCGGCCCTGCGTCATATTCGGATTCAGGTGGTAATTTTACGTAAGAAATTGCATAAATGATATTGGGGCCAATTTTTGTGCAGAGCAGTGTAATCATTTGGTAATATATAGTTTAAGTTTGATTTTTATTAAGTTTCCTATTCTATTTTTTTTCCCTTTACAATAACTAATTAACAGACTCTTAACATATTATCTTAGGTTAAATTTTGTATTTCTGAAGCAGGTAATTTGAATGTAAGATATAAGAAATTTTGTAACTTCTTCCTCTCACATTAATTTTAAATAACTACTATACGTTTCATAAGAGTAAAATAGAAATACTGCACTAAAAAAAATGTAAAATCACTGAATTTGACCGTATAATTTTATAAGAAATGGCCGTTTTGCTAGCTAAAGTGCCAAAACCCATAAATTGATGTCATAAAAGTAGAATTTTAGAATACTGGATTTTTTTTTTTTTTTTTTTTTTTTTTTACTAGCAAAAGCCGTTAATCTACGTACTTCGCCCAAATCGTCCATCAAATTTTATTTTTTACCGTAAAATCCATTAAAAATTGTTAGCTTTTCAGCGACATAATATCAGAATTACTGCATATTTGGAGCTGAAATATAATTGTAGTTTCATTGGTAGAGAGAGTTCATTTACAAATTCATACAAATAGCGATTGACATACAGTCGGCAGCAAAATTATTCAAGCGCTAGCGATAATTCCTAAATAATAAAAAAAAAGTACACTTAATACTACTTTGTAAAATAAATCCTTGTCGAGTCACGTTTTTAGTCAGTCTAAAAATATGATTCAACAAGGATTTATTTAATAAGACAACATTAAGTATACTTTTTTTATATAGGAATTATTGATAGCGCTCAGATAAATTTGCTGTCGCCTGTAAAAGGGCTATTGTTTTCTAAATTTAATTTAAAATTTAATTCAAAGTTGTATGTTACGACATAAAATAATGGGGGAATACATCATTTATGGTCTAAATGATTTTTTTTTTCTTTTACTGTGTAAGTCGGAAGACACATTATTTTGTTCATTGATTAAGTTCAGTTTTCTTTCCGGCAATGATCAATAAGTGGTAAAATTCCTATATGAAAATACTTTGGTTGTTTCAAAAGACTAATTTGTGCAAATTTTAATTAAACACTGAATTATTATAATTAATTATTGATTTTTAATATTTTAGGTGTTAGGAAATATTTTGTAACTGAGCACTTGAAATAAACTACTTCAGCTTATGCATCTGGTAATTTATATTACTGACTGAAACTATGTTGCAGGTAGCGTAGTGTTTAGGGGGGTTCACAGTCTGTGGGTTCCGGCTCTGTGTGAAATGAGCGTCTTTTTCATGGGTCCTTGTACATATTTACAAGAGTTTCGAAGAAAACAACCGAAAAAAATCCAAACTGCTATGTCGACGTACTTGAAATAGATTCTGCGATTAATAAATAGCATTTAAATATATATATATATATATATATATATATATATATATATATATATATATATTTCTAATTATAAATTACTATATTGATAGGCTATATCAATAGGATAATATGATCAGTTTCTTTCTTTTTTCCTTTCCATTTTTTTTCCAATTTTTATTTTTACTAATTTTAAAGTATAGATCCTTTAAAATCAACATTATTAAATATCACATCCATGTCAAAAATTGTAGATTTACATGCAGAGGGTTATATATTTATTTTTTTTTTTTTCTCCGGCGATTATCTTTAAGTGAAATCATTAATGGTTTCAAGCATCTAAGTTTGTGAAAGTTCTAATTTGACATTGAAGTATTGTAAATTAATTAAGATTGGTTTAAATTATTTTACGTGTTCTGTAGGCTTTTGTAACTTGAGTGTACTTAAAATGAAATATTTTAGCTCATGCATGACTTAATTTGTACTATGAATTGAAATTCTATATTCTTGGTGGCGTTGTGATTATGACCGATTGACTGTTTTTTCCAGGTCTATATTGTTTAAAAAACCTTTTCCCGAGTCCAATTTTGTTCACGAGTTCCGAAGAAAACACGTAAAAACTCAAACATCTACTTCGATTGAAACAGATTCTGTGAATTATAAAACTTAAAAAAACATATAATTTTAATTAATATTTTACAGCATCGTTTTCTTTTTTATTTTCTTTTGAAACAGTATGCATTATATCTTAATGGGTATTAGTTCTTTTTTTCTTTCTTTCACTTTATTTCTTTAAAAAAAATTAAAATACAGTTCTTTTAAAACGGACATTGTTAAATATCTGCATCACGTCCACATCAGAAAAATCTAGATCTAAATGTAAAGTACATTTTTCTTTCATTTTTACTTTCTTCTATATGTAATATAGAGAAAGTATTGGATTCGCGAAAATTTTCGACCTCCGTTTTTTGACGGATCTACACGTTTTGGGATGTCCTGAACACGAATTGATAGTTTTTAGAAAATGTCTGTCTGTGTGTCTGTCTGTCTGTCTGTGTGTCTGTCTGTGTGTCTGTATCATTTTTTTGTGGACGCTGTATCTCACGAACATATGAATGAAATTTAACCAAACTTGGTATTTAGTTGCACCCTGACATGAACTGGTGCCCATTAGATTTGGGGATCAATAGCTCAACAGGTGGCGCTGTAATTGCATTTTATGCAAATTTTTAACATGGCAGCATAGGACAAAATTCCGTATAAATGGGCATAATGAGAGTTATTTTAAACTTGTGATTGTAAAATGAATTTGAATTATTGATGATAGTAGTAGTTAACTAGGAAAAAAAAATTGTGCATGGGGGGGGCATCGGTTCCCCCCCTGGGGGGGAAGTACCTCCCGGGGGGGTTAAATTTTGAAGATGGGTATCATTCGAAAGATCTCGTCAATACCTTTAAAACGAATGGTTGAACCATAAATCTGTGATAATTTAAAACAAAGTTATCGATTTTTTTTACTTTTAACAAAAAAAAAAAAAAATTAGAAAAATAATCGTATTTTTTTTTTTTTTTTTTTTTTTTTTTTTAACGAAATTTTACCAAACTTGGTATTTAGTTGGTCCCCGACATAAACTGTTGCTGATTATATTTGGGGATCAATAGCTCAACAGGTGGCGCTGTGATAGCATTTTATCTAAATTTTTAACATGGCAGCATAGGACAAAAATTCGTATAAATGTGCATAATAAGAGTTATTTTACACTTGTGTTTGTAAAATTAATATGAATTATTGATAATAGTAGTACGTAACTAGGAAAAAAATTTTGTGCATGGGGGGGCATCGCTTCCCCCCCTGGGGGGGAAGTACCCCCCCGGGGGGGGTAAATTTTGAAGATGGGTATCATTCGAAAGGTCTCGTCAATACCTTTAAAACGAATGGTTGAACTATAAATCTGTGATAATTTAAAACAAAGTTATCGATTTTGTTTACTTTTAACCAAAAAAAAAAAAAAAAAAAAAACTTCGAAAAAAAATCTATTTTTTTTTTTTTTTTTTTTTAAATATTGTTAGTGATTGAATATGTATTAATTTTCACAAAAAAAAAAAAAAAAAAAAAAAAAAGGAAAAAAAAATCTTTTTTTTTTTTTTAAATATTGTTACTGATTGAATATGTATAGGAAAATATAGAAGAAAGTCTTGTGGTGGCCACAACATACTAGTTCTTCTTCTTCTTATTATTTTTGTAATTTACATATTAATTCGTATGCTCCACACAAAGTTATTGAAAAAGGGAAAGATTGCCAAGAAAATAAATATTGTCTTACTATGGAGACTTGGAATGAATAAGGTCTCATACCAATAACACTGTCATTTTTATTAGTTGTTTATTTGCTTATCACGTCTATATTGCAATCTGGTGAGCGGAAAATATTTATATATTCAAAATAAGAATCTATTATAAGATTAGATATGAAGAGCATAAAAAATTATCTTGCCTAAGCTTTCTAAGGGATAAAATAAAGTAAAATAACGATGTCTATAAAAATAAGTATCTCGTGGTTTTTCTCTTTTAACCTAATAAATTAGCTTAATAAAGAATGCTTAAAAAGCTATCACATTAGTTTTCCAAAATTTGTTTTTTATAAAAGACTGAATAAGCCTTTTCTTTTTTTTCTTTTTTTTCTTTTTTTTTTCTTTTCTTTTTTCTTTCTTTCTTTCTTTTCTTTTTTCTTTCATTCTTTCTTTTCTTTTCTTTTCTTTTTTTTTTTTTTTGTAAAGATTTATTTTAGTTTTCTCATTCTAAATAAATAAATAAATAAATAAAAATAAAAATAAATAAGTAAATAAAATAAAACATTAAAAAGATTATTTAATACTAGATATTACTAATTAAAAGCAGATTCTTTATTTAAAGAGAAGTCACTGCGTAATTCTTAAATAGAATATTTTTAAAAGTAAAATTAGTTATTTTTTAGCATTTATCAAGTACTTTATATAAATGATTTATCAAGTAATTTATCGAGTAATTTATGTAATTTCCAATGATGAAAATTACTGTTACTATTTGAAAAATAACCTGAATGCAAATATATTTGTTTAAACTAAATACAATTTCTTTTCTCTTTGTTGTTAACTCCAAATTTGGTATGAAAATAAATATTATAATTATTATAATTATAATTATTATTATTTATTATTCATATAATTATAATTACTATGAAAATAAATATAATATAAATTGGTATTTTTTGTCCGCGACCGCAACTCCTCGCGAACCGGAGAGTCCTCATCGTCATGAGAGGTATCGATGCTTGTCAAATACTCCAAGGTCACATTTTTCTTGGTTAGAAATTTCCATCGGCTTTTTTTTATGACGTTATCAATTGAAAACCTCTCATTAACAAAAGCACTTTATTTGCGAACTTGCAAATAATTTCTGTTATTACATTTTTTTTCTGTCAAAGACGTCATTTGACGCAGAGAAATTAATCCGGCAGGACGGGCCAGGGATGTTGACACCTGATTCTCCAAAGCGTAATAATTTATATTTTTTCACATCTTAAACATTGTAAATCTTATGAAACATGAACAAACGAACAAAATAGAACGAGAAAAATTAATTGGTAATATATTAAACACATATCCATCTTCTCAACATTATGATATCTACAATTACACTGCTCTGCAAAAAATAAAAATAAATAAGTAAATAAATAAGTAAATAAATAAATATAATAATAATAATAATAATAATAATAATAATAATAATAATAATAATAATAATAAAATAAAAATAAAATAATAAATAAATAAATAAATAAATAAAATAAATAAATATATAAAATTTCGAGCTCGGATACCATTCTTGCCGATTTTTATGTAAAATGACCTCCTGAATCCGAATATGACTCCCATTTCGCCCAGTCACTCACCGTTTTCTAGAAACACTACCCCCTCCCTCAATTTTTTCCCCTGTTCGATAATTTCATGACCATGAATTTGACTTTGAAGAACGAAAAGGAATTAATTTAACAACTAAAAACAAAAAAATATATAAGTTTAAAAAATAACATTAATAACTGATTGAAAAAATATAAGATATATAATACATAATTTCAGTAGCAAATCCCCCAAAATTTTTCCCTTGTCGCAAAGGTCCTTGTTTTATAATTTTCCAACTCTGTAGCCCCCCAGAAGATATTTAATGGTTAAAATAATCCTCCCCCTCCTAAAAATAAACTTATAGCCATGAAATCATCAAAAAATGATAAAAATAAGGAGCCGTTCCTAAAAAAGGTATGTGATAGGGCAAAATGGACGTCCTATTCTAACTCAGGGGGTCATTTTACATAAGAATATGCTGAATTTGTGTCAGAGGAAATTTTCATGCCGAGCAGTGTTATTAAATGATATATTTTTTTCAATTAACAAATTTTATATGCTCTCGCAGAAATAGTATTTTAATGTAATGCATATTATTTAATATAAAAGGTCTGTTCTGGCTCTTCAATATCAAATGTACGTCATTTTATTTCATAAACTAATATATATATATATATATATATATTTCTTTTATCTTACACAAGCAAATTAAAATAAATAAACGAATTATAAAAAAAAATATTCTCCGAATTATTAAATTTATCCTAATTAATGGATGCTTGAATATTATTCAATAATTGCTTATGAAAGTAGAAGCATTTATTTTATTATTTATCGTTGTGAAAATTAATATTTATCCGTTATGATATTTAATACGTTAGTTACTTGATTATAGACAGGAAAAATATAATTATATACTTATACGGAAAGCTTAAATAAATTTACGGTAATTATATATTGACATACAATTGAAATAAAGAAACATTATATTTTATTATAAAATAATATGGTGTAGCACTCACTTGGATTTCTTTATATTGCATTCGGATGTATTATAAAAGCAAATTACATATTAAGCGGACTTGGAATCTTTACTCCACCCTGAAGTAGGTTTCATATAAAACCTTACATTTCTATTTAATATTTATAAATCAAACTATATTAGGTCAGTTCAACAAAATATATATTTAGGCAACAGTTTTTATGGTTTTTGATTTATTTAAATTCTTTCTCCTAGTTTAAATTTTTTCATAAATTCATGAACTTCAATATGCTTAAACTTCTACAGGTATTTAAGAAAAGGCTTAATATATATATATATATATTTGAACGTTTAAGAGAATCTACTTAAAATAATTATAGATGGATTTTGAAATATTTTTAATATATATATATATATATATAAATATAGCAAAAAAATGTTTTTTTTTTTTTTTCAAATTTTTACCTAGACACGCACGTTTATTTTATTTATTTATTATTATTATTATTATTTTTTTCGAAAACTAAATAATAAATTTCGAAACCCATCCCTAATTATTTTAAATATGCTTCATGAAAGATTTAAAAATAAATAAATAAATAAATAAAAAGACTTTTCTTAAATATCTGTCGAAGTTTAAGCATTTTGAAAATCTTGAATTTTTGAAGAAATGCAAACTTAGAAAACGCATTTTAAAGGTTTTAAATCTGTAATAAATATATTAAAAATCATTAGAATTGTTGCTTGAATAATTCTATGCATAATTTATGTATAATTTTATGTAAACATTAAAAAATATATTTAACTTTAAAATTATTATAAAATCTTTGAAATACAAATTTTACATAAAGCTTTCGTTTCAGCATTTTACCCAAATCTTGGGATAAGTTGGTCGTGTATTTCGGCTTGTGAGATGGCTTGTAAGACTTCAAAATAAAACACACGTTTTTATGTAATATACTACTTTTTTTTTTTTTTTTTTTTTTTTTTTAACACATGATTTTCGTAGAAAAGACTCAAACAAAATCTTATATGTGATTTAATATTTTGCTAAAATTAATGGCCAGACGTAACTTTAAACAACAAAGAATACAACCATGCATATTTCTTCAATGCAAAAAGTGTGGCATTTTACAACAAAAAATTCCGTTATCTTATCCCAAAGAGTTGAAAAAGAAAAAGCTTATTAACCTATAGAAAAGGGAGGCACTATCCCCTTTATATATGTTTAGTGGAAAGGCCACACAGTTTATATTTAAAAATTATCCGAATTATTATTTTTTTTTTTTCTGTTTGAACTACGGTGTACATAACCAAATAAACAACAACGTATATATATTTTTTTCAACCCTTATCAAATGGAGATCGATTGTTTATCGATCCAAACTAATCTAAGGAATTCCTAAAAATTTGCAAGCAAATAGCATACATCTCGTTACTGATGTTTCTCTTTAAATCTGTCATCGTCCCCTCTACGACTCCTGCGTATAATGTGACATGGCATATTGTCTAACGCGGCATCTTACCACAACTTTCATAGTATATGTATACTATAAAAAAGTTTAAAATACTTTTAGAAAGAGCTTATTATTATTATTATTATTATTATTATTATTATTATTATCATCATTACATATAATTTTGAATGAGGGTGCTACTGTCATTCTCTCAATTTACCTTTTCTCATTTAGCTTAAATATGCTTTTTTTTTTTTTTTACTTTAATGTTTATGTAAGTAAAATTCAATTATATTTAAACTAAATGTAATATTTAGCTCAAAATATTTTACAGTCATAGCTTTTAATCATGATTAATAACTACGCTTTTCTTAATACACATGTATATACTTACTTTTGTTTGCGAATCTTTTCACAATGTTTTATTTTTATATTTTAATAAATTAGTTACCAAATGAAACAGCAAACGAAAATCGAATTACGAATATGCCGGAAAATAAGAAGTATAAATTCTTTGAAAACAAGGAGAAATAATTTATAGGATTTAAATGTATATTTAAAATGTTTTATACAATGGTTCATTTTTATTCATTTTATTGATATGGCTATTTTTTTCCAGAAACAGCTTTACATAAAAATCTTAAATTTCATTATTTATATAAAATTTTGTTAGTTAAAAAATGTTTATTTGCTGATATAAACTCTTTATGTCAACTGAATCGTGAAGACTTTATAAATACCAATGGTAAAATTATTATTTAATATGTAATAAGAGGTGGATTAAAAAAAAAATTAGTTTGATTTTAAACTAACATTTTCGGTTCATTGAAAATTTTTATAATGTTAAAAAAAAAGTCTCAAAATATATTCCAAATTTGTATGAATAAAAAATATCTTTTAAATTATTTTTTAGAGGATTTCACATGCGTCTATAATCTCTTCCGGAAATTTAATTAGGAACAACACATATAAAAGGTTATATGTATACATCAATTTATTTACTGTTGAATTTTTATGCTAATATTTATTCAGATTAGTATTTAAGTATTATTCAATTACTTGTTTAAGATAACAAAAATAAAGAATAAAAATAAATAAATTAAAGAAAGAAAGTAAGAATTGAGACGTCCGGAAAGTTCAAGCCGATTTTCGTTAGGTGGCATAAGGACAGATCTGAATATATCGCAATAACTGAAAACAAATTCCTTGCGTACACATTCTAAAAGTCGGTACTTCAGGCGTATTTTGAAAAAAAAAAAAAAAAAAAAAAAAAAAAAATGGTTACGATACGGTATTTGTTGTAAATTTTATACGCTTTTGAACATGTAAGCAAACAAAGGGAATCATAGGCATTTAATGCTTTTCTTTTACCGGAAAGGCAAAAATGCCACACAAGCGGCAAATAAAATACGCGCTGTTTATGGCGAAGGTGCTGTAGCTGAAAGAACTGTGAGAAAGTTGTTTGCTAAGTTTAAAGCGGGTGATTTCAACCTTCAAAATCAAGAACGCCCGGGTAGGCCCTCCACCACAGATTAAAACACTGATAGAAAATAACCCTCACTATACGACACGTGAATTAGCAGAAATGGTAAAAATATCAAAATCCTTAATCTACGAGCATCTAAATGTATTGTGTTTCAATTTTCCCTTAAAATCGACAAGAACGCTCCGGAAAACTCAATATTTTTAGCTTAGTGGAAATTCTGGTACATATGCGATAACCTTCTTGATAATATAAATCCACGTATCCCGAAAATAATGCTATAGCTAAAACAATGAAAGTAAAATTTTTCTATTTTTTCTAAGCGTGCATTTTAAATAAATAATAATAATAAAAAATGAATAATTTAATTGAAATTCTTATATCTCAATCTCAAAAATGCACTAAGATAACGAAAATAAAAATTTATCAATAGTTTGCATGGTTCTGGAAGATTAGTTTATTGTTTAAAATAATAAATTTTAATATGTCAGGGTAAAATAATAATGACAAAATTAATACAAAACATTCAACTACGTTACGTGAAATTAATTATATAAATAAATGGATAGATACATAGTCAAAAAATTTTAAATAAAATATTGCAATCAAAAATGGCTAAAAAGTAATTTCTGAAAATAAACCAATCATATAAATTAAAGAAAGTGTGTTGCATTTATAGATGGAAAACATGGGATTCTTGCCAAATATCATGCCAAAAGTACTTCTGGTCTCTACATAATGAATATAAAGTCTTTTAGTAGATAATTTAATTCCTTCAAATGAAAAAATCCACAAAACTTAAACAGAATACGAAATAAATGTAAAAAAAATTAAAATCTAATTTAATATGAAAGGAAAAAAAAGATTTATGTTCTTAAGCCGCGTTTTCTCAACTCTCTTATTTACAAATTTAAACTATCATTTTAATAAATCAAAATTCTTTATTAATTTTATATATATACATATTAACCCAAATGAGGATTTAATAACATATAAAACAAAAATACATGCTCGCGTGGAATTAATTGAAAACAAAAAAAAAAAAAAAAAAAAAAAAAATCTTAGAAGATCATATTAGAACTGATGACAAAATAATTTTATATTCATTTAAATTTTGCGCTTACTTTTTTATTTTATTTATTTATGTTTTCTTTTTTTAACTTAAATCGTTACTAACAACATTATGGTTTAGCATTCCTTTTTTTAAATAAATGCTGATATAATACAGAGCTTATGCCATTTTTTATTGATTCAAAGTGCATTTAGTAGAAAAATAAAAAAATAATGATAATAAATGAAAATTTTAAAGAAAACCAAATAAACATCCATATTAATTAGTATAAATTAATAGTTTTTAATGAAAAGTCTCAATTAATTATTTTTATCTTTTTAAATTCCTGAGTTTCTAAATATGTACCTCAAATTAATTAGTGGAGCATAAAAATGTGACTATTTTAGAACTAATATGAATTTTTGAGAAATCAAATTTCGCTGGAAAATATTTTACTAATTTGATGAAACTTTATTTTGTTTCCAATATAAATCCAGTGTTAGACACAAATGTGAATAGAAAGAGATATTACCAAAATAAATATTTTAAGATTATTGCTAAGTTATTAAAAATATTTTCACTAATATATGTGTAGAATAATTATTTTCCAATCCAGTAATTTATTACATTTTCTGAAAACATGAAAATTTACTTTAAATTTCATTAAAAACTGGTTCATTGAAAAAACTAGTATGTTGGGGGCAGTCGCGGAAATTTGATTGATAATTTTTAATACAAATTTACTCAGCACAGATAATTTATCAAAATTATTTTTGCAGACTATTTTTTTTCCACAGAATTAAATAGTAAATTAACCTCCAAAGAAATTTTCGATTTTTTAATCTATTAACGAAAACTTTAAAAATGCTTTTAAATTTGTAAGTTTGTTTTACATTACCATATATCTATTGTTTACATATTCGTTTTAATAGTATTGGCGAGATTTTTGTAACCCATTAAACACCAAAGAACCCCGCTGCTGGAACATTTAATTAAGAATTTTTTTCTCTACAAGTAATTAAGATAGGTATATATCTATATATATATTGAAAATTGAAGTACCTAGCTTCGTTGTTATTTTTTTAAAGCATTTGTTGTGTAAATTCTATTACTTTTAATTATTCAAACAAAATATCCTGTATTTACAGCTGCAGGAGTTTAAAATACTGAATGGGAAAGAAAACATTTCTTTTCATTAATTATAAGAAACACGGATCGAGAAAACTAATTTAAAAGGGTTTAGCTGTTTATCTACTTCTATGCTACCCACATAATGTGCCAAGTTTCCCATTTTGCAAAAAACATCATATCTTCAATATAAAATTGATTTTTTAAAAATTATTTAAACTATATGTGATTAGAGATGCGCACTGAAACTCAAAACATACGAAAATTCAGAATTTTTAAGTGAGATTTATATAGCGGCGTTTAATATGTTAAAAGGTGCCACCTATTAAAAATTCGCCCACCCCTCGCCAGAGGGCGAAACGTTGCTCTTACATGCCCAAAAATTGTTTCCTATTACTAGTATAAAAATTCTTATTAATTTTATGATGATTAGTTAAATATTGTTTTCATTGTTTACATTCATACGAAATTTTGTCCTACACTGACATGTTTAAAAAAAAAAAAAAAAAAAAAAAAAAATGAAAGGGCAACGACACCTGTTGGGCGATTTTCATCAAAAATTGATATGCAATAATTTACATAAAGTACAACTACATATCAATTTATGTGAAATTTTGGGCAGTAATTTCTAAGATACATTTGCCACAAATTTGTTGTCATACATAAACAGAGACAGGCATTTACTAAAAATGATCAAATCGTATTTTAAACCTCACAATCCGTCAGCAACTGGAAGTTGAAAATTTTCACAAACCAAATACTTTGATTTACTCAATATAGAAGAAAATAAAACAAGTTTAAAATATATAATTTATTAAGTAATATTAAAATCCGACAAAAGGAAAAATATATCTCTTTTTTTTTTCTTTCTTTGAGATATTGAAGGTTAATGTCAAAACGTTTGACTTTATCATGAAAATTTTTAAATATATATATATATATATATGACGTATATCATTTCAAGGCATAAATTAAAAGCTTTCTAATTATACCAATTTTGTATCCCTAAGTTAATTAGGAACGAAAATATGGGTACATTTGTAGTAGAAGAATTTCGGAAATTTGCATTTTTTTAACCATTTTTACAGCCCTGTATATAAAAAACTAAAAGAAATAAGAACTTATTAATTGGTATACATTCATTTCTCAGTAGAAAAAATAAATGAGTCTAATTCATAATCTATCACATGAAATTTTCCATCACATATCTATTATATATTAGTAATTTTTTCAAATTTGCCTCTCGTATTCTGTACAACACAATCTGTTTAATTTATACAACAGGGATTATATTTTTAGGTTCGTTAATCGCTGTTTGAAAAAAAAAAATTCCGGAACAAAAAATCCTCCAAAAATGATCTATCGCACATTAGCAGATGTCATCAAATTTGACTATCTCATACTCAACATACTAATTAATATTCCGTAGTATTATTAGCCCCACCTTCTTTTTCCCATCAACATCATTTTAGAGTATTTTTCATGTGATATAATCATAATTGCATTTGGAGAATATTACTCTAAAAATTTACTGGTGTGAAAAAAAAGGCGGGACCAATGCACTACGGAATATTAATTACGCATACTTGCCAACATCCTAATTAATATTCCGTAGATTTGTTAGGCCCGCCCTTTTTATCACACCAGGAAATTTTTAGAGTAATATTCTCTGAATGTAATTACGATTAAATAAGAAGAAAAATACTCTAAAAAGATACTGGTGTGAAAAAGAAGGCGGGGCTAACAATACTACCGAATATTACTTAGTATGTTGGCAAGTATGATTACGATATTGGTATGTATGCTATCATGCTCAATATACAGCATTAATTTATTATTTTGAGCCAAAGAGAGGATATTATTAGTGTTGTAAACAAAGCTAACTGTTGTTTCAAAATATAACAAAATTAATATGTGTGTTAAATTTCTGATTGTAAGAAATACTGTCGACAAACCTTAAAAATTTTTAACTCTCTCTCTTTTACTTTTTTTATTGACTTTTCATTAAAAGTGAGTTATTCAAGTAAGCATAGATTTCAAAAATTTACTTTTAAATAATAAATTTCAAAAATAATAATAAAAAAAAAATAATTGAACTTTATTAGCATATATATATATATATATATATATATATATATATATATATTTTTTTTTTTTTTTTTTTTTTTACAAAGTTAATATTTAATACAACATTCCTCCCCCCCGCCCCCTAAATATTCAAAATTACTTCGATTAAATGTTTAAATTCAGACAAGAATTTTAAAAACTGCTCTGTATCAAAGTATTTTTCATTTTCTATTTTACAAAAATTTAAAATAAATTATTTATTCTAATACTGTTTCAGGTTTATTTTTATTATTTATGATTACTTTTTAATGAACTACTAGCAATTCTTTTTACTAAACACATGCTAAATAATTGGATAAAATTAAAAACATAATTAAATTTTCTATCTGTGTACATATATGTTTTAAAGAATATGTGCTCTAGTAATATATTTTTCTTTTTTCTACGATATTTCTTTATAATTATGTTTACTGTAAAATACAAAAATCATATTCAGAAATTCATAGCAAATTATTTCATAAAAATAGTTTAGAATTAGTTCCTTTATTAATGTAATGTATAATTTATTAGATAAAGTAGAATATTAAATTATAAATGTTCTAAAACAGATAGTAAAAAGAGAAGTCTAATAAGATCTACATTTTAAATTTGCTTAAGGGCTATATTTTGTTTATCCATTAAACATACAGAAAAAAAAGGGGGGGGATAGAATGCGTTTCTCTATTCCCCTCTAGAGTGCGTCATATTCTCTATTTGATTTTGGAAAATATTACAATAAATCTTTTAAAAATGTTTGTTATATGATTAAACTAATTTTGGCGATGATAATATAATGAAACATAAAAATAAAGATATATTTCAGGAAAAATGCATTGTAAGAATAAATATATAAATATAAATGTTCTTTGCATAAAATGTGTGCCGTACGAACATACTTATCATTAAAATATAAGTTAGTATTTTTATTTCAAACTGAATTTCTTCTTAATATGTATGTTTCGATTATGCTTTTTTTATGACATATCTTTCCAAAAATGTATTATTTTGAATTATGAATAAAACGTAACAGAATATGTTATGTATTTGCTTGTATTTTCTGTTTATGCACTGTAATATATATATATATATATATATATATATATATATATATATATATATACGTGTGTGTGTGTGTTAAAAAACGGGAAAATTCCGTTCTCTAAAAATACAGAATTTTTTCTGTAAATTACACCTTAGTCTTTCAAAAGGTTGATTTTATTTCCCTACAGATCATCTCTCTCTCTCTCTCTCTCTATATATATATATATATATATATAATATCGGATTTTTAATTAAAGCATCGTTAAAACAACTTTTTTGGTTTAAATAGAAAACATTATATCTTTAATAAAATAAAAGTTTACTAATTACACAGATGTAACTTAGCAAACACAAACTTTTCCATAACCTGATGCCCAAATTTATAGGACAAATAATATAAATAACCCTATTATATACTGTAATTTTAATAAAAAAAAAAAAAAAACTTTCTAACGTACGAAAAGTGATTTTGTGCTAAAAGAATGTTTAAAAGTGCTGTTTTTAATGTAATTTTCAATAACTAGGGGACTGTTCTCTCTGCGCGCTCCACTCAACAGCCCCCGACTTGCTTCACTTATTAAGCTTTGCGGCGCTCTGCCTGCATATTCGCTGCATTTACTTTCACTGAATAGGAATTTTAATGGAAGATAACACAACACAAAGGCAGAAAAATGTTATATTCCCCATATTCAATGTCAAATTGAAATACATAATAGTTAATGTCATTTTTTATAAAATTAAATATGCTCAATATCAGCAATTTTTTTTTTAGAATAGAAAGAAATTCGCAAAATCTAAAACACTTCGCATTACAGCTTTAGTATATGACCCTTTTAAAATTTTGTCACTATTTGGCGATGAAAATGTTGGTATAATTACTTGTTAAAAAAAAAAAAAAAAAAAAAAAAAAACAGTAAGAATAAAATAAATAATAAAAAAAATAAATATTCTAGTACCTATTTTTCTAATGCCCATATTTTTTACTATTGAAACTTAATTGAAGGCAGTATATCATACTCTCTATATATTTTTAAGTACAGCTAGATAATAATTTTAGATATTCGAAAATATCTGAAAAGAATATATATATTATTATTTTGAAAAATCTCCTACCGCTTCAATTTTTAATTGTCTCTTACCTTCTTCTTAAAATACCGAAAGATAGAATCTACTCTATTCTTTACAATAGTTTTACGTGACGATTTTTTTTTTTTTTTTTTTTTTTTTTGGCCGGAATTAGAAATGTGAAATGCACCATAGAAATATCTAATCCTGTAATGTTAAAAAGTTATCGCAGTTAAATTAGAAGATGCTGTTATTTATAAATGAGTTTGAATTTTAACCTAAAATATTTTTTTATATGAAAATATATCTGAAGTATTTTTAAATATATCTTTAAATAGAAAAGATAAATGGCAAAAAAGGTTAAAAACAAAAAGAAATGCAGTCAATTTTACAGACATTACATTACTTCATTATTAAATAATAATAATAATAATAATAAATAAATCAAATAAATAAAGAAATAATATATATATATATATATATAAACAACATAGGAAATTGCCAGTTAGAAAATTAATTTTCTACAAGCAATTTTCTACAAAATATCTAAGGTAACGCTTTTTATTATTCAAATGAAGACGAATATATATATATATATATATATATATATATATATATATATATATATTAAACCAATCGCAACATTAACATTTACTATTTTTTATTTTTTTTCACACCTTTAGGTTCTAAAATCATTAATAACAGTGTAAGTGATTAAGCAGAATTATCCGTATATATTAAAAAAATGTTACTGCCGCTGGCCTTTGACATTTTAATTTTCCTGTGCAAAATGACGTCATAAGACTGAAAGAACTACGATTTGAGAAACTTTTTGAAAGATGGCAAATAGAGTACTTTTATTAATCCGACGTTTTTAACTAATAAGTTTGTTAATTAAGATGATAAAAATTTCTAACTAACTGAAATGCCTGCCTTGGAGTATTGGGCACACATTGATACCTCTCTCGATGAGAAGGACGCTGCCCTCCGCGAGGGGATTCGGACGCGAACGAAAAAAATTTGACGCCAGTGACATTTTTTTTTTTTTTTTTTTTTTTCACTATATAAAGATATTTCCCCTAAATCACCTACACTGTTATTAATGATTTTAGTACCTATACAAATAAAGAAAAGGAATATATGGATTATATATATGAATTATTATTATTATTTATGTATCAGTTATTTAAAAAAAAAAAAATTAGCAAATTTCTTTAATAATTTATAATCAACTCTTATTATAAAATCTAAAAATATTTAAGAAAAAATTACTTCGATTTGTTTAAATAATTAATTTTCTGGTTAAATAATAATTACAGTCGAACCTCGTTAACTTGAACATGCTTAACATGAATTGCTTTTAACATGAACTGTTTCCACAATTCTCGTCAAAATGAAGATTAGTTACTGACAGTATGAACTACTGATAACAGGAACGATTTTTGTTTTCCCCTTGTGATTCACATTAACGAACTTCGACTGTATTTGGTCATATAACAAACTTGTATGGGACGTAGAGAACATTACAAAGATAGAGAATTGTATGGAAACCCATGACTGCAAACGTCATTTTAACCCATTGAGAACTGGATTTGCGTGGATATGGTCGGACCTCTCCAATAATTACTTTTAAGATAAACTGTTTACACAATCCCCGTGAAAATGAAGATCAGTTAGTGATAGCATGGTTGAATTACTGATAACATGAGCTACTGGTTACATGAATAATTTTTTTTTTCTTTGAGATTTACGCTACCGAGGTTCGATTGTATTTGGTCATGAAACAAGCTTGGAGGGGAGGTCGAGAACATCCCAAGGATAAGAATTGTGTGGAAATCCATGACCACAAAAATTATTTAAACCCATTGAGAAACGGATGTTTTTGCGTGAATATGGACGTTCCTCTCCAATGTTGCATTAAAGAAATGTTTTTACATGCTAATGAATACATAAATAAAATAATTTTGATTTTTATTGATGTATTTTATCGCACTGATTGCATCATGCGAACATCGCATTTTTATGAACATCGTGTACGTAAAATGAAATAATGAGGCATACAATTTACTGAAATTTACACAGTAGGTGGAGTTAGTTGTACATAATAGACAAAAACATCTAGTTTTTAAACGGCTAAAATTATATTTGCGGTAATGGGTTTTCTTATACAATTATATCAATCCGTGGGATGTTCTCTACAAACCTTCCAAGTTTGTCCCATTAACATATATATATATATATATATATAATATCAAATTATTATATCAGATTTTTTTTTAAGTACAAATTTAAGACAATGGAATAAACTAATTCGCTTTAAAATAAATTAGCTATTTAAAGATTGTAACGGCTGGTTCGTTGCAGCACCTTCATTTTCTCCCATCTTAGACGCTATAAATGTTCAAGTCAGAAAAAAATCAGTATCACATTATATATATATTAGGGTGGTTCGAAAAAATCGATTTTTTTATTTCGGAATCGCGTTACCTCTCAAAAGTTGTAGTTTGGTATCCTCAGTTGGGGAAAAATAACAAAAAAATTCTAAGTTGACATCTTCAGTTCGCGCATGAGGCTGAAAGTTTGAAAAAATATGTTAAAATTTGAAATTTTCAAAAAATAATAAAATTAGTTTTTTTGTAATTTTTTATAATACAACAGCCATAAATTGTCAGTATATAGCGTAGTTTGAACCTAAAAAAATATTTTATAGCTTTTACATTATATCTTTAGTTCGCGCATAAGCCTTAAATTGGGCTAAAATCTTCTAAAATTTGAAATTTACCTGTTTAATATACAATAATACATACATGGCATATTTACGTTTCAAAAGTATTTTAAAAATTCTAAATGTGTTGAATATAACCTTTTATCACAGTATTATACGTACAAGTATAGTTACACACACACATTTATATGTATATAATAACATTGCATGTCCTAGCTAATTACAGAATGATATATAGATTTTACCTATTTTTTGTGTCTTTAAGATTCCTCAGATGTGTTGAGCATTGTTTTAAATTGAGATTTATAGTCAAATAATGGCATAGTTGACCTTCAGAGCAAAATTGTCCTTATGAAACAATCCCTGTTCTCTTCTCCACTTTAGTACAAGATTCTGTTAACAGCTTTACAATTCTTTCGACACTTTTCGTGTGGCAAAGAAATTTAATTAGCTCGAACTCTGGGAGAACATTAGTATTAATAAGTTCTTCTAGGCTTTGCATTGACACATTGCTCATTATTGGAGGAGGTGTAAGTTTGCACTTGGAACAATCAATAAGTTCAATGTAATTTGAAGCTGCAAAATTGATGGTCGGTGGTTGAAAAGTTCGCACCGATTTCCCTTTTGTCTCTTGTTTTCTTGCTTTTAGCAATATTCGAAAAGCTAGCTGTCTTAAGTGCAATCTCTCATCTAGTACCATTGAAATTAAAATATTTTCGGAATGACAAAAATACGCATTCCTCTGAATGACAGGATCAATTATTTTACGTACCCTCTCCAGCAGCTGTCAAGTCTTCTGTACTAATTTATACACGTGAACTGCTCCAAACTTTGCGGAAGGGTGCATTTTAATTCCAAACCATACTGGAGCGTATATCTTCGTAATATAGCTGACCAGAAGTTTAATTTCGTCAGAAAGTTTTACTTCAGAAATATATAGTCTAAAGATCCTATTTGCCAAAATTAACCACCTAGAGTTATTAAGAGGACCAGGATCTTTCACATCGAGATCTGGCGCACACTCTCCTGACTTGACTGCTCGATAAATATTAAATAAATACTGTTGGTCCTTGTTTAAGTCAGTTTTGGTCACATTTATCTCCTCAGTATTAGTCGTTTCAAAATTAGCAACAGAGCGTTTTTCACAGTCAGTCAACTTCTTGCCAATTTGTCCTGAGAAACTATGCGCATAAGGTAAAAGTGAATAGACGAAATGGTCAAAAATTTCTTATTTACACATTTCTAGATGGTGAAACAATATTCTGAATATTCCGAATTTTTTTCATTGCGAGAAATTCGCACTTGATTTCCTAGAATTAGGTCATACACCAAGATTATAGTTGCTGAAACCCGCCTCTTGTAGTCTCATTTATTTGCAGAGATTTTTAATAACTTTGCCCTCGAGAATATAGGCGAATGCTCTAGAATTCTAATACGGGCTTCTAGAACTCGCTTTTCAAGGGGACTAGAATTTATAAGGATGACATGGAACTATTTTTTATAGAGCTACAATTTAGATTCTAGATGTCAGTTACAGAATTTTTCCTCAGTGTGCCTAGACAAGTCGGCAATGGAATAAGAATGCGACGGCGCAGCGCCAACTTTGTGCTTGCCGGACAGTTACTGTTCGTGTTCAGTTTTTGACAGTTATTTTCAAAGTTTAAGCCTCATGCGCAAACAGAATATGTCATCTAAAAGTTATAAAAAATTTTTTAGGTTGAAACTACGCTATATACTAACAATTTATGGCTGTTGGATTATAAAAAATTACAAAAAACTAATTTTATTATTTTTTGAAAATTTCAAATTTTAACACATTTTTTCAAACTTTCAGCCTCATGCGCGAACTGAAGATGTCAACTTAGAATTTTTTTGTTATTTTTCCCCAACTGAGGATACCAAACTACAACTTTTGAGAGGTAACGCTATTCCGAAATAAAAAAATCGATTTTTTCGAACCACCCTAATATATATATATATATAGATGCATTAATTAAAGATCTTAAGGGTGAGATGAGGAAAGACTTACCTAACTGTTCAATTAATTTTTACTTTCACTCAAACTAAACTTAAAGCCCATATATGGCTTGCATACATGGCTTAGTATCAGATATGTGAATGTTGAATCAAACGTACCAAAATCTTAAATTTCATTACCTTTTTGGCTTTAACACGTTAATTGCCTGTCACGCGATATCGCGTGATGAGACCTCTCATCAAATAGCCGATCACGTGTTTTCACGTGGACGTCGCTATCAATAATCTAAGCGGTATAATATAGAGACCACAGTGAAACGGCGCGTAATATTTATATTGGTCACTGGGGAAGGGACTTTTATTTTTATTTTTTTCTACTTGAACGTCATTCCTAATTTTCAGCGTAGCAATTAACGTGTTAATAAATCACATCAGTTGAACACACTCAGTTAGAAGTGATAACGTATTTCCTATTTCACTCATTAAAAGCACACACTGACAGTAACAGTTGTTTTCTTAAATAGTTTTACTGAAGAAATACTTCACTTAGTTCACTTTAAATCATCTAAATTGAAAATACTGAAATGCAAGAGGACTCTAAAACTCCCCAAATTTTGTATCCTTGCTCCAAGTACTTTTCACACTTCCTCCGTAACCAGCGACAACTAAACAAAATTCGAATAGAGATCTCTCCCTCAACTAACCAAACTCTCCATAGACAACTTACACTTCCCAATGCTCCACCAGTGGCCGAAAGGTTCAGCTCTCAAAGCTGGAAGATAAAAAGTGCCAGATTTGAACCTGAGTCGCGCCCATAGACATATCAGTTTTCTCCGAAACACGCGTGAATATACGCTCTAGGATTGATTAGAAATACTATCCCCCCCCCCCCACGGGGTGTCCTCCATTAGGCCCAGCTCCCTAGTGTAGACAATTAGCCTTAACCCGAGCGCAACACCCAACGTATTATTACAATGTTAATTTATAGAAGCATTTACAAAATTATGTATTAAATGAATAGACTGAATTAGAAATGGATATCACACAATAGAATAATAATAATAATAATAACAATAATTAAAACAAATAATATATAAATTTTTACGTACTTTTCAATGTATAATTATTTTATTTGAATTCATAAAATTATTTATTTATTTTCCTTCTGCTCTAATAGAGTGCGTTTTTATTATTTATTTATTTATTTATTTATTTTTTTTTTTTTTTTCAAGTTTCAAGAAAAATTATTTTTATGTTATCCAAATAAACTAAATTATTTCAAACACATAAATAGGTAGAATTCTCCACATATAGCTTCTTATTTCTTTAGCTAAACAAATCCGTTCCAGTCTTTTAGTAATTACTTTAAAAAAGGAATAGCGTCCGCTTTTCTGGTAGAAGTAGGATAATTAATTTTGCGGAAACCTAATAATGGAGAAAAATTAACTATTTTAAATGTAATATTAATTTTTATCTAATGAACAAAGTAATTTCCATTATTTGTTTTCTTTGACTTCAAAAAAGTCTTTATTATTTTTAATTTCTTTAACAAAAGCAATTATGTTATCTTCTTAACTCACTAGAATTATTAATTAGAAGGAAATAATTAGAAAATATTGTAAGATAATAAGTTCGCTTTCTTCAGTTTAATAATTCATACCTATCTAAGATTGTTTTTTTTTTTTTTTTTTTAAGTAAGTGTTGGTATTTGTTTTCAAAAGCAATTATTTACATTTATAGCAATAATTACTTATGAATATACAATAACACGGAGAGCAAATTTAAATAATATGTTGTTTTGTCCTTGGAAACGAAAAATTGTTTAACAATACTTGTTTATTCATAACTTATTGGTATATTTTCATTAAATTTTAATTTAGTTTTATTAGACATTTGTTATTAGTTATGTTATAGTTGATGTTTTTTTTTTTATTCAAGAGAAATTTGAATAAGAGGATGATTTCAGATCTATCTATCTATCTATGTATCTATCTATCTATCTATCTATCTATCTATATATATATATATATATATATATATATGTATGTATATTTTCAGACAAGAGAAAATAGTTGTCTCAATTTCGGAAAACCATTTTGAATTGTGTATTATAAGAAATAGTCTAAACTATTTAACAATAAGTATATGAACAGTTTCCAAGTTAGATGTTTTATCAAATATTAACCTTCTAACTGGGCATGACGAAATATTTCGTCATACACGAACTACTACTGTAATGGGCATGACAACATCTTTCGTCATGGAAATTTGCCGTAATATTTTGAAAGCTTTAAGTTTTATGTAGTTCTTATGCTAGAGTGGTTATATGCTCTAGCATATAAGGAAAGGGCATGTTTACAAACATATGCTCCGTCAATCAATCTTTGCCACTCACGAGTGGCAAAAATTTATTCCCCGGTTAACAGGTTAAAAAAATAAATAAATAAACGTTCGTAGCGAATTAACTTGAAACTTTGAGAGTTAACTTAAACCGCATATATTTCAGCAAATGTTTTTTTCCTGAAGAGAGAAAGTTTTCCAGTAAAAAATTCAAAAATATCAAAATATTTTGGATCACCCTGTAAGAAGTGGCTCTAGAAATGTATTTTCAATGTAGCATGTGATTATAAAGTTTCTTCTCATTATGTGTACAAATCTGTATGAGGCTACCACATATATTCATGGCGATATAAAAGTTTCTTTAAAAAATCGGGAAAAAATATCGTTTTTGAAATTGTAACACGTATGATATTACACCCAATATAAAGCCATTTTTAGAAAACTTGGCACACTTTATTAGACACAGCATACTCCGATCTGAATGAGCAATTTTATATATTTATGGAATATGGACATTTGTACTAAATTATTTTAAGTTCGCATGCGCAAGCTTTAAAAAAATTTCTTTTGTATAATTGAAAAGCCTCAAGGTATGAAACTGCGTTTATTAAAACTGCATGAACTCCATGACCACATACTACGCATAACTACATGAATTAAAAAAGTTTTGGGTGAGAGTGATAGAAGAAACTGTGTTTCAGTCCCTCTTTAAAATATATATATATATATATATATATGTATATATATATATATATGAGGATAGTTTTTTTTCCCCCCCAATATTAATTTATAAACAAAGAACACTGTATCCCCATTCATTAAATAAAAAATATTCGTGAAACCCCTTACAGTTAAGCTTTTACTTTGAGAGGAAATGAATTTTTAGTTTATTTTATCGTCGACATTTTTTTTTTTTTTAATTTACACAACGTATGTTTCGAATTTTTATATAAGTAGCTTAATAGTATTGGCTATTGAATTATGCAAGTGAAATTTTGTAAAAGCTTGCGCATGTGCAGATACAAATTATTCAGTAAAAATGCTCATATTTCATAACATATCTAACACTTTTGCATTCTGATTGCAGTATGCTATGCCTAATGTAATATGCCAAGTTTTCTAAAAATAGCTTTGTACTGGGTCTAATACCTACTTATCGTAATTAAAAATGTTGTAGTTTATTATTATTATTATTATTATTATTATTATTATTATTATTATTATTATTGTTATTTTTAAAGAAACATTTATATCTCCATAAACATACGTGGTAACGTTATAGAAAATTACACTGATAACAGGAAAAAGACTCATAATTACATGCTACAGTCAAAGCACATGTCAAGCATTACTTTTTATAAAGTGATCCAAAACATTTTGATTATTTTTTTTTTTATACGTTATTGGTCTTTTTTTCCCTTCGGGGTGAAACTTTTGCTGATGTATATGAAGTATAACTCATTCTTTATGTTCCTAAAGTTTCAAGTTAATTCTTGCAGGTTCTTTATACATATATGACAAAACAATACTTACAGTGTCCAGACACTTACAGTTGGCAGCAAAACTATTCGAGTGATAGCAATAATTGTTATGTTAAAAAAAATATACTTAATACTGTTTTATTAAATATATCCTTGTCGAATCATGTTCTTAGACTGACTAAGAACATGATTAGACAAACATTTATTTCAAAAACAGTATTAAGTATACTTTTTTTAATGTAGCAGTTATTGCTAGCGTTCGAATAATTTTGCTGCCGACTATATTGGTAAATAGTGTATTAAATTTAAAGCATTGGGAAATGCATTGGGATTGTTTAAAAGTTTCAATCTAATTCCTCAACATTTTTTAAAAATTCGGAAATATCCAAATACTTATTTTTAGATAGTGTATTATCAAACCTAAAAATTCACAAACACATAAAGAGAAATTATCTGGATCAAAAATAGAACAATAATTCAATAAAATTGTGAATCATATCGTGACGAATTGCTTCCCTTTAGATAAAAAAGAAGTCTTTGAAGTATTTACTGATAAAAAATTTCCAATAACAGTGTTATGTGATTCATTATATATTTTTTTCTTTCTTTTTTTTTTTTTTTTTTTTTTTTTCTTTTTAGTAATGTGAGTTAAGATTGTTCCTTTTTTAATACCAAAATTATTTAATAACTGGTGTACTGTAAGAAATTTTTTTTAAGGAATAAAATATTTGTGTAATTTTCCTACAGAAAAATTTTATTTTTGTTTTCGAAAATTACAGAAATTTTTAGTGTAAAATTACATTTAAATTTTCACATCTTATTCTGTTACAATAACATTTTTCTGTAATCACCCTGCTAAAAAAAAAAAAAAAAAAAAAAAAAAAAAAAAAAATGCAGAAATTTTTTTAAAAGAAAAAAAAAAAGACTGCACAAAGCTGCAGGTAATTTTAAGGTATTTGGAACAATAAAAAGTTTAAGGGAAATAAAAATTACTTGCTTGCAAATTGCAGTTATTCTACGGATATATATATATATATATATATATATATATATATTTTAGCTAGGCAGATAAAGTCTGTAACCATTGTTACAGACTTAATCTTAAAGATACAGTTTTTTTTTCTGTTTTACATATGTGAATAATTCATACAAAAACAGGATTAATAAGTGCTAAGTAGCAGGAGAAATTGGGCTCCGTGGCTAAATGGTAACATCGTAACCTAATGGCAATTTTGTTGAGAAGAATTTTTCTTTAATATAATAGACTTATTTTTACCAGTATAGATCAAACGTTATACTTCAAATATATCAAAAATCATTTTTATAAAAATATATTCAAGCAATGAAAAGCATTTTTAAACATATGATTTGAAAATGTATTTATTGATCTTAAAACTACTGCGGAATGATTTACGTGGATTTTTTTTCAGTAAATGATTGTTGAAATGCAAGTATACATAGAGCAGTGTATAATTTGTCGCATAAAAAAAAAAAAAAAAAAAAAAAAATCTGAGTGAATTTAGTTGTAGGAAAAGGGGCATAAATCGAATTTCTGATATAGTGGGCTATGTGTTTGCTAAAGTTACTAATAAAATATATTTTTTCAATTAAAAACATTTTGCTGGAGAAACATTTGAAGGTCGTGCAATGCATCTGCCCCCCCCCCCTTTAAAAAGAAAAAAAAGCCTTTATCATCGCTAAAAACCTCGAATAAACGGCATTTTATGAAAAAATTGGTATGAAAAGTTAATGTTAAAATACACACATATACTGAAAACGTCTCTTCAAGACCATGAATTTCATATAAATAGTTTTTTAATGCAATGATCATTAAAGGGTATACATAAATATAAAATACACATTTCAAAAGTCTAAAAACTCAAGTATCTCCTTTAATAATCATCTTAGTGCTAAATCATCTTCCTTTTAAAATTTTAAAGTTGCCCACCTTAGCGGTCCCCCTAGACTCCCCGGGTCAAAACATTTTATACCAAAAGAGGTCCCTCACGAATTCCTTCAACACGTGTTTCGCCATTTTTCATAATTCCGACTCATTTTCGAGTTAGGAGGGGGTATGGGACTTTTGGAACACCCTGTATATATATATATATATATATATATATATATATATATATATATATATATATATATATATATATATATATATATATGCCAGGTCAATACAACTCATTACAGTTATTCTCATATACAGTTACTCAGCACTTTACAGGTAAAGATTAATTTTTAAAATTCAATTATTTTCATTAAAAAATCACTGCTATTGAAAATGAGTGTTAAATAAAATAAATAAATAAATAAAAATCAGAGAATTAGTTTGATACCATTAATAAAACCGTTGTAATATTATTTTCTGGTCGAAAAAATAGCATGATTCTTCGTCAGGCTAACAAAATTGGCGCGAATGCAGCAAGAAATGAGGTAATTCTACATATTACATAGCTCTGTGGCAATCGGTAATTATATATATATATATATATATACACACACACCCCGCGACAAAAAGATATTTACAAAGGGATTTTTCTCTGACTTTTCATAAAATGACATTATCTAAATTGTGCTTATCATTTATTATTATCATAAAATAACGCTATTATCGGACTAATTTCTTGTTTTAAGACTAATTTAGAAATGTTTTAAGACTAAAATTTTTCTAATTTAAGACTACACTCCGCGAAAAAAGATAGGAACAAAGGGTTATTTTAAATTTTTCATAAAATAACATTATCTAAATTGTGCTGATCATTTATTATCATAACAAAATATTATCATATCAAAAACATATTAAATATTTGAATCATATTCAAAATATTCATATTCAAAATAATCATATTAAAAAATTTAAAAAAAAATACCCTTTGTTCCTATCTTTTTGTCGCGGGGTGTATATATAACGATTGGAAATTATAAAACAAATATATGGAAAAGAAACTAAAACGTGGCGACATGATTGACTCTACGAAAACAAACTTAACGCAGTTTTTCTAAACATTATATAGTTACATAATTCTAAGTTTTTGCGTGTCTTGAATATCAATCGGTGAGTGCTTGAGAAAAGTAAAAATTATATTTCACTTCCTGACACTAACATAAATAACAGCAAAACGTGCTTTCTTAATTTTTAATGTAGTAAAATCGTCGTAAATAAAAAGAATTTTTCTAAAACTATTTACGAAAAGTTTATAAAATTGACTTTTTCCTCTTGGAATCTACGCTTTTGTAAGTTTATGGTAATATAAAAGTTTAATGCGAAAAATATTAGGCAGTGACTTTGTGAGATATTTTTATTCTAAAATAACTACACACTTTAAATTTGTATTTTTGTTCAAATATTATTTAATAAATACTGTAATTTAATAAATCCTTTTAAACAAAATATTTTGAAACAATAAGTTTATATTAAATAGTTAGAGCAGTTATAATTAATTTTTCGTAAGTAACAAAAATTGTTAATATATTCCATTTTCATGAACTTAATGTTTTGCTTCATGTGTTTCAAATTATTTTGTTCCTACATGAACTCTATTTTGTTGCTTCAGTAAAACACTTAAGCAGAAACTAAAAGCAAACTAAACTGCGGTTTATTAATTTAATGTACATTAAGTGACTTATGGAAATAAATTAAGTTTTATCTCAGCATAAATAATTTTGTGAAAGTTAATTGACAGGAAGTTGAAACGAGGAAAAATGTCAACAAAGTTGAGATTTTTTTTTTTTTTTTTTTTTTTTTTTTTTGTGAATAATATTTTGCTGATCCCATGTAAGAAAAGGAATTGTACATACAAATAACATTCATTCAACAAGAAAAATTTAAGTAGACAATATTTCTCATTTAATAATTTAATATAAAATATAAACTGTTAGAATGTAAATCATTAAATAAAAGTTTAAAAAAATAATAATAATGTAGATAATGTCCATAATTATACGATTATAATTTAAATTTGTCTACGAACAAAACTAGAAAGGTATGAAAAGTTCTAAAAATTTCTCAGAAATCTCTCAGAAAGTTACGAAAATTTCTTTAGAACATGAAGAAATGGGAATTTGTTTGATTCAATAATAATGAAATTTTTTTTAAAATTATCATTCTAGTAGGCATTTTCTTTCCTGAATTACACGTTTACGACTGGTTCTTTTTTTATATTTTACTACTATTTTAATGGGCCGAGGTAGACCAGTCGGTAGAGCGCCGGGCTCATAATTTGACGATTGCTGGTTCGGTACTCGAGCCGGCCAAAGACCGTCGTGTACACAAATGGTGGATGGTGCACGTAAAATATGTCGTGACCGCTCCCCATGTTCTCAGTCAAATTATACCTCTGGGGATCACCGAAGCGGGAGAGCCATCCTATCCATGGAGGTTCAAAATTACAATGGCATTACTCGGAACCTCCTACTGGGTTGAGTCCCAAACCATCGCCAATTGCCCAATGTGCAGCACTAGTGCGACGTAAGAAATAAACAACCAACCAACCTAGAATTTTACAGACAGGTCATTCTAAGACAATAACTCGTAGTTATTAAATTATGCAATCTCTAAAGTGAATTTTAAACTATGACTAAAATACTTATACAGTCGACGGAAAAATTATTAAAGCACTCGACCCCCTATAAAAAATTATAGTTGAAGTTCTGGGTTCGAGTCCCGGATTATAATTTATTAAAATTATAAAAAAAAACAATATTGGTTTTATAAATTTGAAAAAATAATGAGATAAATAATTAATTGGTAATAATAATTATTAATTAATAATATTATTATTCTGCAACAATAATTTTTCCATCGATCGTACATTGATTGTATGAATCGGCAAAAAATCGATATTTGAAAGATTTTTTATTAAAATCTATTAAAAGGACTAGGAAATTCTGCAACAATATATATTTCATCTGAAATGACATATTTATTATTTCGTGGGAAGGGAAATATTTTTCCTGTTCATATTTGTTGTAGTATTTTAATTTTGGTATTTTCTTGGCAATATAGACGATGCATTAAACATAGACATTGATCCGGCTCAGAATATGAAATTTTCTACTCTTGTAAAAACTTACAAAGTTTTGAATAATTTTTATCGACAAAATATTACATAACATTAATTATCTGTCCTTTGGTATTTTCTTGGCAATATAGATGATGCATTAAACATAGACATTGATCCGGCTCAGAATATAAAATTTTCTACTCTTGTAAAAACTTACAAAGTTTCGAATAATTTTTATCGACAAAATATTACATAACATCGTAGTATTTTAATTTTAGTATTTTCTTGGCAATATGGACGATGCATTAAACATAGACATTGATCCGGCTAAGAATATGAAATTTTCTACTCTTGTAAAAACTTACAAAGTTTCGAATAATTTTTATCGACAAAATATTACATAACATGAATTATCTGTCCTTTGGTATTTTCTTGGCAATATAGATGATGCATTAAACATAGACATTGATCCGGTTCTTTTACTCAGTTATGAATCGGATAAATAGAATGCGGACGGTATTTTCTTGGCAATATAGATATCGGTTCGTTATAAATAATTCAGCGATGTATTTTCATTTGTTCTTTCAGAGGATCAACTAAGTTTTCTAATTTTTTTTTGAAAAATTGCTCATCAGGTGAAAACTTTTCATCTTCAGGTGGAAAATCTATGACTATCAGGTCATAAGTCTATGATTATCACAGAAGATCAACTAAGTTTTCTAATTCATTTTTTGAAAAATTGCTCATCAGGTGAAAGGTGGAAAATCTATGAATATCAGGTCATAAGTCTATGATTATCACAGAAGATCAACTAAGTTTTCTAATTCATTTTTTGAAAAATTGCTCATCAGGTGAAAACTTTTCATCTTCAGGTGGAAAATCTATGACTATCAGGTCATAAGTCTATGATTATCACAGAAGATCAACTAAGTTTTCTAATTCATTTTTTGAAAAATTGCTCATCAGGTGAAAGGTGGAAAATCTATGAATATCAGGTCATAAGTCTATGATTATCACAGAAGATCAACTAAGTTTTCTAATTCATTTTTTGAAAAATTGCTCATCAGGTGAAAACTTTTCATCTTCAGGTGGAAAATCTATGACTATCAGGTCATAAGTCTATGATTATCACCAGTAAAAACGTTTTGAAATATTTCACTGAACACTTTTCTTTGTCATATATTTATATTGACATGGAAAAATATAACTTAGAAAATACAATATGTAATTAGAATTTTTATATTTGAGATAACATCTCGATATTTCAAATTTCACCACATCTTAGACTTTTAATGAGTCGTCATTTTAAAATGAACTATAGAAAATAATATAATTAAACAATTTTTTATAATCATTAAAATATTTTTTATAATTAAATTATTTTAAAATGAATCATAGAAAAATATTATTTATTTATTAATTAATAATTAATTAGTTTGCAAAAATAAATATGATTAAATCTTGGACTCGAAATAATAAATTAATTTTTAAAAATAATTTCTAACCAAAATTTAAAAAAAAAAAAAAAAAAAAAAAAAAAAAAAAAAAAAAATTTTTTTTTTTTTTTTTTTTTTTTTTTTTTTTTTTTTAAATTTTTGAAGGAAATATATATTTACGATATTGATAGTTTCAGATAAATATATTTAGAAATGATAACTTAGACTGTGTGTTAATTTTCGAAAACTCAAAGTAAGAATTTTTAATTTTTTGAAAATTCTATTTATTTTATCAATATTGAAATTATAAATAATATATAAAAATAAAAATAAATAATTATAAAAGATTTAAAAAAACAAATTTCATTCGAGTCAAAAATGTAGTTTTCATTTTGAAAATTAATTAACAATTAATCAATTAATCAATAATTTTCAAAAATAGAAACAATTATATATTTAATAAAAAATATTTAAAAAAAATATTTAAAAAAATAATTTTCAAAAAAAAAAAAAAAAAAAAAAAAAAAAAAAAAAAAAAAAAAAAATTTTTTTTTTTTTTTTTTTTTTTTTTTTTTTTTTTTTTAATGTTTATTGGATGTTAAAGAATATATATATTTATGACATTGATAGGATCAGATGCATTTATTATGAGGAAAAGCAGGTTATCAAAGATCCAAATATATTTATATTTGACTGAAAAGATAGATTTCCACCTGATGAGGAAAGATTTTCACAGGAAAAATCATTCTAAAACGGACCATTGTTTTGAAAATACAATAGTAAATATATATAATTAAAATTTTTTTGAGTTATCTGTCCACGGACCAAACAATGAACTTATATACGACAAAATATTTGACGATCGAGGCTGCTGAAAAATTTGCGAGTTTACCGGGAAACGCTAAAATGTTTTTAGACATTTCGAGAACAATATCCTAATTTAGCGATAACAATCGTAAGTTTAAGCATATTAAAGATTTCTAATAAAATATTTGACGATCGAGGCTGCTGAAAAATTTGCGAGTTCACCAGGAAACCGGACAAATAGAAATGCAAAGGATTTTACTTAATACATTATTTTTTATATTGCCATTCTGAAATGGACAATAGTAAATATATATAATTAAAATTTTTTTGAGATGACTCGGACAAATAGAAATGCAAAAGATTTTTACTTAATACATTATTTTTTAATTTTTTTGAGATGATTCGGACAAATAGAAATGCAAAGGATTTTACTTAATACATTAATTTTTTATATTGCCATTCTGAAATGGACAATAGTAAATATATATAATTAAAATTTTTTTGAGATGACTCGGACAAATAGAAATGGAAAAGATTTTTACTTAATACATTATTTTTTATATTGCCATTCTGAAATGGACAATAATAAATATATATAATAAAAATTTTTTTGAGATGATTCGGATAAATAGAAATGCAAAGGATTTTACTTAATATATTATTTTTTATATTGCCATTCTGAAATGGACAATAGTAAATATATATAATTAAAAAATTTACGAGATGATTTGATGATTTAGACAAATAGATTTTTACTTAATACATTATTTTTTATATTGCCATTCTGAAATGGACAATAGTAAATATATATAATTAAAATTTTTTTGAGATGACTCGGACAAATAGAAATGGAAAAGATTTTTACTTAATACATTATTTTTTATATGAAATGGATAATAGTAAATATATATAATTAAAAATTTTTTGAGATGATTCGGATAAATAGAAATGCAAAGGATTTTACTTAATATATTATTTTTTATATTGCCATTCTGAAATGGACAATAGTAAATATATATAATTAAAAAATTTACGAGATGATTTGATGATTTAGACAAATAGATTTTTACTTAATACATTATTTTTTATATTGCCATTCTGAAATGGACAATAGTAAATATATATAATTAAAAAATTTTTCGGACAAATAGAAATGCAAAGGATTTTACTTAATATATTATTTTTTATATTGCCATTCTGAAATGGACAATAGTAAATATATGTAATTAAAAAATTTACGGGATGATTTGGACAAATAGATTTTTACTTAATACATTATTTTTTATATCGCCATTCTGAAATGGACAATAGTAAATATTTATAATTTAAAAATTTTTCGGGATGATTCTGAAAAATAAAAATACTTATATTTTTTATAGTGTCATTCTAAAATGGATCATAATAAATATATATAATTCAAAAATTTTCGAGATGATTTTAAAAATATGATATCATAAAATGTTAAATTATTTACTCAATATAAGAATTTTTTTTAAATTTTTAATTCTAGATTTTTATGGATAAAGATTTATTTTTTTAAATGAAAAGTTTCAAGTGAAAAAACATTTTTTTTCAATATTGGTAAAAAATTTAACGTAAAAAAATGGGGCCGGACAAGGTATTGTTAACCGAATGGCTAACAATACCTTGTCCGACCCCATTTTTTTACTTTTAATAACTTTACTTTTATAGCTTCAAGCTATAAAAAATTGTTATTAAGATATATTAAAAGACTTTAAAAATACAAGAAGAAAAACAAACAAAAATATAGTAACAATAAAAAAATTTATTTACAAAATTTTACAGTTTATATACACATGTGATGAAATTTTTATGTACAAAATAAATAATATTTACAATATATAACACATGAGATGCAATTTTTTTTTGAAAAGAAGAAGAAATGTAAGTCTGGCTACTTATATAATATTAAATTATAATTACAATTAAAAAAAATTAAGAACTTAACTTGAATATATTTATAATTTAAAAAAAAATAAAGAAAATTTAATTATTTCGCGAATCAATGGTATAAAAATTTAATAAATTTAACTCGGATATATTTATGATTTATAGAAAATATTGACTTGTAAAAAATTAAGTTTTTACAAGTCAATATTTTCTACAAATTCTCTTAAAAATTTAGATTGCTCATTTTGTAAGCGTTGGTAACTCTCATATAATTTATCTAGTTTATAAGTTAAAACAAAAGAAGAAGATAATCTCATCATTTTTTCAATATCTTGTCCTGAACTATTGAAATTAACCAAAGATTTTTCCAAATTTTTTTTAACTTTTAGAGATAATTTTTTAACTTTTGAAAAATTATTGTGACTTACATTTCTTCGTCTCGGAGGCAAATTATGTCGATGGGAAGTCGATGCACGGGAAGTTGAGGTATGGTAAGCTGAGGCATGGGAAGATGTGAAAGTCTCTTGTTGATGATAAGTTGATGGATGGAAAGATGAGGCAGCAGTGGATGAGGGATGGACAGGTGAAGTGACGGCAAATGAGGCATCGGCAAACGAGGCATCGGCAGGGGAGGCATCGGCAGGCGAGGCATCGGCAGGCGAAGCGGCGGCAGACGAAGTGGCGGCAGACGAGGCATCGTCAGATAACCGATTCGGAAAATATCTTCTGATGAAACTGAGAGGCAAGTCGGGACTTCCGGAATATTCCTCGTCCTCGGAGTGGCTGGTCCGAGGCGGAAGTCCCAACTTTTCTTCGAGCCCTTCGAAGAAAATAGGCTCTCTGCACATCGAACATTTCGCCTGTCGATTATCGTGCACATATTTAAAGCATTCTCGTAAACAGGACTTGTGATATTCATGAGAACATCGCCGCAATATAAATTTATTTTCTTCGTCGATAATTTCCAGACAAATCGGGCACTCCATCGTGTTGATGTTACGGAGAGAAAGCAAAGAAACTGAATGAGAAAACGGAAAAGCCTCTCTATATATACTGCTCGGCCGTTTCATATCGGAAAAACGAGGTCAACGAGCACTTGACCCACGGGGGAAAAAAACAGGTTGAGAAACGAGTTTTTTCTCGAAGGAATGATAAGAAACCACTCGAATTTCTCTGGGAAAGTTTATATTCAGGCCGAGCAAAACAATTTTTATCGTGTAGATATCAGATGATATCTTGAAAATTTTAGGAGACACTCGACCTCATGTCAAGGATTCTTTCGGGATAAAGGCGAGAAAATAATATTTTGACGTCTCTTACAAAACATTAAGAATTCATCTAGACTTTTCCCATAAACTTTTTGAAGTGGCGCGATAAGATAATATTATTTTTAACTTCTAGAATTTCGATAAACTTTTTGAAGTGGTTTGTTTTTCGACCTACTCGAATATATTATTAAATAGCGATAAGATAAATATTTCTTTTTATAATTTTTCTAGAATTTCCCATGAACTTTTTTCAAGTGGTTTGTTTTTCATCTATTTGAGTATTTTTATCATGTCGTGATAAAATTATCGGTTTAAATGTTACATCAAATAATTTAAAATAACAAAATTGCTAATTTTAAATATTTAACACGAAATCTTTTTAAATTTTATGATTTTTTTTATGGATATTGAAATTATAAAGTATTCGCTAAATTGAAATAACTTTTTAAAAAAAAATCAAACTCAAAAGAAAATTTTATTTTATTTTTAAAGATTCTTCTATTTTAAATTTAAAAAAATAATTTTGACAAAACATTTTAGATTATATGTAAGAAAAAAATCAAATATATTTATATATAATTAAATTTTAAATTTTTGACAATTTTGTATTGTAGTTCAAAAAACTTTATATTTTTAAATTTTAAATGGCATCAAATGTTAGAAAAATCGATACATGAACCAAATTACCATTTACCTAATTTATATTTTTAATTTAAAAAAAAAAAAAAAAAAAAAAAAAATTAAAAAAAATTAAAAAATTAGTTCGAAATCGTTTAAATTATTTTCCAATTCTGCCGTTTGATGACCCGAGCCATTTTCTATTTTCTCGCATATATTTATCAACTGATTTTCCAAATATGTGCTTTGCCGATTATATATATAGTCGTTATTACCGTACTCGTTTTCAAACTCTGTAATTTGCCGATCATATATCATTTCGTTATTGCGATACTCATTTTCCAACTCTGTCTTTTGCTGACTATACATAATTTCATCGACGTCATTATAGAATTTTTTCTCTTCCGATACATTATTTTGAGACGATTCGGGAGACGGTCGTGCAGAAGAGAGCGAAAAATTTTCATCTTGAGAAAGATCTCGTCGCGGCGACGAAAATGATTCTTCTATGGAAGAAACGGATAAATTTTCATTTTGCAATCGAGGCGACGATTCGTCTTCCATGGATCGGACACTCAAATCCAAAGGTCGAATATCGTCCCGTTCGGGTGAAATAAAATCATCGGGTAATAGTTTCCACGGCGGATTTTGAAAATACGTATGGTTTTTTAATTTCTCATAATATTTTACAAAATCGGGCGAACTCACGATGATTTCGCGATTCAATATAGGCAGTGGGAAATGTCTTTCAGGTGGTGGAGCTTGGAGCGTTTCTTCCGGTCGAACAGAAGGCAATGTCGGTTGAGAAGGTACCAAATAAAATGTCAGTTGTGTTTGCGGCACCGATCCGTTGGTATTTTCTTCCGGAGACATGAAATATTCGGGATGAGTTTCGTGCAATAATTCTCGAGGATCCTCCGTTCGTGTCGCTTCGGGCATGTTACAATTATCGATATTTTGATTTTCTTCGCTTATGTGAGGCGTCATGGGTGGCAAATCGCAAAGTCTTTCTAATTTTCTCACTCGAGCCTCCAAAGGATTCACGCAATCGAAAGGTAATTTCGTACCCTTTCTCACAACGTCTAAACTGAAAAAACATTTTTGCGTCGTGAAAAGAACATACGTGGTACCGGCCGGGATTTCAAAACAGGTATTGGGAGACAAGATGAGTCGATCGTACTCCAATATGGAATCGACTGGAAAAAGTTTATCTTTTTTACTCAATTTCGGAGATTCGTTGAGGTAAAACAACAAAGGAACGTTCAAAACTTGTAGGATGTGACAAGTGTCTTTTTCGACCGTCCGTTGTCCGAAAGTGAAATAAGCTTTCACCAGAAAACAATTTTTGAAATAAAAACCGAGTCGAGTGTCCGCGTTGATCCTCGAGGAATTCGTGGGAGGTATTTTATATCTCCTGATGATTTGCGTCCAATTGATGCATTCTGGAAAAAATTCTCGAAAAGTTTGACATTCTTTGCCGATTTGAATGACGTTCTGCATGAATCTTTCATTCATGGAGCGTTTACTGAAGCTGATCACGTGGTCAATGTTCATAAATAAAACGAATACGTGAACGGTGAATTTATTCAAGATATATTTAAAATTTTTTTCGGGATAAGTTATTTTTCGTACATTCGAAGATAGAAAATTTGGAAATATTTCGGTTTTGGGAAAGACATGACCCGGTTGAAAATTCGAAGAGGATTTGTTGAGAAATTCAAGTCGAAAATTCGAAGACATTATGAAAAAAAAAAACAAAGTTTTTTTTTCTAGGCTGCTATCGACTGAAAAAAAAAGTAATAGGCGACACCGACGGTAGCAACGAGCAGTATGAAATCGAGTCGAAAAATTCCACCCTATTTATACGATTCGAGAATGACCTTTAAAACGACATGTTATGAAACGCGTGATTTTGAAATGCGCGATAAGATAACCTCGAGGTCGTTTTTTCCTTCTAGAACATTCTTTTAGGGTCGTGACTCGTTTTGAAAACTTTGAAATGGTTATTTTCGACACACGCGATAAGATGTGACCTCGATCTGTCACGCGTCGGTTTTTTTTTTCCTTCCAGAACATTCTTTTAGGGTATGAGAAAAAGCTGACCTCGCGACTCGTTTGAACTTTTGACACGATTCTTAAAAATATTTTCGAGATAAGATTATTTTTCCCAACCTATATATAAGGGGGGTTCGCATTTCACAGTCGTTTCACTTTGTTTGCGAGTCTTTCTAGCGATGGTCGATCAAGAATATATTTCTTTAGAAACTCCCAAAGTCGAAAGAGTCGATTATAATTACGAACCATCGACGCCGAGAGCACCACTTTCCCCGTATTATTATTTGGAATTTGATTATGCGGCTACCCCGTTTCAGCAAGATGAAGAAAACATGGATTTTTCATCTCCTCTCGTCGAAACACCCCCTTCGAGTTTAATCTTGGAAAATGTAAAGTACGAAGAAACAATCTCCGAAAATATACAGAATGAAGAAAAAAATAGTTTAATTTTGGAAAATGTAAAAAATGAAGAAAAAAATACTTTAATCTCCGAAAATATACGGAATGAAGAAAAAAATAGTTTAATTTTGGAAAATGTCAAAAATGAAGAAAAAAAGAGTTTAATTTTGGAAAATGTAAAAGAAGAAAAAAATGTTTCAACTTTCAAAGATGAAAAAACGGTCGAAATTTCTGCCGATCCCGAATCTACGGATGAAAAGAAAATTTTTTCAAAGTCGTCTCTGTCATCGAAAAGCGACCCTTCCGATTCAAAAGAAGAATGTCGCAATCGTTCGAAATCCTCTCTGACGACTTCGAAAGAATCCAAAAATGAAAAATCTTCTGTTCTCTGTGCTCGAGTTTCAAAAATCGAGAAAAAAAAGAAAGCCGAAAAAAGAAAAATGATAAAGCCTCTGACTGTCGTCGAAGAGTCTAAAAAAATGAAAAACGAACCGTTTATCGCACCGTCGGTCGAATTATGGAAAGCGGCGAAACAAAAACATTTGAAAAAATTGCCTTCTCCGCAACCGATCGTGAAAAAAGAACCTGCCGAATGTATTAAATTGAAAAAAATTAAGAAGGAACCCGCCGAATGTATTAAATCGGAAAAGATTAAGACGGAACCCGTCGAATGTACGAAATTGGAAAAGATTAAGACGGAACCTGCCGAATGTATTAAATCGGAAAAGATTAAAAAGGAACCCGTCGAATGTGTAAAAACTAAACTTGTATCGGAAACGAAAAAAGAAAATCTTTCTACGAGGGAGTCTAAATCATCAAAGAGAAAAATGAATCGATTGGGTGAAAAAGACGCGAAAAAGAAAATCGTCGAAAATATAAAATTGGAAACAATTCAAAAAAAACCTCAGACTTTGAAAAAAGAAAAATTTTTCTCCAGTGAACATAAATCGTCAAACAAAAAAATAAATCGACGTGCCGAAACCGATAGACGATGGTTAAAAAATTATAAAATTCCTAAAATCGATGATGATGAGACTAAGCGTATTTCGAAAATGAAAGAAGAAAATGTTTCACTTAACGAAGCGTCAAACGAAAACAATGACAATTATATTTTATATTTGCATCCATTTGAAGAAGATTATGATTATATAAATAATTTTTTGGAAAAAGATGAAAAAATGTCGTGCATTCATTTCGAGACGACTATGACTATATAAATAATTTTTTGAAAGATGAAAAAAATACCATTTTAATTATTTATGTATTTTTATATATCTTTTTATAAATTAAATATTTTTTTAAATGAATTTGTCTTATATATATTTTATATCTAAAAAAAAAAAAAAAAAAAAAAATAATTTTTAAATGTAGATGTTTTCATTTTTTGAAAATTAATTAATTATTAATTATTAATTAATAGTTAATTAATAATTAATTAATTTTAAAAAAATGAAAACATCTATTTCTCGGACCGAATCGAAAAGAATCTTTTATAATCTTAAATCTTTAAAGGAAAAAAAAAAAAAAAAAAAAAAAAAAAAAAAAAAAAAAAATTTTTTTTTTTTTTTTTTTTTTTTTTTTTTTTAAGGATTTGAGATTATAAAAGATTCTTTTCGATTCGGTCCGAGATGTAGATGTTTTCATTTTTGAAAATTAATCACTAATTAATTAATTAATTAGTGATTAATTCGTAATTAATAATTAATTAATTTTCAAAAAATGAAAGCATCTACATCTCGGATCAAAATGAAAAGAATCTTTTTATAATCTTAAATCCTTAAACAAAAAAAAAAAAAAAAAAAAAAAAAAAAAAAAAAAATTTTTTTTTTTTTTTTTTTTTTAAGGATTTAAGATTATAAAAAGATTCTTTTCGATTCGGTCCGAGATGTAGATGTTTTCATTTTTAAAAATTAATAACTAATTAATTAGTAATTAATTAATTTCAAAAAATGAAAACATCTACATCTTGGACCGAATCGAAAAGATTCTTAAATAATCTAAATCCTTAAAAAAAAAAAAAAAAAAAAAAAAAAAAAAAAAAAAAATTTTTTTTTTTTTTTTTTTTTTTTTAATGTTTGATGTTCAAGAAAATATATTTATAATGCTGATCGGATTGAGTAAATTTTCAAAACTAAAGATTTACCTTTTGTGTTGATTGCTGCAAATTCAACCTACTTTCGAAAGCAATGGTCGAAATAAAATTATTTTTGAAAAGTTATCGTGGAACTTTGAAATTTATAGGGTAAAAATAATAAAATACTTTTAAGTTATTTTATTTATAATATTTTTAAAAATAAAACGATCAACTCTTAAGAAAAATTCCAAAAAAATCTATCTTTGCCTCAATGTCCAACCCGTAATAGGTACTTCACCAGAAATGATGTCCGAAGAATATTGAGAAATGACGGGAACGAGAACTCGACTCGCCGGGTTCCGATAGCGATAGGGTTTTAAAAAATCTCCTTCCCAATCTAGACGTCGCAGTTTTAAAAAAAAAAGTATGAAATTTAAATGTACGGTTTGTCGGGGTAAGAAAGGAAATTTATTTACTGCCGAATGTAGACATCGTTTCCATTCGAAATGCGCCAATCGATTATATAATCAACGAAAACGGAACGCTTCGAAAAGAAAGGCTTCCGATAAAGATTCTAAGAATAAAAACCCAAACGTATCCATTTTACCGCCTTGTCCGTCTTGTAAAAAACGGTTTACTAGAAAAGATATCGGAAAGATGATGAGTCTGAAACATTTAGAAGAGTTTGAGCGATTACACGACCTCGATTATTCAGACTCCGAACTCTATTATTCCGATTTGGATTACACCGGCCTCAACGATTCGGATTTTTACAGAGATCGGTCGAGGTCTCGATCGAGATCCAGATCTCCGTCGAGATCCCCACCACCCAGCATACGAGCATTAAAATACTAGAATTATCGTAGTAAAAAATAAATACCTTAATTAAATTTCAAAAAAATACTATTTTTACATTATTTTTCCGAAAATTTAGTTAAATTTTCCTATAATCGACACACAGTCTAAGTCATTTTGAAAATTTAACTTGTCTTATCAATATCATAAATATATATTGTATTAAATGAAATTATCTTATAAAAAATTTAAGCGTAAAAAAAAAAAAAAAAAAAAAAAAAAAAAAAAAAAAATTTTTTTTTTTTTTTTTTTTTTTTTTTTTTTTTTTTTTTTACGTTTGATGTTTAAGAAAATATATTTATGATGTAAATTGGGTTAAAATATTTTCAAAAATGAAAATTTAGTTTTTGGATTGACTGTTGCAAATACTACCGACTTTCAAAAAATGATGTTAAAATAAAATTATTTTTGAAAAATAATTGTGGAATCGTGATGCTTATTGCATAATAATAGTAAAATAAGCAATTTAATTACTTTTCGATCGTTTTTTTTATAAATTTTAAAAAAATTACAATTTTTTTCAATAGATGCACAAATGAAAGTTTGCAATTAATTTATTGATTTTACGCGACGAGTTTCAATATTTCATCATCAGAATACTTTTCTGACCTCATTTATCGAAATTCCGTTCAGTTTTCTATAATCGACCCACAATCTAAATCATTTTTGGTAATTTGCAAATTCGACCGACTTTCAAAAAATGATGTTAAAATAAAAATATTTTTGAAAAATAATCGTGGAATCATGATGCTTATTGCATAAAAATAGTAAAATAAGCAATTTAATTAATTTTCGATTGTTTTTTTTACAAATTTTTTCAATATGTGTAAAATGAAAGTTTGCAATTAATTTATTGATTTTACGCGACGAGTTTCAATATTTCACCATTAAAATACTTTTCTGACCCCATTTGTAGAAATTCCGTTCAGTTTTCTATAATCGACCCACAATCTAAATCATTTTTGGAAAATTGCAAATCCTACCGACTTTCAAAAAATGATGTTAAAATAAAACTATTTTTAAAAATTAAACATCGAATCGTGATGCTTATTGTATAAAAACAGTAAAATAAGCCATTTAATTAAATTTCGATCGTTTTTTTTATAAATTTTAAAAAAATTACAATTTTTTTCAATAGATGCAAAAATGAAAATTTATGCGACGAGTTTCAATATTTTACAATTAAAATACTTTTCTGATCACATTTGTCGAAATTCCGTTCAGTTTTCTGAAATCAACACACAATCTAAATCAATTTTGAAAATTTGAAAATCCTACCGACTTTCAAAAAATGATGTTAAAATAAAAATATTTTTGAAAAAAAATCGTGGAATCGTGATGCTTATTGTATAAAAATAGTAAAATAAGCAATTTAATTAAATTTCGATCATTATTTTACAAATTTTAAAAAAAATACAATTTTTTTTCAATAGATGCAAAAATGAAAGTTTGCAATTAATTTATTGATTTTACGCGACGAGTTTCAATATTTCACAATTAAAATACTTTTCTGACCCCATTTATCGAAATTCCGTTCAGTTTTCTATAATCGACCCACAATCTAAATCAATTTTGAAAATTTGAAAATCCTACCGAATTTCAAAAAATGATGTTAAAATAAAATTATTTTTGAAAAATAATCGTGGAATCGTGATGATTATTGTATAAAAATAGTAAAATAAGCAATTTAATTAAATTTCGATCATTATTTTACAAATTTTAAAAAAATTACAATTTTTTTTCAATAGATGCAAAAATGAAAGTTTGCAATTAATTTATTGATTTTAGGTGACGAGTTTCAATATTTTACAATTAAAATACTTTTCTGACCCCATTTATCGAAATTCCGTTCAGTTTTCTATAATCGACACACAATCTAAATCATTTTTGAAAAATTGCAAATTTAACCAACTTTCAAAAAATGATGTTAAAATAAAATTATTTTTGAAAAATAATCATGAAATCGTGATGATTATTGTATAAAAATAGTAAAATAAGCAATTTAATTAAATTTCGATCATTATTTTACAAATTTTAAAAAAATTACAATTTTTTTTCAATAGATGCAAAAATGAAAGTTTGCAATTAATTTATTGATTTTAGGTGACGAGTTTCAATATTTTACAATTAAAATACTTTTCTAACCTCATTTATCGAAATTCCGTTCAGTTTTCTATAATCGACACACAATCTAAATCAATTTTGGTAATTTGCAAATCCTACCGACTTTTAAAAAATGATGTTAAAATAAAATTATTTTTGAAAAATAATCGTCGAATCATGATGCTTATTATATAAAAATAGTAAAATAAGCGATTTAATTAAATTTCGATCGTTTTTTTACAAATTTTTAAAAAAATTACAATTTTTTTTCAATATGTGTAAAATGAAAGTTTGCAATTAATTTATTGATTTTAGGCGACGAGTTTCAATATTTTATAATTAAAATACTTTTTTGACCTCATTTATCGAAATTCCGTTCAGTTTTCTATAATCGACACACAATCTAAATCATTTTTGAAAAATTGCAAATTTAACCAACTTTCAAAAAATGATGTTAAAATAAAATTATTTTTGAAAAATAATCATGGAATCGTGATGCTTATTGCATGAAAATAGTAAAATAAGCAATTTAATTAAATTTCGATCGTTTTTTTACAAATTTTAAAAAAAATTACAATTTTTTTTAATATGTGTAAAATGAAAGTTTGCAATTAATTTATTGATTTTACGCGATAAATTTCAATATTTCACCATCAGAATACTTTTCTGACCTCATTTATCGAAATTCCGTTCAGTTTTCTATAATCGACCCACAATCTAAATCATTTTTGAAAAATTGCAAATTCGACCGACTTTCAAAAAATGATGTTAAAATAAAATTATTTTTGAAAACTAATCATAGAATCATGATGCTTATTGTATAAAAATAGTAAAATAAGCAATTTAATTAAATTTCGATCATTATTTTACAAATTTTAAAAAAATTACAATTTTTTTTCAATAGATGCAAAAATGAAAGTTTGCAATTAATTTATTGATTTTACGCGACGAGTTTCAATATTTCATCATCAGAATACTTTTATGACCTCATTTGTCGAAATTCCGTTCAGTTTTCTATAATCGACCCACAATCTAAATCAATTTTGAAAATTTGAAAATCCTACCGACTTTCAAAAAATGATGTTAAAATAAAAATATTTTTGAAAAATAATCGTGAAATCATGATGCTTATTGTATAAAAATAGTAAAATAAGCAATTTAATTAAATTTCGATCGTTTTTTTACAAATTTTTAAAAAAATTACAATTTTTTTTCAATAGATGCACAAATGAAAGTTTGCAATTAATTTATTGATTTTACGCGACGAGTTTCAATATTTCACCATCAGAATACTTTTCTGACCTCATTTGTCGAAATTCCGTTCAGTTTTCTATAATCGACACACAATCTAAATCATTTTTGGTAATTTGCAAATCCTACCGACTTTTAAAAAATGATGTTAAAATAAAAATATTTTTGAAAAATAAACGTCGAATCATGATGCTTATTGTATAAAAACAGTAAAATAAGCAATTTAATTAAATTTCGATCGTTTTTTTACAAATTTTTAAAAAAATTGCAATTTTTTTCAATGGATGCACAAATGAAAAATTTCAATTAATTTATTGATTTTACGCGACGAGTTTCAATATTTCATCATCAGAATACTTGTCTGACCTCATTTATCGAAATTCCGTTCAGTTTTCTGAAATCGACACACAATCCAAATCAATTTTGGTAATTTGCAAATTCAACCAACTTTCAAAAAATGATGTTAAAATAAAAATATTTTTGAAAAATAATCGTGGAATCGTGATGCTTATTGTATAAAAATAGTAAAATAAGCAATTTAATTAAATTTCGATCGTTTTTTACAAATTTTTAAAAAAATTGCAATTTTTTTCAATATGTGTAAAATGAAAATTTTCAATTAATTTATTGATTTTACGCGATAAATTTCAATATTTCATCATCAGAATACTTTTCTGACCTCATTTATCGAAATTCCGTTCAGTTTTCTGAAATCGACACACAATCCAAATCAATTTTGAAAATTTGAAAATCCTACCGACTTTCAAAAAATGATGTTAAAATAAACTTTATTTTTGAAAATTAATCGTGGAATCATGATGCTTATTGCATAATAATAGTAAAATAAGCAATTTAATTATTTTTCGTTCATTTTTTTAACAATTTTTAAAAAAATTGCAATTTTTTTCAATAGATGCAAAAATGAAAGTTTGCAATTAATTTATTGATTTTACGCGACGAGTTTTCAATATTTCACCATCAGAATACTTTTCTGACCTCATTTGTCGAAATTGAGTTCAATTTTTTACGCAATCTGTTGAAAATGCCAGTCTCATTCCTGATGGAAACGGAGAGAGTATTGTAAAAAAAAATAATGAAAATACAATCAAACTCTCATAATTTTTCATTATAGCTTTGGTGATCCATTTGCTGGGGGGAAAAAAAGATTTCTGCAACAGATGCCCTTGACACTAATACCGAACGATGTGAAATCGAGGCAACGGACGCGACCGGAAAACCGGATTCTCTGAAGATTTTTCATTTTGAAAGCAAAAGGGTATAAAACTCTCTTGCAAAACCTAGTTTTTCGAATCTGACTCTGTCGAAGTAAAATTTAGATGGCTTGAAGATAAAACAACTTTAACATTTAAGACAGGTTATAAAAAGTTATATTTGAAAACGGCTTCCGAAAGTAATTGTTAATCTGACTCTGTCGAAGTAAAATTTAGACAGCTTGAAGATAAAACAACTTTAACATCTAAGACAGGTTATAAAAAGTTTAAGACAGGTTATAAAAAGTTATATTTGAAAACGGCTTCCGAAAGTAATTGTTAATCTGACTCTGTCGAAGTAAAATTTAGACAGCTTGAAGATAAAACAACTTTAACATTTAAGACGGGTTATAAAAAGTTATATTTGAAAATGGTTTAACATTTAAGACAGGTTATAAAAAGTTATATTTGAAAACGGTTTAACATTTAAGACAGGTTATAAAAAGTTATATTTTAAAACGGTTTAACATTTAAGACAGGTTATAAAAAGTTATATTTGAAAACGGTTTAACACTTAAGACAGGTTATAAAAAGTTATATTTGAAAACGGTTTAACATTTAAGACAGGCTATAAAAAGTTATATTTTAAAACGGTTTAACACTTAAGACAGGTTATAAAAAGTTATATTTGAAAATAGCTTCCGAAAGTAATTGTTACTTTTGAATATACTCAAGAAAATTCATCTTTGTATTTTTAACATAAAAAAATTACAATTTTTTTTCAATATGTGTAAAAATGAATGTTTGAGGTTAATTTTTCGATTTTACGTAACAAGTTTCAATATTTCACAATTGAAATACTTTTTCTGACATCATTTGTCGAAAATTGCGTTCAATTTTCTGAAATCAACACACAATCTAAATCATTTTTGGTAATTTGCAAATCCTACCGACTTTCAAAAAATGATGTTAAAATGAAATTATTTTTGAAAAATAATCATGGAATCGCGATACTCATGAGATAAAAATAATAAAATGACCCATTTAATTACTTTTCGGTCGTTTTTTTTTCAATTTGTAAAAAAAATTACGATTTTTTTAAATATGTGCAAAAATGAAAGTTTGTAGTTTATTTATTGATTTTATACGATAAGTTTCAAAATTCTATAGTTGGTTTTAAAAATAATACTATTTTCACTTTACTTTTCGAAATTCGGTTAAATTGTCTATAATCAACACATAGCCTAAATCGTTTTGAAAATTTAACTTGTCTGACCAATATCATCAATATATATATATATATATATATATATATTTTGTTAAACATTCACGAAGGATGAAAAAAAAAAAAAAAAAAAAAAAAAAAAAAAAAAAAAAAAAAAATTTTTTTTTTTTTTTTTTTTTTTTTTTTTTTTTTTTTTTTTAATGTTTGATGTTCAAGAAAATATATAAATGGTTCGGTTTTCTAAAAGTCTTCATAATTTCTTGACAAACAATTCTTTCTATGAAATTGACGTCAAGGTGATGACGTCATTGTTACTATTTTTAGAAAACTAATTGATTGACTTGCATCTCGGAGATTTGATTTTTTCGAAATTTTTGGAAAATGAAATCTGGCCAAAACCGATCGTTGCCCATGAAATTTTAATCGACAAGCGCCAGGAACTACAATAAGGAACTACAATAATATTTTTTTTTTTTTTTTTTTTTTTTTTTTTTTTTTTCCTCTAAAATATTTATATACGAGACGTTAGTAGTGTATTGCTTAAAACTATATGTTACAATATGGTTGCAGGCAAAGAATTAAAACGTTATTCCAATGCTCTCTATTGGGATAATTTTTCGTTTACGTGTCCACATTCGGACTGCGGAAAACTTCTCCTTGCGAAAGAATACGAAGCCCATTGTACAGAAAAACACGGGTTGAATCGTTTTACGTGTTGCGTTTGGTGTTCGGGCGAGGTAAAATTTCCTAGAAGGCAAAAAAATGACAATGCCGAACATCTCTTAGAATGTTATAAGAAATTCAAATTGCGTTTGGCTCTCCGTGCAAAACGAAAAATCGAAAAAGAGGATTCGTCATCATCGGCGATTCCGAAAAAAATAAAAATGACGAGTTTGAAATTTTTCGATTTCACACCCATGTGCGAAAAAGATTTGTTTTTCGGGCACGAGAAAATACCCGACATCGAAGAATATTACACGGAACCCGTTTGTCCTTTGGATCTGAGCGACGAAATTTTGTCCGTGCCTTTCAAAGACGAAACTTTGAATTTGGCAGCCGCGTGCGTCCAAAAATACGTTCGAGGAGGTTATGTGTGGTTGCATGTCATGATACGGGCGGTAGTTTACGAAAGTTTCGTCCGAGCCGCGGAAAAAGACAACGAAGATAATTTCGGCGAGGAAAGTGTCAAAACCATACCTTTTTCTTGTTGGTGCGACGGCGGAACCCAATCCGAGGCTCGTTTCAGACAACACAGACACATGATCGTCGTTTCGCGTTCTCTGCGCGATTTCAGACGCGTGTGGAAAAGGGTCGTCCTACCGAGAGACGCGATAAAGCCTTATCCCAAATTCAAATGTAAGAATTATAAACGGATCAAGTCCGAAATGCATCTGGTGAACGCGATGGGATATTTGAGCCAACGTAAATCCGGATGTAATTTTAATTTTCGCAAGGACAAATACGAAAAATATTACGACGAGGAGGATGTTTCTTTTCTCGACGACGAACAAAAAATTAAAAGGAAACATGGAAAAAAAGAAAATCATTTTTGCATCTCGGAAACATTACCTTCGGATTACAGATTGGTTTTGGCGACGATGTGGGACGGGGGCGTCCTAAAATTGATCGGACAGAATTATAACCGTTGCGATCCAAAAAAATTACTTTACGTTCCGATGAAAAAGACCGATTCGAAATGGAAAGTTCAAGTCAAGAACTTACCAGGGATCGAGATGAATTTGGTGTTGCCGGTGACCGAAAATGTCAAAATTTCCAAAGAGATCACGGATCGCTATTTGCATTTGAACGATGGGAAAAAATTATATTTTGCAGAACTGGGAAAGGAAAAACAAAAATATAGAAAGTTAAAAAAAGACGTCGATTACGCGTTGTTTTACCGAGCCGTGGAAAACGATTGGTGGAAAACTTGTCCGAGACAGCAAGCGTGTTTGGACTGTGCGAAACCGATCATGGAACGTTGCAACGAATTGGAAAATGAAATCAGGGAATGGAAAAACAAATTTGAGAATTTACGAGTGGAAAACGAATTGCGCCGCGAAGAAGAAAATAGGGAATTGAAATGTAAATTGAAAACTATGGAAGAGAAAAACGATTTGCTTCAAGATGAAATTAAACAATTATGGAAAAAATTCGAATATTTGAGAGAAACTGAAATCGTTGAACTAAAAAGAAGACTGTCTAAATATGAAAATGTTGACTAATCATAAACTTTAATGATTCGCGGATTCTAAACAACTTAATTTTTTCTTCGAACATAAATCGAAAAAAAATTTTGATTTATTTTTCATTTTCAAAAATTTGATTAAAAAAAAAAAAAAAAAAAAAAAAAAAAAAATTTTTTTTTTTTTTTTTTTTTTTTTTTTTTTTTTTTTATGTCCAAGAAAATATATTTACAATGTAGATCGGATTACATACATTTTTAAAAATGAAGATTTAGCTTTTGTATTGAATATTGCAAATTTAACCGACTTTTGAAAAATATGGTTAAAATAAAATTATTCTTCGAAACTAATTATGTAATTTTAAAAGTTATCGTGTAAACATAATAAAATAAGCAATTTAATTACTTTTTAGTTATATTTTTTAAAATTACATTTTTTAAAAATAAATGGAAAAAGGTAAAAAAAATTAAATTACAATATATATTTTTTTTAATTTTACATAATAACTTTTCAAAATTTCATAATTAGGTTTTAAAAATACTATTTTTTATATTATATTTCAAAAATTTGGTTAAATTTTTCTATAATCAATGCACAGTCTAAATCATATTTGAAAATTTAATTTATCTTGATCAGTACGATAAATATATATTTTTTCAAATGAATTTATCTTATAAAATTTTTAAATGAAAAAAAAAAAAAAAAAAAAAAAAAAAAAAAATTTTTTTTTTTTTTTTTTTTTTTTTTTTTTTTTTTTTTTTTTTTTCGATGTTGAAAAAAATATATTTATAATACAGATAGGATTATCATTTTCAAAAATGAAGACTTTGCTTTCATGTTGACTATTGCAAATTCAACCAACTTTCGAAAAATGTGGTTAAATTAAAAATTATTTTCAAAACTAATTATGAAATATTAAAATCATCGATAAAAAATATTTTAGGAGAAATTTCGGAAAAATAAATACTCAAATAAAATTTTACTTATTACATTATTTTTTAGATTGTCATTCTAAAATGGACAATAGTAAAATATTTAAATTTTAAAAAGTTTTGAGATGATTCTGAAAAATAGAAATGCAAAGGAATTTTACTTATTACATTATTTTTTGCATTGTCATTCTAAAATGGACCACAGTAAACATTTATAATTTAAAAATTTTTCGGGATGATTCTGAAAAATAGAAAGTTACTTAATATATTTTTTGCGTTGTCATTCTAAAATGGACCACAGTAAATATTTATAATTTAAAAAATACAAATTATTTACTCAATGCAAGAATTTTTAATTTCTATTTATTTTATAGATAAAGATTTATTTTTTTTAAATGGAAATTTCAAGTGAAAAAATATGTTTTTCCAATATTGGTAAAAAATTAAACGTAAAAAAATGGGGTCGGACAATGTATTGTTAACAATACATTGTCCAACCCCATTTTTTTACTCTTAATAAATTTACTTTTATAGCTTTTAGCTATAAAAAAAATTATTTTATTAAGAAAAGACTTTAAAAAATAACAAATTATTAAATTTACTTTTAAAAAAAATTCCAAGTATTTATTAATAATTTTTTTTTAAGATTTATTTTAAAACTAGTTTCAATATTGGTTCATCGTTCGACGCAAAAAAATGGGGTCGGACGAGATATTTGTTAGCCGAATTTTTTTTTTTGGCTAACAATATCTCGTCCGACCCCATTTTTTCACTCTTAATAGAATATTTTTTACTTTTTTCAATAGCTATAGAGCCATTAAAAAACAATTTTTTTCTATTAAGAATTTTTTTTAATTTCTTCTCTGATCCAATCGGCGAAGGCGGCACACTCTTGCATGCTGCAATGGCATCTTTTCGTAGTATTTTTAAATTTGTTGTGATACCCGCAGTCTCGTACGTCGGGCATCGGCAGGTCGTCGAACTTCGGACAGTCGAAATTTTCCAAGTTGACCGACGGTATGCCGAGTTTTTCTAATAAATTTCTCTCTTCTTCGCCACCCTTGTACGCCACTACGGTTTTCTCGTCCGTTTTGTAATTTTTATACAAGTTTTCCATTAAAGGTCCCAACGTGTGTAAAAATCTCACATCTTCGCGATACTGCGCCCTCAAAGAGAGTCCGTGAACGTTATGCGAACAATATCTCACGGTTTTCCAATCGTTTGTTCGCCAATCGTTTTCTTTTATTTCGGGTACGAGATGATTCAAATGAAATCGGACGCAATCCACGCGAGGTTTCGTTATCCCCGCGTAGCCCAACTCTCTCGGGTAAAAAGATGCTTTTTTGTTTTTACCTTTGATGAAAAACCCGTCCAAGTCGATGACGAGACAAATATCGTTCAGATCGATGAAGTTTTCCATGACTCGTGAGAAAAAAAAATCAACTAAAAAATTTTCCGACGGCAAACAAAAAACAAAGTTTCAACCCCAAAAAAAACAAAAGTTTTCCGACGGCAAAAAACAAAGTTTCAACCCCAAAAAACAACTAAAAAATTTCCAACAGCAAAAAAAAAAACAAAGTTTTTCCGACAACAAACAAAAGTTTCAACGTGAAAAAAGCAAAGTGTGTCTGAGAAAAATAAGCTTGGACAAACTAGTTGCAGACTGCCGATATGAGAGAAAACGTCTCTATTTATACTCAAAAACCCTTGTTTTTACTAATGTTACCCCGTAGATATCATCTTGCAATCTGTCCTTTTGAACCGTTACCAAATATCACGCGATGTTTTTCCTTCTTCCTTATCAGAAACCTATTGACCTCGACCCTTGCTTTTTTACAAATGTTACCCCGCAGACAGACATCTTGCAATCTGACCTAAATACTTTGAATCGTTACAAAGATGTTTTTTTTCGACCTCCTTCTCGAAACCTATTGACCTCGCATGAGATTAATTTTCTCGTGATAAAATATCTTTTTTTAACCTTTTGAACTTGTCGGATCCACTTAAAAAATTACTTTGAACCTTTACGAAATATCACGCGATGTTTTTCCGGCCTCCTTCTCAAAACCTATTGACCTCGCATGAGATTATTTTTCTAGCGATAAAATATCATTTGTTTTTTTTCACCTTTTGAACTTGTCCGATCCACTTAAAAAAAATGTAGGAAAATATAAATAAATTTTTATTTCCATTCTCATACAAAGTTATTTATAAAAATTAAATAAAATTTTCTTCGTATGGATAATCTTTTAAACCCGATTCACCTTATTACTTTTTTACATTTATTTAAGAAATTTTTACATATTTAAAGAAAATATTAAAAAGTTATTGTTATTTATTTTATCAATATTTCAAAAATCTATAATTAGTTTTCAAAATTAATTCTATAATTAGTTTTTAAAATTAATTCTATAATTAGTTTTTAAAATTAATTAATTAGTTAATTAACAAATCATTAATTTCCAAATTTTAATTTTCAAAAATGAAAAACGACTACGTCTTGGACTCGAAGGTAAATTCAATTTTCGAAAATTTTTCTGACAGATAAACAAAGTTAAAAAAAAAAAAAAAAAAAAAAAAAAAAAAAAAAATTTTTTTTTTTTTTTTTTTTTTTTTTTTTTTTTAACTTTGTTTATCTGTCAGAAAAGATTTTCGAAAATTGAATTTACCTTCGAGTCCAAGACGTAGTCGTTTTTCATTTTTTAAAATTAGTTAATTAATTAACGATTAATTAACTAATTAATTAATTTTCAAAAATGAAAACGACTACATCTTGGACTCGAAGGTAAATTCAATTTTCGAAAATCTTTTCTGACAGATAAACAAAGTTAAAAAAAAAAAAAAAAAAAAAAAAAAAAAAAATTTTTTTTTTTTTTTTTTTTTTTTTTTTTTTTTTTTTTAAGAAAAGATTTTCGAAAATTGAATTTACCTTCGAGTCCAAGACGTAGTCGTTTTTCATTTTTGAAAATTAGTTAATTTTTATTTTATTTTATTTTATTTTTTCTCCAAAGTATAAAACTATATATAAATATTTATTTCTACCGAATTTTTTCAAATATTCATTTTCCTGGCTTCGAAATGTTATGGTTATCGAAAGCAAATTGCAATTGAATAATTATTTTAGAAGTTAAAAACTAAAGCCTTACCTTTTTAATTGTTTTTATTATTTTTTAATCTTGTAAAAACATGTAATTTATTATTTTTTTAATCTTGTAAAAACATGTAATTTATAATTTTTCTATTCTTGTAAAAACATATAATTTATAATTTTTCTATTCTTGTAAAAACTTATAATTCTATAATTTTTCTACTTTTGTAAAAACTTACAAAGTTTCGAATAATTTTTATCGACAAAATATTACATAACATGAATTGTCTGTCCGTATTAACTTATATACGATAAAATATTTCGAAATTTACAATAAAAAGCATAGAATTCCGATTGGCTAAAGCGATGTTTTCTTGTCCTCGTACTCAGTGAGGTGCGAAACGGTCATTTCTCGGGAAATAAATTCAAGCTATTTTCAAATATAACTTTTTATAACCCGTCTTATATGTTAAAGTTGTTTTATATTCGAGCTGTCTAAATTTTACTTCGACAGAGTCACGGACCAAACAATGAACTTATATACGACAAAATATTTGATGAAATTTATAATAAAAAATCAAAAGCATAGAATTCCGATTGGCTAAAGCGATGTTTTCTTGTCCTCCCTCAGTGAGGTGCGAAACGGTCATTATAAATTCTGCCCATATATCTAAATATTACATAACATGAATTATCTGTCCACGGACCAAACAATGAACTTATATACGACAAAATATTTTTTAGGCTGCTGAAAAATTTGCAAGTTCACCGGGAAACGCTAAAATGTTTTTAGACATTTCGAGAACAATATCCTAATTTAGCGATAACAATCGTAAGTTTAAGCATATTAAAGATTTCTAATAAAATATTTGACGATCGAGGCTGCTAAAAAATTTACAAGTTCATCGGGAAAAACGCTAAAATGTTTTTAGACACTCAAAAATGAAAGACATTTCGAGAACAATATCCTAATTGAGCGATAACTTATCTTGATCTTTTTGTAATTACTGCTAGTTTGAAATTCTTGTTTGAAATTATAACGTAGAAAACACTAAAATGTTTTTAAGACACTCAAAAACGAAAGACATTTCGAGAACAATATCCTAATTTAGCGATAACAATCTATCATAATTTATCTTGGTCTTTTTGTAATAACCTACTAGTTTGAAATTATAACGTAAGTTGAGCTGAAAAATTTGCAAGTTCACCGGGAAACGCTAAAATGTTTTTAGACACTCAAAAATGAAAGACATTTCGAAAACAATATCCTAATTTAACGATAACAATCTATCATAATTATTTTCTATTGTTCTTTCAGAGAATTAACTAATTTTTATATCGTTACTCGAAAAATATTATATTTATGAAACTGGAAGATTATCAAAAAGATATTTTTTTATTGGAAAACGATTTGATATTTAAAAAGCAATCTCATTTGTTTTTTTTTGTAAATGATTTTGATTAGCGCGGTGTAAAAAACCCTTGCTTTTACAAAAGTTGCCCCGTAGACAGACCTGACCTCGCATGAAATCACGATACAAATATTTTTTTTTTCATCGTGAACCCGTCCCAAATACTTTGAACCGCGATGCTTTCGACCTCACGATCAATTTTGTAGAATTTGATTTCAAAATCTTAACCCCGATAATCTAGTTTATCTTTTTCTCACGCAAAGTAATTTAGAAAAAGATAAACGCATTTCTTTTTCCCCGTGACCTCGATTCTCACGAAATCACGCGACCTGATAAAGATACAAAGTGCAAAAAGTTCAAGTGTTTTGTTTTTTTTTCCTTTTCGAGAAGGAAGAAAAAGAAACGCGTTTTTATCGAGATATCAGAGGTCAAATGTCCCTCGATGCAAAGTTCAAAAAGGCGTATATATAGCGACGGATTTTCAGTCGGTCTTTCAATTTTTTGGCGTTCTCATTGCTCTGCATTTGTGAGTTTGATCTTTTTTTACATTATTGCGATGGAATGTGTAATATGTTTAGATTTGATATTACAAGACAAATATTGTTTAGCCTGTGGACATGCCTATCACAGGACTTGTTTGAAATCCTATTTTGATCATTTGTCGGTTAAATCTACTTTCGAATGTTCCATCTGCCGAAGAAATTGTTTTTATCGTTGGCTCGAAAACGATTTGAACAAGTCTCGAGTTTCAGACGGGGAGCAGAGCCTCGAAGTGCAAGAAGAGACATCGAATTCATCTACGAACTCTCGAGACGGTCCAGAAAATTTCCAATCTCCTCCAAATGATTCGGAGCCGTCGAGCACCCGCCCGGACCTGGAATTGCTCTCTTCCGAAAGAAACTTCGAAGTGCCAGAACAGACATTGAATTCCTCTGCGAACTCTCGAGACGACCGAGAAATTTTCCAATCTCCTCCCGATGCTGCTGAACCGTCGAGCACCGGCCGTCCTCTTCTTCAATCGAGATATTTTCAATCCCGACCATCGACTTCTAGAAGAAATGTAAGTTTGCCACTTTCTGAATCCTATCGTCTAGCTAAAGATCTCCAAATAGATTTTAAAAGGTCGTGCCTTTTACTTCATAATAATAATTTCAATATGATAAAATTAGTTTCTTTAAAATTTAACAAATTGAAATGCAGTGTCCGGGAAAAAGAAAAAATTCAACGTTTATTACTTAGATATGAATTTTTAAAAGATGAAAATATGAGTTTCTTAGCAGAATTTAATAAAACTTTTAATGATATTTTAATGAGTCGATAAATATTTTTTTTTATCTTTTATATATGCAACTTACATTTCTTCTACTTTTTTTGAGAAAAAAATATATTCATTTTAAATATTATTTGTTTTGTAAATATTATTTATGTATAATAAAACTTTTGTTATCTATTTGTATTTGTTTGTTTTTTTTTCTTTAAGTTACATTGAAAGTCTTAATGATTTTTTATAGTGTAAAGCTATAAAAGGTAAAAAAAAATTAAGAGTAAAAAATGGGAGTTGGACAAAGTATCGTTGATCATAGTTTTTTTATGGCCAACGATACTTTGTCCAACTCCCATTTTTTTGCGTTAAACTATTATCCAATATTGAATTATATTGAATTATATTTAATTTTTTTTTTTTTTTTTTTTAATTAATTTATTATTTCGAGTCCAAGATTTAATCATTAATTATTAATTAATTAATAAATAATATTTTTCTATGATTCATTTTCCATGTCAATATAAATATATGACAAAGAAATTTTATAACCTTAAATGTTAAAGTTGTTTTATCTTCGAGCAGTCTAAATTTTACTTCGACAGAGTCAGATTAACAATTACTTTCGGAAGCCGCTTTCAAATATAACTTTTTATAACCTGTCTTAAATGTTAAAGTTGTTTTTCGGAAGCCGTTTTCAAATATAACTTTTTATAACCCGTCTTAAACTTTTTATAACCTGTCTTGCAGTGAAGTATTTCAAAATGTTTTTAATGGTGATAATCATAGACTTATCACCTGATAGTCATAGATTTTTCACCTGAAAATGAAAAGTTTCCACTTGAAAAAGAAAGATTTTCACCTGAAGATGAGCAATTTTTCAAAAAATGAATTAGAAAAACTTAGTTGATCCTCTGAAAGAACAAATGAAAATACATCGCTGAATTATTTATAACGAAGCGAAAGGGCCGAACCGATATCTATATTGCCAAGAAAATACCGTCCGCATTCTATTTATCCGATTCATAACCGAGTAAAAGAACCGGATCAATGTCTATGTTTAATGCATCATCCATATTGCCTTGGATCTGAGCGATGAAAATTTGTCCGTGCCTTTCAAAGACGATAAAAAATAATGCATGTAAAATTTTATTTTTTTAGAATCATCCCTAAAACTTTTAAAATTTAAATATTTACTATTGTCCATTTTAGATGGCAATATAAAAATATTTTTATTTTTCAGAATCATCTCAAAACTTTTTTTAATTTAAATATTTACTATTGTCCATTTTAGAATGAAAATATAAAAAATAGAGTAAAATTCTATTTGAGTCTTTATTTTTCCGAATCAATCCTAATTTTTTTTAATTAAAAATGTTTACTATGGTCCATTTTAGAATGGTCTTTATTTTCCCGAATTACCGTGAATTTTTTTTTAAATTACAAATATTTACTATGGTCTATTTTAGAATGATGATAAAAAAATTAATTCGTCTTAATTTCCAAATCTTTTACTTATCTCAAAAAATTTTTAGATTATAAATATTTACTATGGTGAATTTTAGAATGATTTTTCCCCATCAGGTGGAAATCTTTCTCCATCAGGTGGAAATCTTTCTCCATCAGGTGGAAATCTTTCTCCATCAGGTGGAAATCTTTCCTCATCGGATGAAAAATAACTTACATAAACATAATATTCTTCAAGTTTGCAGCATACCTTTCTTTGTCATATACGTTAATTGGTGTTGACATTAAAAATATAAATTAGAAAATACTATGTCCAAGTCCATTTGAATGGATAATGAAATTATTATATTAATTATTTTCACCTTTAATCTTTAAAGAAATGGGGAAAATATAACTCTGAAAATATTACATATAAATTTGAATGAAAAGTTTTATATATGTTTTTTAACCCTCACTCTTTCAGTTAGTCAAAAATAAATATATTTTCATCTTTGATAACCTGCTTTTCGTCACAATAAATTTATCTAGTCCTATCAATATCATATATATTAAAATTCAACCAACACTTGGGAGAAAAAAAAAAAAAAAAAAAAAAAAAAAAAAAAATTTTTTTTTTTTTTTTTTTTTTTTTTTTTTTTTTTTTTGAAAATTAAATTTTCCTTTGAGTCTAAGATGTAGTCTCTTGGACTCGAAGAAAAATTCAACTTTTTTTTTTTTTTTTTTTTTTCAAGTTAATTATTAATTTTAAAGAAAATAATTTCTTTGTTTTATAAATTTAAATAATCTCAAGTTTTTAAAAAATTATAGATATCAATCAAAATTATATTATTTAATATTTGTTAGACAAACTTTCGTATTCGATTTAAAATTTTCTTCAAGTTAGGTTTTTCGTCCATCAACCAAAGGTTATCCACTTTCCGTCTTTGGATACGGTAATTTTTGAAATCTCTACCAACTGTTCTCTAATCCAGTTTGCATAAGCGGCACATCTCTCTTTGGGACACGAAAATTTTTTATTAACATCGCGGGCGTGGTAATCGCATTTCTTTTTTTCCGGCATCGGTAAACATTTAAAGTCGGGACATCCAAAGTTTTCGAGATTGACTGTGGGTATTTTGAGAGAATCCATCAATGCTTCGATCCACTTATCCCCTTTATAGGCTACAATCGGTTTGTCTTCGGTCTTATGCGATTCGTATAACTTTTTTATGTCGGATTCCATATTTTCATATTTCTCGACCACTTCTTGGTCAACGGGGGTAAATGGTAAACCATGCACTTCACTCGTCATATTTTTAATAGTCTCCAATTCCTTCCCAAAAAACTGCCGTCGAATTTTTTCTCGAATTCTCGACCCGTGCTCTTCGTATTCCTTTTCCATGCCGGCCTCTTTTAGAAATTCCTTGACACCTTCAAATGGGTTTTCGAATAATGTCTCTTGCATTTTCGTCAGATCGTACCTCTGTGAGTCGTTTGTACCGTCAATGAGGGATTCGTATCCAAATTCTCTCGTGAGAAAGAATTGGTAAATGGGAAAACCATCCATATCTACCACCAAACAAATATCGGATAGAGAAACATCCATAATTACCTTACCGTTTAATAAAATTAATAAAGTTACACGGAGTATGTTAACTATTTATATGTTTGAGTTGATGAAAAAAAAAAAAAAAAAAAAAAAAAATTTTTTTTTTTTTTTTTTTTTTTTTTTTTTTTTTTTTTTTTTTTTTTAAATTGATTAATTAATTAATTAATTAATTAATTAATTAATTTTAAAGAAAATAATTTCTTATTTATTTCATAAATGTAAACAATCTGAAAGTTTTTTAAAAACATTATAGATGCATAATCATATTATTTAATGTTTGTTAGATATTTTCAATTATATATAATTTTTCTTTTATAGCATCATCTTTAACGGTAGCCTTGGTATATTGATCATGTAACCATGCGTTTTCTTTTTTCAAACTAGTTTTTTCTTCTTTTAAAATATTAATTTCTTGTTTTAAGGTGTCATTTTCGTTTTTCAAAGTAGCAAATTTCGTATTCAATTTAAAATTTTCTTCGTGTAACCAGACATTTTCTTCCTTCAAGTTAGCTTTTTCGTCCGTCAACCAAAGGTTTTCCGCATTTAATTTGACATTTTTTTCGTTTAATTGGACATTCTCTTCATTCAACCTGTTTAAGTCTCTATTTTGCAAATAATCCAATTTTTCCCATAACCGTTTAATTTCTAAGAGCAACAATTTATTTTCAATTCGAAGTTCTTCTATTTGTCCGCATTTATCCTTTTCAATTAAAAGTTGTTCGATTTCTTTACATCCATCCGTCGTCATCTTTATTCGTTTTTTAAAAATGATTATTATCTATATTTTTTTATAACCAATATAGGATGTATACGTTGGGAGATGAATGATAACTATTGAAAATTGGAGTCGAATTAATTCGATTGATATTCAAAATTATTATTATTATTATTATTATTATTATTATTATTATTATTATTATCAATCGGTTAAATATTATAATGGATTTTTTTTTTTTTTTTTTTTTTTTTTTTTTTGTTGGGGGGGGGTCAGCGCTCGATTAATTTTTCTGGTGACTGTAAGAGAAGATTCTCAATACCGCAAAACTAAGAACTCTATTATATTTACGGTACCTAGCAATACAATACATTATAATTTAAAAAATGTATAATAATGATTATTTATTTAAAAAAAATAATAATAAAGTTATTACAATATTTTAATTTTGCAATAAAAGCAAAAAATATATAAAATACAAAATCCATCATGGATATTTTTCAAAACGCCCTAGCTTCTAAAAAATCAACTATTTTACACGGTCATTATGGCCGATATCCTTCTCTCGTACAGTTTTATTTAAATGCCATACCAGAACTGGAAATCGCATCGGAATACGAATTATTATTTTGGTATCGTCATCCCAAAAGGCATTTTTCTTCTCGTCGTCTTTTACGCGTTTTAATCGAACCTTCCTTCGATGCGATCGTACCTCACGATGATACGTGGACCATCGTGCTGACAAGTCATTTGCGACTCATCTGGGATCCCCGTAATACGCGAATCGAGAAATGCGAAAAACCCTCATCGTTTCTTATTCCAAAACCGATTCGAGCGGAAGAAAATCAAAAGATAGTCGTGCCTCCTTCGAGTCACGTCTGGCCTTATCTCGAAAGTTTTTCCGACGATCCAATTCGTATCGATTTGTCTTTAGCGGAAAACTCTCACGAAGCTTATTTAAAACTTTTAACGACCATCGATCTTCTCAACGCATTATCAGTATGGTCGTTATCGATTAGAGAACATTTACGCCGAGATTTAATTGACAAATTGAATCCGAACGATTCAAAACTCGATAATTTTATTATAGAAATTTTAACTCGATAAAATTATATATTTTTTTTACATGTATAAAGAATAGTAGATAAATTTTCTTTTTAATCGTTTAAAATATAATACACGGGTAAAAAACTTTTGACTCTTGGAATAAAACGACCTCTTGATCGATATCTTATATTTTCTCCATATTTACTTATATAATTGGCCATGGTAGCAACCTCTATGCCCGGACACGGATAAGGTAATAATTTTGATCGTTCGTGAGAATGATATACTTTCGGCACGGGTCTTCCGGTCGACAATACGATTCGTTTCACATGAGGATAACCACAGACGATACTAAAAAATCGATATTGAGATTTTCCTCGAACATATAATACGGCGTGCAAAGGAACATATTTATGTAATTGATTCAACCAATCGTCGATTTGTAACTTCCATTCGTACACCCTCGGAGAAATCAGATGGTCGCTAAAATAATCGGAATTACAAAAACGATGGGGATTAAATATTCTAGATTTCATATTTGCCAAATCTTGTAATGAAATACGTTGTTGTAAGGGTAAAGGTGCTATGCGAAATATATTTACTTCGGTCGGATTAACGGCAAAAGCAATTTCCAACGGTATACAACAATCATCGTTATTGCTTAGCCAAAAGGCTTCGGAAAATACTATAACACCTTGCGAAGACATGTTTGATAAACGTTTGGAAAATCCTATGCTTTTTATAAGGTTATAAAAAAAAAAAAAAAAAAAAAAAAAAAAAAAAAAAAATTTTTTTTTTTTTTTTTTTTTTTTTTTTTTTTTTTTTTTTTTTTAATAATATTTTAAAATAAACAAACTTTTCCAAGCCATATTATTATTCACAAATGGTTTTTTAAATAAAATTTTCGATAAAGTGCCATAGTTGCCACTTCGGTCGCAGGGCAAGGATAATATAAAAGTTTTGATCGTTCGTGGGAATGAAAAGTTTTTGGTACGCTAACTCCAGTCGAAATTTTAATTCTTCTTACATTCGGATAACCACAAATCCTTTTAAAAAACCAATATTGAGAACGTCCTCGTACATACAATGAAGTTTGTCGAGGAATGTGTACGTATAGTTGATTCAACCAATTGTTGATTTGTAACTTCCACTCGTAAATTTCTGGAGGAATCAAACGATCATCAAAACAATCTGAATTGTAAAATCGATCGGTATTATATATTCTGGATTTGATATTTGCAAGATCTTCTAAAGTCAAACTCTGATACGAGGGTAATGGAGCCAATCGAAATACATTTACTTCGGTCGGATTAATTGCAAAGGCAATTTCTAAAGGAATGGGTTTTTCGTTTTGAATATTCAACCAAAACGCTTCAGCAAACATACTGTTACGTTTAAAAAACATGATTTTCTATAAAATTGTAAAAAATATATACTTAAAAATAATCAAAGTCTTCTTATATATTTGAAAATACAGTCTTAAAAAAAAAAAAAAAAAAAAAAAAAAAAAAAAAAAAAAAAATTAATTTTTTTTTTTTTTTTTTTTTTTTTTTTTTTTTTTTTTTTCCTCAAGAATTTATGTTATAAAAAGATTCTTTATTTTAAAAAATTAATTAATCAATTTGTTAATTAACGAATAATCAATTAACTAATTTTCAAAAATGAAAACGACTACATCTTGGACTCAATTTTCGAAAATCTTTTCTAACATTTTTTTTTTTTTTTTTTTTTTTTTTTTTTAATTTTTCTTCGAGTCCGAAGTGTAGTTGTTTTTCATTTTAGAAAAATGGGAGAAAACTATGTTGATTGGGAAATCCTTCATTTTCAGTTTCTAAATCAATACGACTCGCATGAATTTTATACATTTCGATTTTTATTGGAATATCAAATTTTTTATAACGTACACAACATTGAAGAGATTCATCACAAAAGTTTTCATATTGATCGTTTTTTAATATTTTAAATAAAGGCACCCTTTTACACAATGTACACCAATTCTTTGAACTCGTTACAAAAACCATCATCTCCAAATCTGTTAAATTACAACATTCTATTATAAAATAATTTCTTCTTACATAACGTTCCTCCGCACAAAAAAACAATTTCATACACGTTAAACACATTTGAAATTTTTCTGGCAAACATTCGATCGTTTCAAAATTAAATCGAACGAAAAATAGAGAAAATGGTAAATAATTGTGGCTCAATATTTGAAAAACATTGTTTGGATAAATCTTGTTGTGAATATATACGATAAATTCTTTTTTAAATACAACGTCTTGTTGAGAAAATAATTGAAATAAATCAATTTTAAAATTTTTGAAATTTTTCCACCCATTATATTTAGTAATTTTAAAATATTTTCGACTTTGACGAACAGCATTCTGTAAAACGGAATTGGGTAAATTTAAATTTTCAATATCATGAAAATTATTAATATTTTTCCATATTGTTTTTAAACAAAAATCTTCTAGAAAAAAATATTTCCGTAATACGCGACAAGATTTAAAAGGATCGATATAATATACCAAATTATTTGTGGGATATAAAATATTTATTTTAAAACCACACGTAATATTTTTCCAAACATCTTTGTTAATAACGTCCGACGAATGAAAAACTATATGAATATGTGGTATTTTTGCATAATAATGTTTAACGCATTCTATTTCTTTTATAACTAGATTTTTTATGGCTTCATTATATTGATGAAATGTATTTTTTCGTTTTTCCAACACTAAATGATAGATAAATTTAATTTTTTTATTTTTATAGTAAAATCTAGACAAATAATAATCACTACCATATAATTCTGTATCTTCGTCATCAGATTCTTCATTACACATTTATATTATATATTTTTCGTCAAAATATCACGGTATTTTTTTTTCAACAATATTAGTATTTTCGTTTCCCTCTTTGTGCTCATTTAAATATTTTAACATTAAGAAATTTAATATTAATTTAAGATCCTTGTCGTATGATGAAGTATAGTAAAGAGTCAGTCCGATGGACATTAAAATGAAAATAATCCATAACATTATTCGTTCTTATTCTTAAAAAGAAATAAGTGTAAAAAAAAAAAAAAAAAAAAAAAAAAAAAAAAAAAAAAATGTTTTTTTTTTTTTTTTTTTTTTTTAAACTTATGAATTGTATAATCTCATTGAAATTATCTTATCCATTCATATATTATTTTCCAATTTCTTTAAATGTTGAATCTAAATTATTTCGTTCATGGTATATTTACACAATTGATATTTTTGAATTTTTATGGGATTGATGAACGTCTTATAATATTTCTCAACCTTTTCCTCAGTTAATACTTGAAATAAAGGAATTTGTTTGCATAAGCGACACCAATGTTTCTTACTTTTTACAAACTTTTGAGCGTTGTGCGCATCTACAATAGAGAAATAGCGATCAATTAAACACTCTTCTCCATAAAAAAATAATTTCATGCATAATTTCATGCATTTCAAACACATACGAATCCTTTTTTTATCCTTTACAAAGAAAGATCGAATATAATAAAATTGATCGGTTAATTCTCTTTTTTGAGACATGTGATACGTTCGACTATGAAAATAGTATGCGCTATATTTGTCGAATGCCGTATCTATTTCAGAAAATAATATTTCAATAGGCTTTTTTTTCAAAGAATCCTTAAAACTTTGTAATAAACTGTTATATGTTTCTTCAAACTGAGTAGTACGTACATTATATTTATAATGTTTTTCAACAGCTTTTTGTAAAAGTCTAGTAGGTAAATTCAAATTCTCGATATCATGAAAATATATAATATTATTCCATATCGTTTTAAAAGACCAATCTTCTAACGTAAAAAAATAATATTCCCAATACTCAAGTGTTATTATGTATTTATTACTTATGTTACCCATATCTTTGAGGATCGATTATACACATTGGAACTTTATCATGTTTAAAATGATTTGAAAAAATTGATAACGGCCAGTAAAGCTTATATATAGCTAAGTTACGCCCACGCTCCTTTTTTTTACATGTTTATTGTATTTGCAATATATGCTATAATACCAAATATTCGAATCAAAGAATATAATGTATTTTTAACCCAACATGATTGAAATGATGATAAAACATTTTCCCGTTTCATTGCAAAATCGTAATTCGTTATTTCTAACCAACCATGATGATCTTCTATCCACGATTCCAATTTTTGTTTCACTATCCGTGAAAAAGTTTCATATATTGTATCCACAAATGTTATCGGCATATTTTGACGAATACCCATAATAGTATATTCTCCGACAAAAACGAAAAATGTTACGATTCGACTCCAAGTTATATTTTCATTAAAAAGTTCATTCGCTACACCTACTAATACGTAAGAACATGTCGTATCCTCATCGTAATTATCGATTTCCGTACAAATCCTTTTTATTTCTGTCCCATAATTTGATCTAAATAAATCTAAAATATTTATTATACTGTTCAACACCTCTTTTTCCTTTTTATTTCTAGCCTCAACAACTTCGAATGTGTGGTAATTTTTCAATAAATATAAAAAAACATTTTTAAGAATATAATCCGTGCGGACGAAATCTTTAGTTGAATGATAGTTTTCATGAAACGAAGCCATTTGCCAATTTGTTGATATTGAGCATACTTTTTATATACTTTGTGAAGGAAAAAAAAAAAAAAAAAAAAAAAAAAAAAAAAAAAAAAAAAATTTTTTTTTTTTTTTTTTTTTTTTTTTTTTTTTTTTCCACATTTGCCTGAGATAAGAAATAATAAATCTTTTATCATCTTAAATTAAACTTTTTATACTGGGGGGTTTTCATATTTAGATAATCTTCTTTTCAATTCAACAATTTCGGTCTCTCTCAAATACTCGATTTTATTCTGAAGCGAGTCATTTTTGTTCTGAAGCGAGCCAATTTTATCCTGAAGCGAGTCAATTTTATTCTGAAACGACTCTTCCATAGTTTTCAATTTATGTTTCAATTCTCTAATTTCATCTTCGCGTCGCAATTCCGTTTGCACTCGTAAATTTTCAAATTTGTTTTTCCATTCCCTGATTTCTTCTTCGTAACGCCGTTCATTTTCCACTCGTAATTTTTCCAAATCGCCATTTCTTTTCTCCAGTTCTTTACAACGTTCCATGATCGGTTTCGCACAATTCAAACAATCTTGTTGTCTAGGACAAGCTTTCCACCAATCCTCTCCCACCACACGATAAAATAATATTTTTTCATCATCCGCTCTAATAATTTTCCGTTTTTTATTTCTCGGTTCTACAAAATAGATTTTTTTTCCATCGTTCAAATGTAAATAGCGATCCGACACTTTTTTGGAAGGCGAGAGATTTTCGATTACCGGTAATACTAAATTCATCGTGATTCCGGGCAAATTTTTAACTTGAGCTTTCCATTTCGAGCCGATCATTTCCATCGGAATCCAAAGTAATTTTTCGGGATCGCAACGGTTATAATTTTGCCCTATCAATTTCATGACGCCCCCGTCCCACATCGTTGCCATGACCAACCTATAGTCCGAAGGTAAACTTTCTGCGATACAAAAATGGTTTTCTTTCCTTCTTCCCACACCCGCTTTTTTCTTTGTCGTCTCTTCGGGAAAATCAATCTCTTCCTCTTCGTAATACTTACCGTATCTGTCCTTGCGAAATTTAAAATTACATCCTGATTTGCGTTGGCTCAAATAGCCCAGCGTATTCACCAAATGCATTTCGGATTCGATATACCTGAAATTCTTACACTTAAAATAAGGATACGGTTTTTTTATATCTTTAGGCACGACGACTTTTTTCCAAACGCGATTAAAATCCTCCGCAGAACGCGAAATCACAATCATGTGTCGATGCTGTCTGAAACGAGTCTCGGATTCGTTTCCGCCGTCGCACCAACACGAAAAAGGTAAAATCTTAATATTTCCGCCGCCATCCACCCACTCGTCTAAATCATCCTCGTTATATTTTTCCATAGCTCGAACAAAACTTTTATACGCTATGGCCCGCACCATGACGTGATACCAAATATAACCCCCTCGAACATATTTTCGAACGCATTTAGCAGCCAAATTCAAAGTATCGTCTTTGAAAGGTACGGGTAAAGTTTCGTCGCTCAAATCTAATGCACAAACGGGTTTCGTGTAATATTCTCCAATCTCAGATAATTTTTCATGGTCGAAAAAATTTTGTTTTTCGCACATGGGAGAAAAATCGAATTGCAATTCTTCCCGTAACGAGGAGGAAGGTAAAGTCTCTTTTTCATTTTTCTCTTTTGAGATTACACGAAACTTGAATCGTTTGTAACATTTCAACAAATGATCTGCGTGATCCTGTTTCGTACGACTCTCCCAAGTTTGTTTGCCAGAACACCAAACGCAACATCGCCTACTATCCAATTTATGGTTCTTGCAATATCGCATGCAATGTTTTTCATATTGACTCGAAAAAATACAAACTCCACAATGCGGACACGAAAATGTAAATTTATCCCTATATAAGACATTGGAATAACTTTTCAACTTTCTACCGATTTTTTTAATAGGAACCATGATGAAATAGATAAATTTATAAGATTCGAAAAACACGTAAATTTTAACAATGCAAATGTATGTAATAAAAATATATTAAAAAACTCGATAAATTTATAGAAAATATAATAAAAAACAATAAATTTATAAAAAATATAGTAAAAAATCTATAAATTTATAAAAAAACGCTTATTCTTCATTTATACTCACTTAATTTTCTTCTATGTAATTTTACATTGTTGAACGTACTGTCGCTTTTACACCAAAATTTCATATGCGACGATGGGGTTTTGCCAGATTTAAAATTTCAAAAATATCGAAAAAGCAAATCTCCGAGACTGAAGTCAATCATTTAGTTTTCTAAAAATAGTAACAATGACGTCATCGTTTCTAAAAATAGAATGTAGCAGAAAATGTGTTGTAAAAAAATCTTAGTTTAAGAAGCCGAGCAACTTATATATATTTGTTTATTGAAGAAAATATATATTTACAATATTGATAGGGTTTGAGAAGCAGAGCAACTTATATATTTGTTGGAAAAAAAAAAAAAAAAAAAAAAAAAAAAAAAAAAAATTTTTTTTTTTTTTTTTTTTTTTTTTTTTTAAATTATTGTGATGCCGAATTTTGTTTTTTAACAAACTGGAGTTCCAATTCTAAATCTTCATTTTTTCTTTTCAAACTTTCAATTTCATTTTGCAGCTCATCACATTCTGCCATAATAGGTTTTGTACAATTTAAACACGATTGTTGTAAAAAGCACGGAGTCCACCATTCATCGCCCACGATATAAAAAAATAGATAATAGTTTGTCTCGTCAGTATTAGAACGTCGAAAATATATCTTTTTTCCACCTGCGAGGTGAAAGAACAAATCCGTGGGTTCATTAGACGGTCGAAAATTTTTAGAAACTGGAAGTGTCAAATCGAGCCGTATATCGGGTAAATGTTTGACTTTGATACGCCATTTCCCGTCGATAAATTTCATGGGAACTTGCAATAGTTTTCTGGGGTCGGTGCGATTGTATTGTTGATGAATCCATTCCATGATACCTCCATCCCATTGCGTGACCAATGCCAATCTGTAATCTTTCGGTAGGGTTTCTAATATATAAAAATGGTTAGCCTTTCCACGTATTTTTATCCCGTCTTGAACAGTAAATTTACAGTTGGATGTACGCCGGCTCACGTAACCCAAAGTATTGACTAAATGTAACGCAGACTCGATGCGATTGTGTCTCGCGCACTTGAAAGTCTTGTAAGGTTTGTCTTCCGATGTGATTTTTTGTTTCTTGTACTCTTTGAAGAGTCTCTCGGTCGGGAAAACGACGATCATGTGTCTGTGTTGTCGATGACGCGTTTCCGATTCGGTTCCTCCGTCGCACCAGCAAGAAAAAGGAAGAGTTTTTATTTCACCGTGATAAGAATCGATAATATTTAAAAAATTCTCAAAAACAAAAGCTTGCACGATTACGTGAAACCATAGCGCATCATCGGCTTCGAGATATTTCCGCACGCAGGAAGCCGCTAAATTCAGGCCATCGTCTTCAAATGTTACCGGAAGCGGTTCTAATTCGATCGGCCAAATAGGTTCGTAACATTTCTTTGATAAAATGGGTTCATGTCCGAAAAAGTTTCGTTTCTCGCACATTGGCCTGAGATCGAAAAATGTCAATGTATCGGGTGGTGGATCAACTGAATCATTTTCACATTTTCGTTGTGCGGCAGCAATTACACGATATTTAAATTTTTTATAACATTCTAAAAGATGGTCGCCGTTGTCATTTTTCTTACACTTTTCCCACTTCCATTTTCCAAAACACCAAACACAAATACGTTTAGCATTTTTTTCATGGTTTTCTATGTAGTGTTTTTCATATTCGCAAAAAAGAACACGAACTCCACATTTCGGACACGAAAACGAAACCTTATCCCTACGCACGGTACTAGAATAACGCTTTAAACTTTTACTTTGAACCATGATACGACAAATAAAATTTCATAGGCAACGATCGGGTTTTGCCAGATTTAAAATTTCAAAAAATTTTGAAAAGCAAATCTCCGAGATTGAAGTCAATCATTTAGTTTTTCTAAAAATAGTAACAATGACGTCATCGTTTCTAAAAATAGAATGTAGCAAAAAATGTTTTGTGAAAAAATCTTAGTAGTTTGAGAAGCCGAGCAACTTATATATACATTTGTTGGAAAAAAAAAAAAAAAAAAAAAAAAAAAAAAAAAATTTTTTTTTTTTTTTTTTTTTTTTTTTTTATGCTGAATTTTGTTTTTTAACAAACTGGGGTTTCATTTCCAAATCTTTTTTTATTTATTGTGATGCTGAATAGAATATCAAGATAAGTATGCCTAGTAAAAATTCTCCACTTACCCTTTTTGATTTAAATAATGATGCGTTATCAATTCTTTTTAATGACTATATTGCGCTTCACGATAAACTAATGTTATTAAATTCACCCGATTTTCACGAAAAATTATCAAATCCTAATCTTTGGTCGATTCCCTACGATGAATTTTTCGGATTTCTGTATGCGATTCGAATCATGAAACCGGGTTGGTATCTCGACAATAACAACGATGCCTGTTATATATCCGTAGATGAAAAAAATGCGTCTTTATCCGCACGTTATTTTAATTATTTGAACGTTGAAAAATTAGACGAAACTTATCCGTCTCTAGACGATCTGATAAAAGGTGGTATCGATCATGTGAAAAAGGTAATTGAAAATTTTGATTGGGATTATTTTAATTATTATATTCAATATGAATTTCCGGAATTTTATTTTCCGGTCGATAAGATAGAAGACATCCAATTTTATAGCATATCTCCCAATATTACGGTCGCTGTGAACCATTCTTTGAAAATCCTCCGTTGGCCCGGTAATATTTTTATGGTAAAAGGTCCTAAAATTTATCATTTCAAAGAAAAATGTATCGTGACTATTGATGACGAACCGCATTATTCAATACGATGGGGGAAAAATAAAAAATTAATTACAAAATGCATTTACAAAAATCAATGTTTTTGTAGAAAAGGAAAATATAATCTTTTTCCCATAAAAGGTTATTGGAAAGAAGATAAAAGTTACAAGTATAGTATAACCAATAATAATTTATCTTATGATGAATATACATCGTTGTATCATAAATTATGTCTTTATAGAAACGAAAAACCAAAAAAAGTATTACCCGTTGATACTTTTTGGAAAGAAGATAAAAATTATCCTGTAACATTGAATGAAGAAAACACAATGTATGATTATAGTAAACATAATGTATTTTACGATCAAATAACTGAATTGTACAACATTAAAAAAGAAATAATCTTTAATAATAAGGACGATCGGAGATATACTCATTACTATTATAATCAAATTATTGATAATTAAAAAAATATAGATTCATTAAAATATAGTTTTAATGTCTTTAATGATTGAATAACTTTAATTTTTCAACAAAGAATTCGTGTCTCAAGTTTAATCTCAATTTTTCATTTTCCGTTTTCAAGTCTTGATTTTCCTTTTCTAATTTGTCGCATTGTATTTTAAGGGATTTTGCACAATCGAAACACATTTGTTGGTGATAGTTAGGGGTCCAATAATCATCGCTCACGATATTGCACAACGAATAATAATCTGTATTTTCGATTTCGGAGCGTTGAAAATATATCTTTTTTCCATCCATCAGAGAAAGGAACAGATCCGTGGGTTCACGAGACGGTCGAAAATTTTTAGAAACGGGGAGCGATAAATCGAGTGGTATATCGGGTAAATATTTGATTTTGATGCGCCATTTACCATCGATGAAATCCATAGGTAACCACAAAATACTTTTCGGATCAGTGAAACGATAACGATCACTAATCCAATCCATGATGCCTCCTTTCCATTGCGTGACTAATATCAAGTCGCTATTTTTAGGTAGGGTTTCCGATATATAAAAATGTTTCGGAGTGCCACTTTTAAATTTTTGATGAATATTAAATCTACAAAGAGATATACGCTGGCTCACATAAGTCAAAGCATTGACCAAACGTAGTGCGTCGTATATAAGAAACCTTTTCATAATTATTAACGTCGGCTTAAATCTTTTCTCGAAATCATGTAAATGTTTACGGGTCGGGAAAACGACGATCATGTGTCTGTGTTGTCTGAGGCGAGTTTTCGATTCTTTTCCTCCGTCGCACCAACACGAAAAGGGTAGAGTTTTTATTTCGCCTCGATAAAAATCCATAACGAATAAAAAACGTTTAAAAAATACACCCCGCACGATCACGTGATACCATAATTCATTTTTGTTTTTTCCAAGATATTTTTTAATGCACGAAGCTGCCAAATTCAAACCATCGTCTTCGAATGTTATCGTAAGCGGTTCTAATTCGATCGGCCAAATTTGATCGTAACATCTTTTGGAGAAAAGTGCTTCGTGTTCGAAAAATTGCTTTTTATCGCCCATTAGAGTAGGGTTGAAAAAAATGTTAACTTATCGGGCTGTTTAGCTATCATACGATGTAAAAAATGACGTAATTGTAACGTAAAAAAGTATGTTTTAAATATATAAAATGAAAAATTTTAAAAGCAGCAAATCATTAATATACATATTTTTTTTTATTTAAGTTAAAAAAAAAAAAAAAAAAAAAAAAAAAAAAAAAAAAAAAAATTTTTTTTTTTTTTTTTTTTTTTTTTTTAAACATTTTAAGCAATTGTAAGTTTTTTCCATGCTTTGTTAAAGTTTTCGAAATCATTCTCGTCGTTTAAATTCATATATTCATGCGATTCATTTTCTTCGCCCGTATAGAAATTTTTACTTTTTTCAATTACGTATCCTTTATCGTGAAGGTAACGACCCATTACCATTTCCTGAAGACCGCTTCGGCTATCTAAGAATGTTTTACGAGTTTCTTTCACACCACCGGGAGCAATTTTAATCAAAGACGAAGACTGACGAATTTGAGGTTGTCCGTGCTGGTTATTATCAGATATGCTGGTATAAACATTAGATGAAGCAAAATTCATAATATAACCATTTTGCGCGGATCTATGAAAATGTTGTAATGCATTTTCGTTATGATTATTATCAACCACAATCGAAGTAGAAAACATTTTCAACGGATCGAAATATGATATAAAAGAATAATTATTGTTGAAAATGCGTGATCCTAAATCGAGATTATCTTCAAATGAATTGTCAAAAAATGGTACTAAAGACATTTTTTGAAAGACTAATAAATACTTATCTTCAAAAAAAAAAAAAAAAAAAAAAAAAAAAAAAAAAAATTTTTTTTTTTTTTTTTTTTTTTTTTTTTTTTTCAAGAATTTAGATTATAAAAAGATTCTTTTCGATTCGGTCCAAGATGTGTAGATGTTTTCATTTTTGAAAATTAATTGAATTGTTAATTAACCAATCATCAATTAATAAATTAATTAATTAATTTTTAATTTTCAAAAATGAAAACGACTACATCTTGGACTCGAAGGAAAATTCAATTTTCGAAAATCTTTTCTGACAAATATATAAACTTAAAAAAAAAAAAAAAAAAAAAAAAAAAAAAAAAAATTTTTTTTTTTTTTTTTTTTTTTAAGAATTTAGATTATAAAAAGATCCTTTTCGATTCGGTCCAAGATGTAGATGTTTCCATTTTTGAAAATTAATTAAATTGTTAATTAACCAATCATCAATTAATTAATTCATTAATTTTCAAAAATGAAAACAACTATATCTTGGACTCGAAGGAAATTTCAATTTTCAAAAATCTTTTCTGAAAAAAAAAAAAAAAAAAAAAAAAAAAAAAAATTTTTTTTTTTTTTTTTTTTTTTTTTTTTTTTTTTTTTTTTTTTTAAATTATGATATCAAACAAGAATAATCATCGTCGGGTTTATCCATTTTTGAAATTCTAGCTTCGTTTATAAATTGAATAATTTTTTCATTCATATAAAATTTAACATTATTATCTGATATATTAATAATATCTGTCGTATTGTCTTTCGCAGCGACTAAATTATAACAAATATTATGTTTGGATAACGTTAAAGCCAAACGTACCAAACTGACATCTACATCGAAAGCATTAGAATTGACTCGCATGAAAAAATTCAACCATTCTTTAACAAGATAGGGTAAACGGAAATTTTTAGGATGAGGATGTGTTTCCCGAGCCGAAGTCAAACACCACGTTTCTAATTGGATTCCTTTCAAATAAACTCGTCTCAACGAAAATTGATCGTTGTATTTAAAACTTTCGATTATTTTAATGTTCGAATCTCGTTCAATATCGGTGGAGGTAGCTATCGATAAAAGATATTCGCTATTTATCATAGTTTTTTTCGCCGGCGTACCTTCCAGTAAAGCCTGGGCCAGACAGAAAAAGATTTCTCTGTAAACCAACCCCACGACAACCGTATCCAACACGACTTTTTTAACTTCGATGTCAGTCAGTAAAGTGGAGGATACGAACGAAACCGGTGTCCAAATGATGGCTGCCGGAACATGATTATATTCTATGTACCGATCGTACGGATGTAAAACATAAAGGATTCGATTCGGATTATTTCCGTTAATACTCAACGCTACGAGTTTTCGATTAACATCGGATGTTTTGGATGGCTTAGATCCTTCAAAAGTCAAGACGAAAGGCCATTCTATAATCAATCCTAAAACAAAAGATTCTAGAAAATTATCATTTTTGAAACTATCTAAATTATTAATCTGATTCGAAATATTTTTGTAATAAGATGTTAATACGTCTTGAATTAAAAGTTCCGGTTTTCGAGAACTCAATTTACGTTGGATCATACCGGAGGATATAACATTTGAATTCTTTGAAGATAAATTAAATTCGGGTATCGGTTTAAAGTCGATAAATTTAGGAATGGCTTCGACATCTTTCGTCAGAAAAGGTATATTAAAAATTTCGCGTTTGGATTGCCATTCCGCAACTATTTTAGAAACATATTCGATAGATTCGTCTGAAAGAAAACAAATGCGATAATAATAAGAGTTTTCATTATTTTCGTCGAAATAATATCCTCCGGGATAGGGTATGTCGTGACTATCTAAATATAAAATTGTATTTTTGTAAAAATAAATATTTTCGTATGCCGGTCTAATGGATCCTTGTATATACTGACTGATCACTTGAGGATCTGAAACATAAAAGGGTGTAGCATACAGATGTAACATGGTTCCGGGTTTCACGTCTGAACTAACGGGATAAATCATACGTTCTTTTCCGAGACAAATTGTCCATAAGTATTGTTTGTTAGAAATGACAGAGGCGGGTACGTCGGATTTGAAGAAAGATTTTAAAGCTGATAAAAATGGTTTATTCGAATCGATCGTTATATTACTCGATGGATACATGCGCGATATTGCCCACGTTTCATAGGGCGAATTTCCCAAGTCAAATACGATAATATCGTCTTGTATGAGAGAAACCGGACATTGATGAAATTTACTATAAAGTAATCCATAAGTGTTAAAATTCATAACTTTAATACTTGTTTTGAAAAGTTGCAATTTAGTTTTAATTTTTTGATGATTTGATAAAAAAAATTTAGATGTAGAATTTTTTTATAAAATCACTATAAAAAGAATCTTTATTTTTCTATTTTTGATAATCATGTACTGAACTTCTTTTTGTAAAAAAAAAAAAAAAAAAAAAAAAAAAAAATTTTTTTTTTTTTTTTTTTTTTTTTTTTTACGTTTTAGATTTTAACAACTCGTTTTCTTTATTTAAGATATCATTTTTGTTTTTCAAAGTATTGATTTCTATACCAAGCTCATCAATCAATTTATGTAACTCGGTAATCGAGTGCTTAACATTACATTCATCAATTTTTAAATATTTATTATTTATAAATAATTTATTAATTTTATGTTTTAATCTTTCATTTTCCTTTTTTAACATATCTGAATTACTCTTTCGTAAAATATCTATGTTTTCAGATAATTGCTTTATTTCTTCTAATAAAACATTATTTTCAGCTTGTAGATTTATTTTCGGTTCCTCCAGTTTACAGAATTGTTCTGACATTTTTTTATTTATTGAGTACTTGATTTTTTTTTTTTTTTTTTTTTTTTTTTTTTTCAATTAATAAAATCAAGCTATAGTCATTTTATTTTTGAAAATTAATAATTAAATAAAATTGTATGATAGCATTATAAAAAATAAAAGACTCGTCCAAATATGAATCATATTCGAAAATAAAAATGTTATAAAAATCATCACAAATACTATACATTTAAAAAACGTCGCATCCCAATCGGTTTCTTTTTTCGTCCAAATAAATTGGGTCAATTTTTTTTCTTTCCCTACATATTTATGATATTCGTTCGGAGGTATTGATTGTAATGCTATTAAATATTCTTGCACCTTAGATGTCATAAATTGTAAACGATCGTCGTCGTCATCATCATCATCTTTTAAAATTTCATTTTCCCAAATATATTCGGGTGTTATTTCGGGGCGAATAGGTCCATCTTCATAATAATTACGATCCAATTCCAAATTAATTTTTTCTATCGTTTCCTTACTAAGAACTTTCATGTAATCATAAGGATCAATCACATCCAAAGTTCCCATTATGAATTCGTATAAAGCATAGATCCCCGTAGCTATGCTTAAAGAATTTCCTAATGTCTCTAACGATAAGGTTCCTAATTTTTTAATACTCAAAGTCATAACATTTTTAAGAACAAGTTTAGCGGCAAGCTTATCGACGATATTCGATAAAAGTTTTGGTGCTTTTCGTTTCAAAAACTGTTGGACGGCATATTCAGAAATGTCTCTACCTAAATCTTTCGATAATTCTATCGTAATATCCCGTAATATTTCCGGATCTGGAGAAACAGAAGAAATTTGTTCATTGTCAACGATCGAACGTTTGATTCTTTTATTTTTTTTATAATTCATATAGTTTGGAATGGGTGGTGGACGGTCTTTCAAAGGTTTTAAATTACCCACTTTAACCGCTCGAATGGTCGTCGTTCCTAACAACCATTCTCCAAATTTTTGTCCGTCGGAAGACACGCAATCACCGTTTACAAAATCTAAACCGTACGCATCGCAATAAATTTTGTTAATTTTTAAATGACCATTGACGATATCCAATCCACCGTGAAAAACGTGCCTCGATGCCCTTTGAAATAGTTTTTCGGGCATCGAAGCGAGAGATTTTTTCAGAGGATTCGAAAGTAAGCAAGATCCATCGGGCGTCCATTCCGTATCTATAGTATGATCTTTACAAGACGCTTGACACGCAAATTCGTATTTGTTACCGATTCGGATCCATTGTAAAGGATCGTTTTCGGTACAATTTTCTAAATTTTTCTTAAAAGGAAAACATCCGAATCTTTTACAGCCCGTTTCATCCAATTTGTTCCGCACCACAACAATACATTTATCGGCTATGGAAGAAGGTATAAAATAATCGTCGTGGGTAGCCGGTCGCGTTTCTAAAATTGCGTTTTGAAAATAATGCGGAAAGTTTATTTTATATTTATCCATCATATAAACTTTGGTGAGTTCGGTAGCATAGCGTAAAGCGTGTGTGTATTCGGGTTTATTCATAACATAAACAAAAACTTTATTTTTCTTTCGATAAACAACTATTTTCTAACGCGGGACCTAATCCGAAAGGAGATGCGACACCCTTTCCCGTCAAAAAAACCGGATCGTCTTTCATGGTAAACGATACGCAACAATTTTCCGTAGAAGAGGAATCGTAAGGTTTTTCGATAAACCAACAATTACATTCGAGTGTCCTATACCACACTCCCCCAATGAGTTGTGCACGAAATCTTCTATATTTGTTTCGAAACAACCAACAGATAATCGTATATATTTCTTCAGAAGTACAATTTTCGGGTAAGGCGTAACGAGGAAAACTTGTCACTCGATAATGACTACTATCTTTTTTCACTAAAATAGTCCGTCCGCGAATAGCCAAATTATTTCGAGTATTGCACGCACAAGTTTCGGTTCGATCGAACAAAGCATAAGGATCAATTGGATAATGAATTATATCGACGAGTTTTACCTCGTAAACCCAATTTATAAATTCTTTGGGTACGCTTACGGGCACGATTAGCGAAACGTACGCCATAATCGAAATTATAAATTTTACAACGTATGGTAATAAAAGATCCTTGATAATGCCAAGAAGATACAGGAAAAATTTTAAGAGTAATGCGTCCCGAATAAAAAAGTCGGAAGTAAGTGAGAATGTAAAAACCTAATAATCTAGAATTGAAAGCTAAAGCCGAATTTCTAACTTTAATACGAAAAGGTACAAAAGACATTTTTTGATTGAAATTGCATTTTTATATTTGTTTTAAATAGTTAAATTGAGAAAAAAAAAAAAAAAAAAAAAAAAAAAAAAAAAAAAAATTTTTTTTTTTTTTTTTTTTTTTTTTTTGTGAAAAGATTTTCGAAAATTGAATTTTCCTTCGAGTCCAAGATGTAGTCGTTTTCAATTTTGAAAATTAATTTATTGATTGATGATTGGTTAATTAACAATTTAATTAATTTTCAAAAATGAAAACATCTACATCTTGGACCGAATCGAAAAGAATCTTTTTTATAATCTAAATCCTTAAAAGATAATAAAAAAAAAAAAAAAAAAAAAATTTTTTTTTTTTTTTTTTTTTTTTGTCTGAAAAGATTTTCGAAAATTGATTTTTCCTTCGAGTCCAAGATGTGGTCGTTTTCATTTTTGAAAATTAATTAATTTATTGATTGATGATTGGTTAATTAACAATTTAATTAATTTTCAAAAATGAAAACATCTACATCTTGGACCGAATCGAAAAGAATCTTTTTTATAATCTAAATCCTTAAAAGATTTAAAAAAAAAAAAAAAAAAAAAAAAATTTTTTTTTTTTTTTTTTTTTTTTGTCTGAAAAGATTTTCGAAAATTGATTTTTCCTTCGAGTCCAAGATGTGGTCGTTTTCATTTTTGAAAATTAATTAATTTATTGATTGATGATTGGTTAATTAACAATTTAATTAATTTTCAAAAATGAAAACATCTACATCTTGGACCGAATCGAGAAGAATCTTTTTATAATCTAAATCCTTAATTAAAAAAAAAAAAAAAAAAAAAAAAATTTTTTTTTTTTTTTTTTTTTTTTTTTTTTAAGTAAGATGAAACATTCTACATATCAAACATTATATCGAGCTCATTTAGGCGTTGTTAACGAAAGAGATTTATTAGAATCTCGAAATCAAGAATCCGATCCATTTTATCAAAACCTTATCGATCTGGTTATCGAAAAAAATGTACCCATTATTCCTTGGAATAACGACCCATTTAAAGCGAATTTTCTTTCTGGTTCTCCCCGTCAAAGATTAGACGAAACGTTTTTCGCTTTCGTTTTGAGAATAGCAGCCATTATTAAGGAAGAGGCATATTTACGCACATATCAAAAACCGGAATCTCATCAAGTCATCATAGCATGGATTTCAATTTTACGTAGTACGATATTTTGTGGTTTAGGTTTACTCTATAATATCAAATGGACTCCCGAATCTATTTTTCTTCATCTCGAACCCGCCATCGTGAAAATTTACAGCAAAGGCGATGCTTCGGCATTACGTCAACTCATGATTAATTTGAACATAACTTTTAATCAGGAAGAAGTATCTTATGCTGCCGAACGTTTTTTCGAAAAATTAAATTTTTTACAATTATCGCAATTCAGTCCTTTTTACTGGCGTTTCTTACATTGGATGGCCGAAGCCGTTGCGTTAAGGAAAGACGAAAATGCCATTTTATATAAAAATGAATGGAAACAATTATTGTTGGGACCCATTTATAGAACTCTTCGATGCGGAATATGCATGATACATTTCAAGAATATGTTGAATGAACATAAAATGCAATTATTGAACGAAAATGATAAATGGCCTCGAATATTTTTCGAGATGCATAATAAAACTCATCAAACCAGACGGGAAAATTATAAATTATTACAAGAACCCGATTATACCGAAACTCAGTACGAAGCAGATTCTGAATTTATGCGCCAAGCTTTATTGGCATCGAAATAAGACGATCTTCCTGAATTTTTCATTTTTCTAATCGTGTTGACTTGCATTTTATTAAACATTGATGGAGTTATGGCTACGCGGTCTTTAAACGAAAGAACGGTACAATCTCCGACGAATATTGGAACCGACATCCACCAAATCAGAAAAAGATTTTTTTCTATTTTTTCTGAAATATAATTATCATCATTATAATTATTATTGTTTAACGAGCTACAAATCGTAGAATCACATAAACCACCATATGATCCATAATAGAGATTGGGATTTATTAATACAAAATTCGGTGCCGGATTTGTTTGTTCCGGATCGATCGCATATTTAGACAGGTTATCATTTTGAAAACATTTAATTAATTGATCAATTGATTGATATGGTATATAAATATAAGACATGTTATTTGAAAAATTAATAGTTTGAAAATAATTTTTGAATTTCTTTTTATATTTAAAATAAATCAATTGTGAAAAAAAAAAAAAAAAAAAAATTAATTTTTTTTTTTTTTTTTTTTTTTTTTATTATATTAATTTCTTAATTATTAACGTATCGATAAATTCTGTTACCTTCGATGAATCCTTTTTAATAAATTCTTGAAAAATTAATCCTTCATCTATTGTAGGACAAAATAAAGATTGTTTTACAAAAGACTTTTCGGTCATACAATCGATTCTTCCCGTAAGAGTTTCGTCTTCTATCCTCGTTAATTCTCTTCGACACGGAGATGTTTTATCATTATTATTCAAATGAAAATAAGTACCACACTCGCAATATTTTCCATTCCAACCCATAAAAGGATAAGGATTAGGAATGTCTCTCAGACAATAATCTATTGAACATGTAAAAGGAAAAACGGAAATCATGGGTGTTCCATCTAAAGATTTAGATCCGCAATTACATCGGAACCTAAGATCATTTCCTAAAGGTTCGTAATAATCATCGATATTATCCCCCGCTTCTTCATTTTTTAAATGATCCCATAAAATATTTAAATTGTTATCTTTGGCTTCTTCATTTTTACAAGCTCTTTTCTTATCGCCTTTAAATATGACTTCATTCAACGGTAAACACGACCATCCTGCTAAAGAAAACATATGATAATTAACTTTTAAATTACAATTTTCTATACCTTTTGGTAAACAATAGGTTCCGGAATTTAATTTTTTATTCATAACATATATACGCTCATCGCGGTTATTATCGGTAATATGAAAAGGTACAAATTCGGTTCCATTAATACAAAATTTATTACAATCGCATGGTTCATTCGATGGACATTTAAACCCTTGTAAAGGACATATGGATTTCGTGATCGGATGAATAACTTTTTCGAACCAATCGATAGGTCGATCTTTATTGGTGAGATTAGGTTTGTAATATAAATTAATCAACGTTACTAAGATGATGAGGAGCAAAATCAAAGAAATGTATTTATTCTTTGCCATTCTCTGTTTAGTATTCTTGGCTTTCAATCTAGAAATTGTACCGGGTCGCCCATGGCACGGAAAATATATTTTGATATGGAAATGGAACGAATTCACACTTTTAAGAATCATTCCTCAAGATATTTTCATTTTAATCGATAAAGATTTATTATACAGATATTTATCGACCAATTCCAAAAATACGTATATTTCAGCAATTCGTTTGGACACACGCGTACAAAAAGAAATTTTACATTATCGATATTTACTAGATTGGATAAAACAACCACCCGTCGTTAAGCCTTATCCGCCAAATTTGTCAAACGAGTACGAAATTTTGAACCACGTTGCAAAGTCTTTGACATGATACGACAAAAACAATCGTAAGAACCCGCCGTATAAATTTTTAGGTTAGGATGATTTTCACGCAATTCTAAAAGAATTTTTTCGGAATACCATAATTTATACAAATACACAAATTGAATATCTGTCAATTTTAAATATAAATGAACAAATTCTAAACCGACATTACAAAGTGTATCGTTGTGTTCTCGTTTAACCCGGAAAGGATAGTATGGAAAAATGGATACAAATCGAGGCACATTATTAATTTGTGTGTTTGTAAAAGTAGTTAAAATTAAACCTTTAGCTCGGGGAACCAAACGGGTTAAAACGGGTTCGGTAGGATCAAATGCTACAAAATGGCTCAAGTTTGAATTTATTTCGACAACTTCTAACCAACGTCGAATAAAATATTCAGTTTGAAGTTTTTTCCCATATGGTTTAAAAAGTTTTAAATAATGTTCTCCAATCTTTATTTTTATACGATTAGAAAGAGGCATGATGAGATTTTTATAAACAATTTACAAGCTTTAAAGCTTTATTATATCCAAAAAGATAAAAAAAAAAAAAAAAAAAAAAAAAAAAAATTTTTTTTTTTTTTTTTTTTTTTTTTTTTTTTTTTTTTTTTTTCTTAAATTTTTTTCACCAATTTTTGTTTGTGTTTCATTTCTTCATCTCGTTTTCGTTTACATCCTATTTTCTTATTCGTATTTGTATTTTTCTTTTTTGATTGACGACCCTTCTTTTTCTCTTTATACAAATGATCGTTAATTCTAAATGTATATTTTAAACCGGGTAGTACCAACAAAATTAAATTTCTGCCAGTAGCATGTTTATGTAAAAGTTCAGCTCGAGTAAACCGTTCCCAACACGCATTATTTAAAACCATATCGGTATAAAATTTTAATTGCGGATCAGGTAAGTTCCAATAAGCAATATTTAATAACAAACAGAGTGTTTTCTTTTGACTTATAAATAATTTTTCATAATTAACACTTTGACAATCTTCCACATCCACTATCCAATTAGACACTTCTTTCTCACAAACATCTGCTCTGCAATATGTAAATTCTATATGTTCTTGAGCTTTATCCGGATATTTTTTTAAATATTTTACAGATGCACAAGATAATGATTTGTATTCGTTTAAATTTTTTATTTTACGATAGATTGAGTATTTTTTAGGATTTCTACATAAATACCTAGCTTCGAGAATTGTTTCGACCCAAATGATCCAACCATTACTTACGGTTCTTTTTTTAGGACATTCAAAAATGGAATGCCAAACGTTTTCTTTAATTTTATTAGTCATGTGCGTAGTAAGATCATTAATTTTCTTTTTAGAAGCTTTATCGACAAGATCGAAATCTTCGGACGTTTTGTAAATATATCTCTTTTTCGATAAAACGATCAGTTCTTTCATTCGTTGTTCATATTTTAATTCTCCGTGGGATAAATTTAAAAATGCATTGATTTGATCGCAGTTTTCATATGGCCACTTATGAACCATTAAACTATCGGTATCGGCATAACAAATATCGTATCCCAAACTTTTTATATAATGATAAGATCCGAGTAATTGATAACGCGCAATAGCGACAGTGGCCATTGCTATTGGAAGATAACCTATACGTGAATTTTTATTACCCATGACTCCGTAGAGCGAATTCATTAATATTTTTATACTCAATTGAGCATTGTAATGATAAATTTTTTTAGTTTTTTTCCATTCTTCCTGATGATACTGTCTCCTTTTTATGAAATGACTAATAATTTTAGGTAAAAATGCTTCTGCTTTCGTATTGATAACGATGGCGCAATCATCTTTATCGGGATCAAATTTCGGATAGGAAAAATTCGATACTTTTATCGTTTCCGTTAAAAAATCGGCGTCGGAATGCTCGCGATAAGGAATAGTGGTCATTTCTTGATACACCTTATTGGACAACCATTCGTCACGGGATACGATAGTACAAGTTCCATAACATAAATTTAAATTCATTATGGCAGAAGGATACATGCTCGTAAAATCCATATTGGACACATCTTTATAGGTTTTTTGAGGTACGCAAAAATTTAAAGCACCTTGGTAAGTTTTTCCTTTAAAAAATTGCATAAATTTTTTCTCATATTTAAAAAAATCCATATTGGCAAAATATCCTAGACGTACACCGTAAGATTTAAAAAATTCACACCAATAACGAGAATTTCCGTAATGAAGAGCTTCCACAGCATTGTATGGAATGATATTCGCACGTTGTATTAAAAACGATATCACTTCGAATTTTATAAAGAGACGATACACTAAATCCGAATCTTTTAAACAATATTCTAAATACGTATGAAATGTTGCAAACTCCCACGGTTCTAAATTTTTGGGTAATAACGCAAAACAATTTTCAACTTTCATCTCTTCCAACAAGTCTACGGCCAAACTATTTCGATACCAACCCCATATTCCCGTAGGATTGACCGCCATTTTCGTTTCTCCCGATAATTTCGCACGAGCCACATCCTCCAACCTAAAACTTTGACATTTCGAATTGCAAAATGTTTTAAAAAAAGTATAAAGATCCAATACGATTTTATCTTTATAAGTCGTAACTATTTCGGTACCCACTCTGAAAGAAGTGTAAAAATTGAGCACGGTTTTCAGTTTCAACCATACGAGTCTCACGAAAATAAACGGAAAATCATAATTATTAATATTGTAACCCGTTATAATATAAGCATCGTCTATCAAAGCATGAAATTGAATTAACATTTCAGACTCTGTGGCAAAAACATATTCGAATTCTCGTAAAGGTTTTTTCAATCCATCCGGACGTGTATACAGTACCCATTTTTGAAATCCTTGTCTTTTACTCCATTTGATTACACTTATCATAACGATAATATCCGATTCCAAATAACCTTTAGGAATATGATTTCCTTTCAATGGAACGGATTCGATATCAAAAGCGGCTATAATCCAATCCGGTTCATCTATATTATCGCGAATCAATTGTAAAGAATCTATTAAATTTCGAGAGTTTTCTCGTATTTCATACCAATTATAATAAAAAGAATACGTATCGTATAATGTACAAAAATCAATATAAAGTCGCGTCATCCATTCCTCAGGGCGAAAAAAATTAATTTCATAACGATTGAAAAATTGGCCGATATTTTTATGGGGGATAGTCGTATATAATTTGTAAAGTGGTTTTGACAAATAATCCAATTTATTTAAAGCTAACCTTTCTTCAAAGTATGGTAAAACATCTTTAGAATTTCCTATTTCCCGATATACGACATTATGACCCGGAAAATATTCTTTTATATCACGAACCAAATTATCGATGTTATCGTAACATACTCCAATCCATTCTTCATAATAACGTTGAATTTTCTTTTCAAAATTTCCATCTTTGTTTAATAAAGTAACTTGTACTTCAATAAAATTTTTATATCGTTTAACAAGTTTCCAATTTATAGCAAAAAACATGGAAATGTTCAGACAATATTTATTTAATATTTATGAATTCGGATAATTTTAAATCAACTTTTAAAGATTTTAAGTAAAAAAAAAAAAAAAAAAAAAAAAAAAAAAAAAAATTTTTTTTTTTTTTTTTTTTTTTTTTAATCAATGAATAAAAAATATAAAATACGGTTTTTATTTGAATGCAAGATATAGTTGTTTTTATTTTGAAATATTAAATAATTTTTCAAATTGAAAATTTAATTTTCAAAAAACTTTATAGTCTAAATTCTATTTATATAAAAATATTTTGTGTAATAAATTTTCCATTCGAGTTTAAAATGTAATTGTTTTTCATTTTTGAAAATTAATTAATTTTTAATTAATTATTAATTAATTAGTTGTTCGATAATTATCAATTAATTTTCAAAATGAAAACGACTACATCTCGGATTCAAATAAAAATTTAATTTTCAAAGATCTTTTATATCCTATATTTATCTTAAAAAAAAAAAAAAAAAAAAAATTTTTTTTTTTTTTTTTTTTTTTTTTTTTAAGGATTTAGATTATAAGTTTCTTTCAGATTCTGTTTAAGATGTAGATGTTTTCATTTTTAAAAATTAATTAATCATTAATTACTAATTAATTTTCAAAAATGAAAATATCTATATCTTGGACCGAATAAAAAAAAAAAAAAAAAAAAAAAAAAAAAAAAAAAAAAATTAATTTTTTTTTTTTTTTTTTTTTTTTTTTTTTTTTTCTCAAAGATTTAGATTATAAAAGATCCTTTTCGGATAGGTCCAAGATGTAGATGTAGATGTTTTCATTTTTTTTTTTTTTTTTTTTTTTTTTTTAATTAGTTTTTAACTTTTGCAATTTTTTCACAGTTTTTGCATTTTTTATACAAAGTAGGAGTTTCGTCTATTGCTCTATCTTGAATTAATAAAGAATAATAGACGGGCGTTTTACAACATTGTTTGTTAGGAGAATATTCAAACCATTTTTCACATTCATCTTTTGTAAATAATGATTCCATTTCTTAATTAAAAAAAGATGATACAATTCTTCTTCTTGTGTTTATTATTAATCTATTATTGGTATTTCTATGCATATGATATTCAAAATATACGGAAACCCTCAACGGGATCCCCTTCTAAACCAAAACCATATAATTTACAATTTCATTCGAAAAAATCTAACCATTTTCAATTTTTAATTAATGGAAAGATGGTTTGGGAACATAATTTGCCTAAAGATACTTTTATATTTCATGAAAATAAAATTGTCGCGATCGATTCATGTCATGGTGCTCAAAACGGCTCCTTTGTTCCAGCTCAAGGTAAAGTTCTATACGAATATTTAAAAACCAATCCCGAAATTAAAAACTTTGTCGATTTTAAAAACGATAGTCAATTTACCATTCAAAAAGGTTCCGTGTTTTATTTCGAATGTTTAAATGGATACATTGAAAAACTTCACATTTGTCCTTCCGGTTCAACGCTCATAGCAAATATATGTAAACCTGTCAATTCTTGTACGAGTAAAAAAGATGGAACTTTACTTCCCCATCTCATCGCTTCCAAATACATTTTATGTTCTAAAGGAGAGGAAATTATTAAAGAATGTCCCAAGGATGAAATTTTTCATCATAACCGATGTGAAAGCATAAAAGATTTAAATCATTACTGTAAAATTTTTCCAAATGAATCATTTTTGCTCAACGACGAAACTCGAGTCGAATGTCATAACGGAAAGCCCGTTTACGTTACTTGTAAACGAGGAACCAAATTTATCAATAATAATTATTGCGAACCAGCCTATTGTATCGGAAAACCGGATGGTAGCAAATTACCTCTTTCTGCCCGAAAAATGGATCCGTTTAATTTTATACCGGGATATATGACATGTCGACAAAATAAAATTGATACGATTGTAGAATGTCCGCAGCACTGGAACGAAAATTTATCGCACGGTGATAATTTAACATTTTTACCTATGGTTTTTGATGGCGAAAAATGTTCAATTCCCGTATTTTGCGAAAACGTTTATGCTAACGATGATCCGGACGTTATAGTACCCGTCCACGAATTCACCAAACACGTTAAAAATTGGAATCTGTCAAAATTATTAGATCACGCCGTCGGTTTTGCGTGTGAAAATAATATCAGAAAACGAAAATTATTACCTGCAGACTCACGAATTTCAAAACGATTCAAAATCGAACCCGCCTGTAAACCATCGATGCCCGATTTCTTATTACCCATCTATGGTGATTTTAAACATTTTTACGATTGTAATTCGAAAAAACATGTTTCTTGTCCCGATTCTACATTTTTTAACGGAATAGCTTGCGTTCCCGAACCAACAACAACCGCCTTTGAATACAAAGGGTTGCCTTTATTTCATTTTGATTCTTTGAATTTCGAATCTTGGATTAAACCATGGGATTATTCTAAAGAGCCCGAAGCCGCTTGTAAAGAAGAAGAAAATCCAGAGTTTAAATATATACAATTATATAATATTTGTTCCCATCTCGATTGTGTAAATTATTCTTTCGTATCTCAAATTCCGGATATAGCTATTCTGTTACCTAAAGAACAACGGGCAAAATGTAAGTTTTATGAAGATGAAAAACGATTGAAAAAAGAACCGGTGGATTTCGACTATCATTTTTGGACTCAAAAGGTAATAATCGATGGGGAAAAAGAAGAAAATTGTACGCCGGGACAAAAATTAAAAACGGGAAATTTTATTTGGGATAGTACGATATTTGCCACGTGTAATCTAAATCAACCATTTATTTTTTGTCCGTCCACGCATAGTCGAAGCATCGTTCCGATACCCGGTTCCGATTATTATGCTTGCGAACCTCCCAATTCGACAGATTACGTATTTAACCGAGCAGATTGGACACCTTTTGAAACGAATGAAATCAAACGTGTTTTACCTCTGGTTTGGAATAACGACAATCAACCTCATATTCGAAGAAACAAAAAATTGGGAACAGAAATAGTACCCGAACACGGTTTAGAAATTCCGAATGAACGTTTAAATTTATTTATCAGCCAGCCTGTTAAATTAGAACCTCGTTACAGAGTAACGTATCCACCTAACATAGCATTCGAATATAACGATCAACAACCCTACACCGCACTCGTATCGACTCAGGACCGAGGATTTCTAACGAAAATAAAAAATTTTACAAATAGACATTTATCATTTCCGAGATACAAACCTATTAAATTGGTCGAATCCTTTAATCAAAATCTGTACATTTAAATAAGTGAAAAAAGCATGGATGAACGTTCTTTATCTCAAGGGGTATTATTTTATTCTTCTTTATATATAAATTGTGTTCTTTTATGCATCGGCATAACGACAGGCCGATGGATTTTTGTATTATTAATTATTTTAACTTTAGGTTTAACGGCTTATATGATATATTTGATCTATCATAATTCGGATCATTTGAAAAATATAGGTAATTGGGCAGAAATGTCATTTTATAAGCAATTGGAAAAAATCAGAAGTTCGTTTTGATTTTAAATGAAATTATGAAGACTTTTAGAAAACCGAACCATTTTTATATTTTCTTGAACATCAATAAAAAAAAAAAAAAAAAAAAAAAAAAAAAAAAAAAAAAATTTTTTTTTTTTTTTTTTTTTTTTTTTTTTTAAGGATTTAGATTATAAAAGATTCTTTTCGATTCGGTCCAAGATGTAGATGTTTTCATTTTTGAAAATTAATCACTAATTAATTACTAATTAATTAGTAATTAATTAATTAGTGATTAATTAGTAATTAGTTAATTTTCAAAAAATAAAAACATCTACATCTTGGACCGAATCGAAAAGAATCTTTTATAATCTAAATCCTTAAAATTGAAAAAAAAAAAAAAAAAAAAAAAAAAAAAAAAAAAATTTTTTTTTTTTTTTTTTTTTTTTTTTTCAATTTTAATTTTCAAAATTTCTAAATAAATCAAATCTCAGAGATGAAGTCAATTTTTCAGTTTTATAAAAATAGTAACAATGACGTCATCACCTTGACGTCGATTTCATGGAAAGAATTGCTTGTCAAGAAATTATGACGAATCTGGAAAACTGAACCATTTATATATTTTCTTAAAAAAAAAAAAAAAAAAAAAAAAAAAAAAAAAATTTTTTTTTTTTTTTTTTTTTTTTTTTTTTTAAATGTCATTTTAGAAATTTTGTAAAACTATTCGTAATTTTCTTCGACATTTTCATTTTTAGAATTTTCCTCGATACTATCTTCTTTAGAAATTTCATCAGTAGTATCCTTTTTTGAGGTTTCGTCAGTAGTATCCTTTTTTGAGGTTTCGTCAATAGTATCCTTTTTTGAGGTTTCGTCAATAGTATCCTTTTTTGAGGTTTCGTCAGTAGTATCCTTTTTTGAGGTTTCGTCAGTAGTATCCTTTTTTGAAATTTCCTCAGTAATATCCTTTTTAGAAATTTCTTCTGTACTATCCTTTTTCGACGTTTCCTTAACATCGTCTGTTTTAGTTCTTTCCCTAAAATCGATGTCTTTTATACCCAGTTCAAATTTACTATACTTCATGGTATATGATTGTAACATATCGGGGCGAAATTTATCCCAATCGTGGTTTTGTATGCGTTCGGCTATTTCACAGAATCTCGAATCACATTTAATAATGTCTCGCCAAACATAATAAACTGCCAATTTATGCTTCAATAAATCATCCAAATAATCTTTTACACATTCGAGTTCATCGAGATCCTCATAACGAGTTAATTTTTTAAATTCGTTTGTGGAATATATCTTATTATACCATCGTCCTCGAAGCGTAGGCACGATTTTGGAAGGTTGTGGTAATTTATCTTTCACGGCAAGATTCCATTTACCCCATTTACCCTTTTCAATAACGGCGCGACATTCGGCAATAGTTAATTTTTTTCCTTCTTTACGAGCCCAGCCCATTACAGTTCCCAACAAATCGCAAGTTAATTCCATTCTAGCTTCAAATGGCATTTCAAAATGTTCGGGATGATGATCGTTACGTTTATAATGAGCCTCCAAACACGTTAAATAATTAATTTCGGGTTCAATTGTTGTCGTATGTGATTTACCCATTTTATCAAACATCTATCTACTTGTATATTAAGCGATCAAAAAAATAAATAATATAAAAAAGGTTTTATCAAGTTAAAGTTTATTATTTCTCATTCAATTTTTTTTAAATCTTAAAAGTTTTCGAGATTTCGACCACGCATGCAAATTCAAAAAAACAAACCGTTAAATTCGAGTATGATAGGCAATGTGTAAAAAGAAAAAATATTTTTTTGAAGATTGTTATCAATATCTCATGTTTTCTATTGTTTTTTACAAGGATGATTATTCAAAATATTTAAAAAATTTATTTTAAATTTTAATCAATTTATCCATCCATTATTATTCTTAGTTTTTTCATTTATTAAATACTCTCGCCATTCAATAGGTTTAATATCATGAAGTAATGTATTCCAAGTCATTTTAATATACATCCGATATATTCTATGATTCCAAAATACGAAAAACATAAATATCCATAATATGATAAATAACATAGCTTTTTTTAACATGTGTATTAAAAAATAAGTATGGTGCATTCGAAACCAATTTCAATTTCTACAAACCTGAATAAACGTAAGAAAAAACAAAATCCAAAAAATGATTCTCCGACAAATAAGATTTCGCGGTTAGAAAAAATGGTCGATTCTACAAACAATGAATTATTAAATGAACCCGAAATAAAGATAGAAAATATTGAAGAAATGAATTTATATAATCCCGTTAACGATGGAAATAGAAGACGCGGTGATGATGGAGATGTAGGAAATGAATTTAATGAAAGACGGGATGACGAAGGAATGCAACCGTTCAACAATGATGATGGGAGGGAAAAGGAAGTTTTACCGAGACATAATGAGAATGGAGAAAATGTATTACCAGAAAACGACGACCCCATGTTAAAAGATGAAGAGCCGGGTTTTTTCAGAGAAGATGATTTTGGAGGTCCGAGGTTTCCTCGTGAGGATGAAGAGGATCCTATTAACATGCATCCTTGTTCAGAATTTTATTTGGATAAAGGATATTGTACTAAACGAAATAATAAAGATCAATATTATGCAAAAAATGAAAAGAACGATGAATTCTTCTGGACAAATAAATCGACTGGAAAGAAAACGTATGCCGCGCTAACAATACAAAATGGTGATTCTGAAGAACTAGTTGAAATTCCTCCCGTTTTGAGCGGTGGAAAACTCAATTATATTTATGAAGACGGAGTACCAATATATCCTCAAAACTTGAGTACTTGTGAAATAGTTTTTCCTAAAGATCCTTTAACGAATGAAGAAATATATATTCCCAATGCTGACGGAACTGTAACTTATCCTAAAAACGAATTCGGTACAGAATTTTACCGTAAAGATCCCAATGGTAATGAAATTCCTTTAATGGAACACGGATATGCAAAAATGATTAATGGAAACGAAATATATCCGAAAAGGGCTAATGGGGACGAATATTATTTAAAATTTGAAGGGAGTGATTCAGAAACAGGAGCGACTAAGTATGAAAATGACGAAGTTGTCCAATTTTATGCTCGTAAAGCAAACGGAGATGAATTTTATCCTCGAACATGGAAAATAGAACCCTAAAAAAAAAAAAAAAAAAAAAAAAAAAAAAATTTTTTTTTTTTTTTTTTTTTTTTTTTTTTTTTTTTTTTGCTGTCAGAAAAGTTATTTTATAAATTGATTTTTTCTTCGCGTAATCCAAGATATATAATGGTTTTCATTTTTGAAAATTAATTAATTAATTAATTAATTAATGATTAGTTAATTAATTAATTAATTTCTAAAAATGAAAACGACTTCATCTTGAACTCGAAGGAAAATTCAATTTTCGAAAATCTTTTTCGACAGATAAAAAAAAAAAAAAAAAAAAAAAAAAAAATTTTTTTTTTTTTTTTTTTTTTTTTTTTTTTTTTTTTTGAGATTAAATTATTTCTCTAAGTTTTCTATTAATTTTTCTAAATGCAGTTCAGTTGATTTCATACATGTTTTCAAAATTTCATCTTTTGGTATTTCTTCAGTGAATGGTTTTATCAATTCTCCGTGTAATAAAAATTCTAGATCAGACTCTACATATTTCATTAAAACCTTTAATAATACATTTTGACGTTTCAAAGATGATTTTTCATGTAATATTTCCAATTTATTTTTTATTGTCATTTTAATATCTTCATCATTAGGCAAATTATTTTTTAAATAATCAATTTTTAGTGTAAAAAATGCTTTATATATCGAATAAAACAAATTTTCCATTTCTATATTTGTCCAATTACCCGCCAATTTTACCTTTTTTACGTCTTCGAAACTTGCAGTTGAATCATCATTTATCTGTCTTTTTACAGACGATGCTTTATTCAAAGCTTCCCTCAATTTATTGGTAAAATCTTGGGGTAATGTATTGGAATCTAAATGCATTATTTGTAACCATTCTTTATAAGGATTATAAATATTATTTAATTGTTCATAAAATAAATTGAAATACGTATTAGAATGATATTCAAATCCCTGATTCATAAATGATCCTTCGGGTTTTAAAACATTTAACTGACGAATTATATTTTGAAAGACCGAATCAATTGCTAAATAAATATGTTTAAATGAAATATTCGAAATATTAAAATATTTTTGTAATTGATCAAAAATGGATTTACATATTTTGTTCTGCAATGCAGCGTTTTGTATTTTTATAGATTTTGATTTTAAACTTCTTTCCGTATTGATCTGTGACTTTTGTTTTAAAGGATTTTTTCTTTTTCTATACGGCAATCTATATTTTTTCAGCATTTTAGAAGTTTTATATTTTCCTTTTAAAGTTTGCTGTTTGGACAAGTCCTCGTCTAAAGAAGATGCGAGTGGATTTTCCTCCAGCATTTCTACACTATCCAATAAAGATTCTGCTGCATTTTCTGTTGAAACGACGTTTTCCAATATCAATTCAATTGTATTTTTCGAATCCTCTAGATTTTTGTTTTCCAATTCCTGCATGTCCGCATCTTTCTCCGAATTTATGACATTTGACGTTGATTCCTCTGTGACCACATCTATTTTATAATTAGTTAAGACATGCTGCATCCATTCGTCAAAATCCAAATGCGATTGAAACTTTTTGTGTAACTCGGCGACAAAATTTATATTTTTCATAATGAATATTTTCATATACTGATTCGAATCACGTAAAATTTTAGGATTTAAAAGCGAAATGTTTTCCGATAAAAAGGTTTCGAATTCAGTCGTGGATTCTTGATGATCTTTAAAATACGAATGAAATTTATCCAAATTTTTATATTTTTCGATAAATTTATCTTGCCAATAAGGTTTATTTTGTAATGGAATGTTGGGAGTTAAATTTTGAAGGTGTTCAATAAAATGATTTGTCTCGTATAAATCTTGATATATATTAACAAATTTATTTAACCAGTGCAAATCATCTATTAACTCTTTATGGTTTTTCTTGACACTATCATATAATAAACCAATATAATACAAACCTAAGTTTTTAGACGGAAAAAGTTTTTTCATACGAGTTTCGTGATTTATAACTGATACTAAAAATTTGTCGAACCATTTTGAATCATTCTTTAAACTTGGTTCAAATTGAATTGCGATATCTTTTAAAGAACTCCACATTTCAGGCATTTTTGTTGGAAAATCCTTATGGGTTAAACCAGAACCCATATCATTAATCGTTTTTTCACATTGAAAATGTAAAGTTATAATCTCTTTGATATTTTCGACTAAATTATCATCGTTGCTTAATAACGCATATCTGGCTATTTCGTTTAGCTTCGAACGATTTTTTGGATATTCATTCACGATTTCTTCTATTATAGATACGAAATTTTCAGCGTTCACATTAACGCGATCCGTATATTCTTTGAGTTTATAAAATTGTTCCTTTACTTTTTTCACAAATTGAATATTTTCGTCCCATTCACTTATAAAAACATCTTCCCAGTTCTTAATACCTTGGTATTTCTCGTTTAAAAAATCAATTATTTTATCACTTTTCTGAGATTCGCTCAAAATACATTCGGTCGATGATAATTTATCGCGAGATTTTTCATATTCCAAAGACTTTTCCGTATTCTTTAATTTTTCTTTAGCATCATTATATAACTGGATGGATCGAGTTAATTCTTCTTCAATGTCTTTTAATTGATTCAAATACTTTTTTGATTCTTTCACTGCTTGTAGTTTTTCCTCTTTTTCATTTTCCAAAAGACTTTCCGTATTCGTTAATTTTTCTTTAACATCATTATATGACTGGATGAATTGAGTCAATTTTTCTTTAACGTCTTTTAATTGTTTCAAACACTTATTTGATTCTTCCACTGCTTGTAATTTTTCCTCTTTTTCATTTTCCAAAAGTTTATCATTATTTTGCCGTATATCTCTTAAATTTTTTTCATGTTGTTTCCAATCTTCTATAAATTTATCTTCCCAGTTATATTTATCAGAGTATTGATCTCTTAAAAATGTAATTATTTTGTTATTCTTTAATTCATCGATAATACTTTTATTTTCCTTCTCCTTGTCCAATAATTTTTTTGAGAGATTTTTATTCAACTCCGTAGATTCTTCCAAAGTTGTTTTTATCTCATCTAACTCTCTTTTACGTTTATTATACAATGTATTTATTTTATCCAATTTTTCTTTAGTGTCATTTAATTCGGTCTCAAGTCGTGTTTTTTCCTTTTTAAGATCCAAATATCTTACTTCATTATCCATTTCTGTTATTGAAGTCGATACTAATTTATTTCGTTCTGATAATGAAGTCGATAATAAATTATCTCGCGTTTCTTTTAAAGTATTTATTTGTTTATTTAAAGTTTCAATTTCTATTTGCTTTGATTGTATTTCTAAAGATCGATCAGTTTGATTACCGAAAGCAAATGGAGAAAAACCGGTATTTATGGACATAGGTAATGCGGGTAAATTATAAGTTGAAACTGGTGTAGTAATCTTCATTGATTTTTCATGTTGATTTTGAGATATTGTTTGTGATGTTTCTACCGTATATTTTTGTATTTTTTCTTTATATGCGTCCATATCTCGTTCCAACGAGTCAATTTTTCGTTTATATTCGTCGATATTTTCTTTATATTTGGTCGATTCTGTTAACAACTTTTTATTTTCTTCATCTTTTGATGCCAAACGTTTATTTAGGTCTTCCATTTTTGAATGCAATCGATTTTTTTCTTGCTCGCATTCATTTAATTTTTTATTTAATTCGCATAATTTTATCTCATCAACATCCATATTGAAATCTGTAGTTGTCGGCATTTGATAAAGTTTGAGTAAAAAATCCAAAAAACTTTTACTCTCCCAAAATAAGATAGCATTTTTTTCGATCAACGGTCGACTTAAATCGAAGGCTTGAATCAAATCATTTTTCAATTCACGCGTTAATGTATTGATTGTATTGAGTGCAAATATATCGTCGGGATTCCGTTTATATTTAATAACGGCTTCAACTAGAGACCTAAAGACCATCTTGTTTCATTTTCTCCTAAAAGTATTTTAGAAACAATTAGTAAATCCGCATACAACATCTGATATTTTTCGGCAGTTTGGATTTGTAACCATCTGAGAATTTTTTTTAATTGATTTCTTTTAATATCTAAATCGTACGTATAAAAATGCAAACCATAATTTTTCCACGTTTCTTTGTTTTTATACAAAGGAAACCACGTGTTACACGTAACATAATTATTGTCTAGAAAAACTTGACTAGTTTTTTTAACCACCATAGGCGACACATAATCGAGTTCGGAATAACTAGATCCGGAAAACAAACACATTATTCCGACGGGTTCCGAATTCGTGAAAAAAATTTCACATTCGTAAAACTTTATATCGTATATTTGATCGGGAAATTTGTGTGATCGTTTCAAAATTTTAAAAATTTCTCGTCCTATATATTGATTAGGCAAAGTATTGGTGACGGGATTACAAGATTCGATACAGAGATAAAAAGCAAATTTACCCCATCCGTTAAAAGCCTTTATATTTTTCGAATGTTTCTTGAAAAATCGGAGAGCGGCTATTTCTTCTAATTTCAATAATCTTTCGCTTCTTTTTGCTTCGAAAAAAGTAACTAAACTTTGAAATGATACCTCTCTCCGACAACGTTTCATGATTTTTTCAAAGCAATTTTCTGAGGCAATGATAAAAAGCGTATCATTAGTATAATAACTATAAATAATTTTATTAGATGGAAATAATGCACGCAACAAAGTATTCGTTGATTCATCTGTGACACGTATGCCGACTTTCGACGAGTTTCCAGTAGTGAAAAATAAAATGCGTCGATTTTTGAAATCGATATTAGGACATTTACCGCGAATAACAACAATGCTATTATCCGGAAAATCTATTTGTTCTTGATTTAAATGAAAATATTTATAAGATAAAATTGGACGTTTAAAACGCATGGCTATAAAATGCTTACGTCTAAAACGATTTCCATATACTTCGATAAAATGACTATAATCGGACAAAAACAATTCATGCCAATTTTTAAAGGACGACATGATAAACTTTATAATTGATATTTGGCCAATAATGATCTTCCCTTTTATATAATTTTCTCAAGATTATTTATCATTATAAAAAAAAAAAAAAAAAAAAAAAAAAAAAAAAAAAAAAAAAAATTTTTTTTTTTTTTTTTTTTTTTTTTTTTTTTTTTTTATTCATTTTGTATATTTGTCAGAAAAGATTTTCGAATATTAATTGAAGCGAATAGAAAGGAATCTTTTATAATCTAAATCCTTAAAAAAAAAAAAAAAAAAAAAAAAAAAAAAAAAAAAAATTTTTTTTTTTTTTTTTTTTTTTTTTTTTTTTTTTTTTTTTTTTCAGAAAAGATTTTTGAAAAATTAACTTTCTTTCGAGTTCCAAGATGTAGTCGTTTTCATTTTTTGAAAATTAATCAATTTATTAATTGGTGATTGGTTAATCAACAAATTAATTTTCAAAAATGAAAACATCTACATCTTGGACCGAATCGAAAAGAATCTTTTATAATCTAAATTCTTTAAAAAAAAAAAAAAAAAAAAAAAAAAAAAATTTTTTTTTAACTAAATTTTATTGAAAGCAAATTCAATTCTATAATTTTTAAAATTATTTTATTTTAGATAATTCGAAATTTTTTCCAACAAGTACTTCGTTTAATATATAATCAAATGTTTCGATTGACATAGCATCGGTGTAATGTATAGCATCTAATATATCTCGTTCCACAACACGTTTTGTACTATCAATTAAACGACCCATATAATCTACTATTAAACCTTGTACGTTAAATATAATTTTATTATGACCATATCCCGGTTGCCAAATTTTTGACGTTTGCCATAAAGCCACATGAGATATTTTTGCATGGGCTATGGCTTCGGAAGGTGTTAATCCCGACCAAAATGAATTTTTTATTTCAACGTTTCCTTGCTTTCCCACTCGACCAAACATTTGATTCAAACATTCAAAGTTACCCTTGGCTCCCGCTAAAATCTGAGTCACGAGACAACCGGTACCTCGAGTTATATCACCGCCTCGAGATATCGTATCTACCAACCAATGAATTTCTTCCAACGTTAAAGAAAAACAATATCTATTTTCAAAAACATCCAAATAAAATCTTCGCATGTCGTCGAAAGCTTTAAATGCAACTTTTGAGCCAAAAATTTCATAAATTACTTTAAAAGATTTTTTTAAATTTTTATTTTTATAAGGTAAAAATGAAATTTCATCGTAAAATAAATAATAGGCTACCAACATGTCTTGGCTCGGATTTAATTTCATTTCCATAACAAAACTACCCATTTCCCATTCCGGATTTAATATGGTTGCGCATTCTGCCTGAGATAAAAGACTATAAAATAAATATACATTAACTTCGTCTCCATCGAAATCTCCATTAATCGAAAGTAAAATTTCTAACGGTACGCCAAAACAATCATATGGCCACGGCGGTCCTTTTTCGGGTACACGCAAGGCTACAAAATTTTCAGGTTGTAATGAAGGCATCCTATTTATAATAACCCATTTACCTTTTAATCCAAATTTTTTTACGATAAAATCGGGTAAGCGTATTTCGTTAGGTTTGAGGGTCGCGTCTGGAACAATCATTCCTCTCATAGAATAAGAACATCTTTTGCCAAACGCTATTTGACGAATAAAAGTAGCTTTACCACACGATCGAGAATCCAAACTACCATAATTTAAAGGGGCTTCTTGTATTTGTTTGTAAAATAGCGGCGCTTTGGTAGAAGGTTGTACGGATTTTGTTCGATAAGTCATGGGACGACCTAATACAAATTTCATAATTTTTTCATAGGTCAAAGTAGTTGTTACTTGCCAAAAAATCGGATCGGGTATAATTAAAAATTCTTGATTGGTTTTAATACGAGCTTTTTTTATCATTCTTTCGAGTTGAGGCAAAAGAAATTTATATCCGGGTGTAGGTACGGCTATGGATGTAACGGGATAACATGAAATTTGATCATTGAAATAAAACTGACCATGACATAAAGCATAATTTGTGGATCCCGTATTAAAATTTAATTTTTTTTTACATGTTAAACAAACGTGTCCAAAAGCATTATTTTTTCGCCAAGCTCTCAACACTCTTATTACTTGTTGTGGTGTCAAACGTAAAGGACAATCTTTCAATTCGAGAATTGAAATTTTATATTTATTTACGGCCATTTTTATAGCTATAAATCGAAAGGTCAAAAAACTAAGGAAAACTCTATGTATCCGAAAAAAAGAAACGGTGACGAGTACTACCCTCGGGGTCAATTTCTCTCAAACAAATACGGTAAACAAATTTATGCTAAAGATCGTCATGGCAACGAAATCTACCCTAAACGAAACGAACAGGTTTTTGCTCGAGATGCTTTCGGTGTATTTTATTATGCAAAGGATAACACGGGAAATGAATATTATCCTATTAAGAACAAAAAATCGATGTTTATAGAAGATCCTTTAAATTCACGTATTAAATTGGCTCTTTATGTCGATAACGCTCAAAGATATCCGATCGATTCTAAAGGAAATGAATATTATCTGAGAGATAATGAAGAACCTCTTTTATTAAGAAATGGTAATGGTGAAATATATTGTGCAAAAAATCGCAGAGGTCACCCGTTAATTCCGTGGAATCATATGAAAAATGTTTGTGAAAACGAGCCTTTAATTTATATGAAGGATTCGGATGGTAATTTAGTATACGTTAAGGAATCTTTTTTTCCATCTACTTTACAACCATTAATTAGATGTATGTGTTATGCAAGTGTAATTTGTCCCCAATATACTAGCTGTATATAAAAAAAAAAAAAAAAAAAAAAAAAAAAAAAAAAAAAAAAATTTTTTTTTTTTTTTTTTTTTTTTTTTTTTTTTTTTTAAATTAATAAAATATGTCAAATTTTATTTTAAATGCATTTTTCTAAATGTTAAACTTATCCGTACACCCGTTTTTTTCGGTTCTTTAGGTATTTCGTGAAACCAATATTCGTTTGTTGGAGGGTACATAACTATCAAACTACCGCTCGTCATGTTATAACAAATTGATTTAAAACCCGGTTTCGAAAATTTTAAAGTTCTTGTTTCACCTAAACTAACACATGATATAAGAGAATTTAAGACTAGATCAGATTCATTATCTTTATGCTTGCCGATACTATCATATCCGTTACGATATTTATTAACTAAACAAAAATTATAATTATCTTTTGTTGCAGATTCCACCATTTCTTTAATGCGATACAAAGTAGGCGTCCATATTTTAGCTTGTACAGTTGTACCCGAATAAGTATAACTTATAAAATCATTATCTCCATAACCAGATACTAAACGCGGTACGTTATATTTTTGATAAATTTTATGATTTTTCAAATAAGTTAATTCTTTTTCTAACAAATTGAAATATTTTTCGGGTTTTGAAATAAAATTGGCATCAAAGAATACGTTGAAATCAGACATTTATATATAATTCAACAAAAAATGAATCAAACAATGGAAGATTTTACCAAAAATGAAATTAAGTCTAAACATTTATCAAATTTTAAACATATAAATATTGTAATTAAAAAAAAAAAAAAAAAAAAAAAAAAATTATATATATATATATATATATATTTTTTTTTTTTTTTTTTTTTTACACCGTTTTTAAATTGACATTATATTTTAAATAATCGTACCCAACAAGTCTGCGCATTAATTTAGTTTCTTTAATATCATAATTTTCAACTCTAGGTATAGGTTTTCCATACGTTCTTGGTTTTTTTCCAAATGGTTTAGTTTTATGAGGCCAATGGTTGCAGGTTCTTCTCGCTTTGAAATATTTTATTCTATTCAGAATTTTTTTTTGTGATGCTAATGAGGCAGGCGTCATACAAACATATAAAACACAGCGTATATTTGGATTTTTTCTCCATTTCTGTGGTTGCATACCGAAATGAATCGTTCTACTGTCCCATAAAACGAGCGACCCGGCTTTAGCTTTTACACAAATATCGGAATCATTTCCCAATCTATCAGTGTAAAATTTTTTTTGTTCGGCCGTTTTTAATTCAAACCAATCTGACGTGTCATTAATTTTAAAATTTTCTCGAAACGCTTTGTGTAACTTATGACTTCCTTTCAATACACGCAATGTAGCATCTCCCTCATTTACATTAAACAAATTAACCAATCCTTGAACGCATTCAAATGCATTTCTCGTAAAAGACTGGTCCGTATGAAATTTATCCTTTCCCCGATACCATCCTCGTTTTGTTATTTCGCAAGGTAACGACACACTAATACCATCAAAACTAGTTAATAATTTATTTGTGTTCCAAATTTCGGTGAATTTATCAATAACATTTTGATTTTGACGAATATTCCAAGATAAGGGATTATGTCCAAAATCCCAATGCTGAAATAACATTCCGTGTTTTGGAAATAATTCAAAAATTGATTTGTATGTTTTCGGATTATTTTTTACAATTGGTTTTGAGAGATATTTTGTTTTAAAATAGAGCCATTTCCACATTTCGCTTCGAAGTGTCCGTAATTCGTCAAAAGTCAATACATTTTCAACAACCTCGATTCCATCTTCCATTAAAGTATAATTTTTACAATCATCGTAAATCATATCTTTTTTATAAACGAAAAACAATTATTTTTTACAATATATTATAGATATAAATATTTTTATCTTTATATTTGTCGCACAACTCGTTTAATATTTCTTTATTTCTTTTAGAAAGCCATTCGGCATTCCGACTATTATAAATATATCCATCTCTCAGAAATGAAGTTTTATAACGATTTTCTTTATCTTTATTAAAAAATAATTAGCGATTGATTCTAATTCTTTCCGTCATCTTTTATATATGTATGTGTGTATAAAATTTATTAAAAAAAAAAAAAAAAAAAAAAAAATATTGATTTTTTTTTTTTTTTTTTTTTTTTTTTTTTTTTTTTATAAAAGATTCTTTTCGACTCGGTCATTGTCGAACTCGGTCATGTTTTCATTTTTGAAAAAATAATTAATTAATTAATTATTAATTAATTAATTAATTAATTAATATTCAAAAATGAAAACATCTACATCTCGGACCTAATCGAAAAGAATCTTTTATAATCTAAATCCTTAATATAAAAAAAAAAAAAAAAAAAAAAAAAAAAAAAAAATTTTTTTTTTTTTTTTTTTTTTTTTTTTTTTTTTTTAAAGATTATAAAAGATTCTTTTCGATTCGGTCCGAGGTGTAGATGTTTTCCATTTTTAAAAATTAATTAATTATTAATTACTAATTAATTACTAATTAATCGTTCATTAATTAGTGATTATTAATTAATTTTTAAGAATGAAAACATCAACATCTCGAACAGAATCGAAAAGAATCTTTTATAATCTAAATCCTTAAAAAAAAAAAAAAAAAAAAAAAAAAAAAAAAAAAAAAATTTTTTTTTTTTTTTTTTTATCTAAAATGAAATAGTTTAATTTTTTTTAAATGGAATAACTATTTTCGACTATTAAAAAATTCATTTTAAATTATAATCAGATTTTTTATTTAACATATTAATGTGTTCCAATTTTAACATTTTAATTATTACAGAAAATATTAAAAAAGATGTTATGATACATAAAAAATATAAAACAAATTGAAATAACGAAAATGTATCTGATGAATCAACGGTCGGTTGTGCTGGAGAATTAACAGGTAAATTTAGAAATGGATTATTCACTGGAATATGTGATGGTGAATCAACTGGAGGCTTATCAACGGTTAAAAGTTTCGGACAGTTCGGTTTTGTCCACGTTCCATCTTCTTTACATTTTATAGTAGCAGTTGTATTTCCATCATCACAATTAATTATAGCAAATCCCGGAAAGGTAAGTTTTATTTTTAATCTATCGGGTAATTTTGGACAAGGTTCACACAAAATATCTTTACCACTCCAACTTCCATCATTTAAACAGGTTCGTTTTCCATCAGTACCGGCATCATCAACGATATAAAATCCCAAATCACATTTATGAGTTGCCACCGATCCGAAAAATCTATCAGATGGATGATAAGACACAGATCCGTTTTTAAAATTTTTTAATTCATTACATTGTACTGGATCACAACGTAAATTTTTAATAGGTGGAGACCATTCACCAAAGGAAGTACAATATTGATTGTCTATAGAATTGTTGAGTTTATAACCTTCATTACATTTATAAGTGATTTTGTTAGGATAACAATATAATGATCCGATATGATAACCATTTTTTAAAAAAGGTGGTTTATTGCAAGGTGTAGGTATACATGTAATGGATGGCGGATTCCACGTCAATTGATCATTTTTATTTTTAACTAAAAAAGAATATATAATGTTTGATTTATATCCGGGATCGCATTGAAGTACGGCTTTATTTCCTTCATCATATGGAGGATTATGATTACTTGTAAATTTACCATTAACTGCAGAAGGTAGAGCGTTTATCATTCTTTATAATATTAGAAAAATGTATTATAATTTTTCTTAAACTCGAACCTTTATTTAATTTGATTTAAAAAAAAAAAAAAAAAAAAAAAAAAAATTTTTTTTTTTTTTTTTTTTTTTTTTTTTTTTTTTTTCAATAATTAATTAGCTAATATTTTTCTTAAATATTCTTCATCTTCACAAAATAAATAATATTTTGGTAAATAAGGGTTTAAAATTAAATGCTTAAAATCGGGTTTAATAATCTGTTGCTTTTTAAGAAGATTATAAGCTTTAGAAATAGACAACTTGTGACCCTCAAATACAAGCCTATCATCGTTCCAATTTTTAATACCAATTCTAGAATTAAATAAAGTATTTTGAAAAGAATCAAATAAACGATATCTTCGTATAGTTTTATTTTCAACGATAAAATAAAATTGTGTATACCATATTTCATCCAATCCTTCAAACTCTACTTTGACAATAGGATATTTTTTTACTTCCTCTTTTGTAAATGGAAAACTATAACCCGTTTCTTCTTTAAATTCTCTATAGGCTGTTAGAAAATATTGATATCGTGTTTGACGACGAGTGTGATCTACTTGACCGTGTGGAAAATCATACAAATCTTCAAATATTTCCCCTTTAAGGAAACGTTTATAATCTAATTTATCGTGTTTTTTAAGAGTCGGTAAACGCTTGCTTTCAAATAAATCTCTTATTTCATTAAAAGAATCAAGTTTCGAATTTTCTTTGTATTCAATACGTTTTTTATATAAATCAGTATAAAAATTTTGTACGCAATATGGTACTTTACGCTTAATGAGCATAATTTCATTCTGGTTAGTTTTTACAATTAAACCATAAGAAGTGGTAAAATTATACTGCTTCATAGTACCTTTTTTTGTTTTTGTGAATCGATTATGGATTGAAAAGATAAAAGAGCTGAAAACCTCTTTAAATATTTTATTATGTTTAGTTCTGTGTTATTTATAAATATTTATACCCAAATTCTTATTAAAAAAAAAAAAAAAAAAAAAAAAAAAAAAAAAAAAAAAATTTTTTTTTTTTTTTTTTTTTTTTTTTTTTTTTTTATAAAGAACTAAACATATAATCTAAAAATTTATAAATATCTCCTGATAACACCAAATATATAAAATATTTTTCACGGTTCGGGAAAGTTTCTGGTAAAAATTTATTAAATGGACTATCTTCAGGTAATTTTTTAGAATACATATCATCTAATATAGTTGCATCTAATGAAGATACCCGCGCACAATAATCGTAAAATTCGCACCAAAAATAATAAGGTACATTATATATTTTACATATTTGTTTATGTAAAGATTTTAGTTCACAATATTGTAAACGATCAATACGTCTTTGAATTATTTCGTTAATGTTATTTTTTATAGAAAAATTGTCAGACATTGTTTTAAAAATTCTTATATTTAATAAATTCTTATCAAAAATATAAAAATATATTTTATAAATGTTTTTACACATATAATGTTAAAAGTTATATAAAAACTTTTTAAATACATATAATTTAGACCATGCATAATGTAAATGTTTAAATATTTCAATCTTATAAATACTCATATTAAAAAAAAAAAAAAAAAAAAAAAAAAAAAAAAAAAAAATTTTTTTTTTTTTTTTTTTTTTTTTTTTTTTTTTTTTTTTAATCGCCTTTTTTTGAATCGCCTTTTTTTGAATCATCTTTTTTTGAATCATACAAATATGATTTTATCTCATCAATTTTCATCATCTTTTTTATACGGTTTATGTCATTAAGCTGTTTCTCTTTTGGCTTTGAGGCAGTATAAGGATGATTTATTTGAAACTCCACAGTAGTGTCTGAAATAGGATTTACTTTAAAAAGCGTATGTTCATTTTCTTTACCTTCATAAATTTTAGCCATACCCTTCATTCTTCGCATAGTTCGTACTGCATCTCTCATTTTTAAAAAATAATAACTTAAAGGCGCATTGTTATCATTTTTATTAATTTTTTTCAAACTTTCTATATTCTCAACTTTTGCTCCCGAATTATTTATTATTGATTTATGTGTTGCTTCTTTCGGAGGATCTCCAGTCTGAAGCGGATAACCTTTACTAGTTGATGTTACTGTTCTCTCTTGCCCGTCTTGAAGTCTAGATCTTTTTCTTTTTAAGCATAAATTAGGTGGTGGAGTAAATAAGGGATTCTCATAATTTTTCAACTCTCTATCCAAATATATATTAATAAGTCCCATAACTATTTCTTTAACTGATCCCTCAGCACCTTCGGCATGGCTCGGATCAAACTGAAGATGTTGGCTAACATCTAAAGGATTTTGAAATGTATTATTTGTATTATCTATTGTTGTAATAGCTCGATTAAATATATAAGTTGTAAAATATGATTTAAGAGTTTCTAAATTGGGTATATCTGGTATAGGTTTACCCGCATCTTTTAATTCTGTAAGTTTCGCTATATAATGATTTTGGATCTGACTAGAATCTTTACGAATAATTTCCTTATCAAAAATATCCGTAAAAGTTCCATCTGCATTCCATAAGAATATCGTTGTAAAGTCCGTTGCTGTACGTAAAAAACTAGCTGATTCTGGATCGTCTATATCATCCATGATGTTTTTTCCTTACTCCTTTTTTTTAAAACTTATAATATAATATTAAGGTAAAAAAATTGTTTTTTAAAGACAAAGCAATCTCTCGTTCGATATCGCTATAATTTCTTTTTTACGATTAAATAGTATCAATTTCTATATTTGGGAAACAAAATAATTAATTCCTTTAATTATTGTTGAGAATGGTAAATTTTTGACATACTTAATTGATTGAAAAAAAATTCTTATAAAGAATATATTTTTAACAATGTTTAAAATTATATCAAATATTTTAATTTTAAAAAATTTGATGTATTAAGAAATAATAATTTAAACATTTTAATAAAAAATAAGTTTTTTCAAAAATGTCACTCGAACATATTTTGTTTCAATCTCCATGGATTACTTATAATGATAAATTTCTTCAATCTCGAATAACTTTAACTTATCCCGAAAATATCATTTTCACAGCTCAATTTTTAAAACACACTGTAGAATCTGATATTTATAAAAAATACCCTCATGCAAAAAAAATGGATTGTTCGGCTTTTCAACAAGTCGATTGGAATAATGCCATCATAGTATTTGACAACGATATACAATTAATTTTAGCACCGGATCCAGTTCATGAACTCGTACGTTTGAATCGTCGGTTAGAATATAAAAAAGCAGCCAATGTTATTTTCAGTCCTTTTAAGTTTTTTCCATTCTTTGAATTATATTATGGAACAAAAATTATTATTTTTATAATATTATTTTTGTACATTTTTAACAAATTTTATTCATTACGGTACAATATTGGTCTTTTGAGTCTATCCAATAAGATTTCAAACGATTTACCAATTCCTCCGAATCCACAAAAACGTGACGTTCTGCATTAGGTACCGGTTGAGTTATTAAGCCATCGTAATTTTCTTTAGCTTTTTTATACATTTTCATAGAATATGTTTTATCCATCAGTCCAGTGAGTAATTGATTTCTGTCAAAAGTATCATAGATATGATTTTGTAAAAATTGTTGAGGAAAATTTCGTAATTTATAATAATCTAGAATCCAAAAATAGGTAGTCCAAAACCAAACCATTAAATTTTCATCCATAAATTCTACGATGGTAAAACGAATACGTTTTTTCATTTGTAAAATAAAAGATGATAAAATAATTGGCGGTTCATCACTATCTTCAATTAATGATAAACAATTATGAATAGTCGGTGAATTTATATCGGTGATGGCTACGAGAGTTGGAATAAAATCATTTCCGAAAAGAAACGAGACTACGAGTAATCGTTTGATCGGATATTTTAATTTATCATCTACGAAATCATTAATATTATAAAATTCATTGTATCTATAAATTTGAATAGTTTGATATCTATCTAAACGCAAAAACGATAAAATAAAAACGTCTTGATCTACACTAACAACAATAGGATTTTTACAATTTTGTAAAGCTTCTGCCACTTGAAAAATTTTATGTTCGCCTTCACCCGGAACATTACATCCGCATAAAACGATATCTATCGGTAAAATACATTTGTTCAATTTATAAATTAAATACTTTTGTACCAAAATCGTTAATTTATTATTGCCAAATAACATATATCGATAAAAGGATTTTTTTGAAGACGCATTCTTGGATCGGCGACGTTCTCTTTGAGTCGCCCATTTCATCGGAACACCTTCGCCATCAAACGATAAGATTAACATAAGTTTTTCTTTTTCCTGCGAAGTATATGACAAAAGTGTTTTTATCAAGTTTATCAATTTTGTGTCCATACTGATTCACAAATTTCATTAAAAATTCGTTTTTCTTCACTTTCCAAAACATGTTCAATAGCTATATATAAAAAACTTTGACAATCTATTAGAATAGAATCAAAATAATTCGGTTTAGTCGATGGTGGAGCGATAACTTGAATAAATTTACAAAAATTAGTAATACCCATGATTTTTCCAAAATCAATTCTAATATAATCTTTTATATACTTTATAAAGAAATATATGTTAAAAAAAAAAAAAAAAAAAAAAAAAAAAAAAAAAAAAAAATTTTTTTTTTTTTTTTTTTTTTTTTTTTTTTTTTTTTTTTTTAATTAAAAGTTATATTTTTATATTTTTTATATTCTGTCGTAAAGAATATTTAAGATAAATTAATCCAATAATAAAAATTTTTATAATTAAAAAAAGAATTACAATTCCCCAAAAACACCATCTTTTATAAAATGGAATCGAAGAATTGAAAATTCCAAAAATCGTAAATGTTGAAAAGGGTTCTTTTGGAATAATTAATCGTATTTCATTCGTCACTAAACTTTTATATTTATAAGATTTAATATACGATGATTTAAAATTAGGATATGAAACGTTTGTTAAATAATCTAAAGTATCTTCTTTTTCTCGAATCAGTTTTCCAATTATATTTTCTGGTTTTACGAGTATTTTTATATTAGGATTTATATAAAATGTATTTGATATTTCGGGTAGAATAATTTTTCCATCATTCGTCAAAGCATATCTTTCCAATAAAACTCTATTCATCGATTTTGTACGTTGATATTCTTCGATATCCAATGTAGAAATTTTTTGATAATATTCATTTTTAAATCCATCTCTCGGATAAAAAGGCTTTTTGTTTTTATCAACAGCATACGTATTATTTATTAAATATTGTGCTTCGTTATTTTCGAATGTTAACCATAATGGATAAATTTCATCGCCGCAATTCGAAATTGCATAGCGATTAGGAATTGTTTCGGGCGGCTTAGTTACATCAACTTGAGTCAAATAATATTCGTTTCCATGAACATCGAAAGGAAAAATATGTTTTCCATCTACAGCAGATGCGTAATAAGGGGTACCGTCTGCTAATTTAGCCGGAGTATTATCGTCAGGATAATATTCGTTACCAAATTCATCGATAGCATAATATTCCTTTTTATCAATACCTATACCAATTATCGGTTTACCATTTACTATTTCGTAAATTTGTTTTCCATTTATAGTATTATATCTCGGTTTACCCGTAACAGTCAACGGATAAATATATTTTCCATTGTTTTTGATCATTGCTAAACTAGAAACGCTATATTCGTTTCCAAATCTATCTTTAGGATAATAATATGTTCCATCCGATTTGCGTGCATATTTATTGCCTAAAATTATTTCTTGACAACCAAGATTTGCGTATATTTGATACGACATTTTTATAATCAAATACTTATTTTAAATTAAATTAAATTAAAAAAAAAAAAAAAAAAAAAAAAAAAAAAAAAAAAATTTTTTTTTTTTTTTTTTTTTTTTTTTTAAGTAAGATGTTTACAATTTACATCTTATTATTTTTTATAATGTATACTTGTCATTGTTATATGGCTCGAAATTTATTGTCTTATTATATGGTTAAGCCTTACAAATTTCATTTAAATCTTTTTCGTTGGAACAAAGATGTCAAACTCGCATTTGATTGAGTGGTTCGATCAATTATTGTTCGGTAGTAATTTCGATGATCTTTCTTCCCCTCCACACGAAACAAAAAATTTAATTTTACGTATGGAATCTGAAAACATTCCTTGGTCTCATATGATTCTTCATGGCGGTCTCACGGCTTTCCCTTATCAAATACACGGTGATTTAAATATTTTAATCGATTATTTAGAAAAACAATGGATTGATGGACAAACTCATATCGATCCTCCAATTTGTAAAACCAGAGCCGTGTCGAAATTTTGGAATCAATTGCAAATTTTATTGGCAAAAAAACTCGAACAGATTCCTCCACCTTTACCTTTTCCATCTGAACGAGACGATGAAATTTTAAAAGAAATTTTAGAACCCACACGCTATGATTACAGCGTTGAAAATTTCGAGTATCAATCTGCAGAATTTTGGGGTCGCGTGGCTCGCAAATTTATTAATTTAAATAGATCGGTAGAAGAAGTCTCCCCGCTGCCAAACATTTCTTCCAATTTAATGAAAAAAATCATTCAGTTATACGATATCGTATGCAAATCACGCGGTCAATATTTTGACCCTTTAACTATGCATCTGGTACCCAGTTATGAATACGTGAATGCTGCCCATTGGCAAACGAGTAAAAATTTAGAAGCTTTTATGCATGATCGGCCAACGCATTCCTTAACACTTTCTATACAAACTCTTTTGAAAAATAGTATAAAAGATGTACTCGACGGTAAAAAACCTTCGGTAATGTCAGTTAATTTTTGTCCGCAACTAGACGCTCTTTTACATAACGTACAAATTATTCATGATAAAATTGAACAGGTTCCTCAAAGAGACTTACCACCTAAATTGATCGATGTTTTTCAAAGACTTTTAGCTTTATGTCATCAAGACGGATTATGGGAAAAAGATGTTTCTGAAATTAAACCCGAACCCACATCTCTCAGTCTTTTACATATGGCAACGCACATTCGAATTTTAGAAAGAGAAAAGAAAATTTTATGGAAACATATTATTGATGAAAATGATTCAAAATTTCATTCAGAGCTGTCAAAGCACACTTATCCGAACGACCTTTATGTAGATGGCAAAAAGAAGCACCATTGGTCGTCGGTCCGGTCATAATATTTCGTTTTCTTTTCAAAGGGGGTACGCCAAATTTTTCTACGTTAACCGTATTACCAACCGGTATACCGGCATCGTATAAAATATTAGGTTGGAAAAAATTTCCTTTATAACCGAAAATCACGGGCGAACCAGGATATGATTTTTGTAAAAAATCAAAACGACTTTTCAAAAATTTTAATGTATCGGGATAAGAAGTTCCATCGTTCATCGTTACTAAAACGTCGGGTCGACAATGCGGATTTATTTTTCGCATTTGTGAAAAACTCATCGGACTCGTAATTAAAAAATGTTGAAGCAATCCGGTGGCATCTTTATATGCCAATTCTAAAGGTATGTATGTTTGATCTAAAACCACACCTTTAGTATGAACTATGGCATGCATCTTTATTTTTCTTTTCCTCTCTAAGAAATAAAGATGAAAGGATTAGGATTTACAACACTTCTTCTAGGTTTTGTATTGATTAGTTTAATAATAAGCGTAAGCTTAATTGCCTTTACAATGTTTAGAATGGCTAATGCAACAGAGTATACTCACGATGCTGACAAAAAGATGACAACACAAGGAGTTTCGGCTAAAGCATTCTTTACAAGTAATAAATTAATGTTAATAATTCCGAACGTTACAAATGTTCTCAGTATTATAGTTATAGCCGTATTAATAGCAACGCATTAATAACAAAGCATACACATTTCACGTAATGAATTTAAGACTGATTATATCAGCTACCTTATCATTTCTAATATTATTCGGTCTAATAATGTATGGTTATTTGGTTTACTCGATAAAGACCGATTCAACCAGCACAAATGGACCGGGCGTATTAAGCAATAATAAAATATGGTTTTATACACAATTATTTATACAAATAACATCATTTATCGTTTCTGGTTTTATCGTATATAAGAATTGAAAAGAAAGAATAAATTTCAAATACAGATTCGAATATATATAGATTGTAAACACATAAAAAAAAAAAAAAAAAAAAAAAAAAAAAATTTTTTTTTTTTTTTTTTTTTTTTTTTTTTTTTTTTTGTAAATTCAAGATATAGTTATTTTTAGTTTTATTTTTGAAAAATAAATTATTATATTAAATGAATGATTAATTAAATAATTCATTCATTTTCAAAAATGAAAAATGATTACATCTTGGATTCTAAAAGAATTTAATTTTCAAAAACTTTTTATAATCTAAATCTTGAAAAAAAAAAAAAAAAAAAAAAAAAAAAAAAAAAAAATTTTTTTTTTTTTTTTTTTTTTTTTTTTTTTTTCAAGTTTAATGTTTTTATCAGACAAAATTGATATTTCTTTAAGTCCAAGATGTAGTTGTTTCTATTTTTGAAAATTAATTAATTTGTTAATTGTTAAACATTTTGCAATTTTTTATCGTATAATTAAAGAAGATTGAAAAATAATATTTGTTGAACCTATTTAATAATTTTTTAAAATAAGTAATATGGATTCCGAAAATATTATACGGCGAACATATGATAGCGTCATAAAATTTTTACAATTAATGCTTGGGGCAGATAAAATGATGATTGTTTCTAAACATTTAAATGAACATTTTCCGCATTGGAATGATTTTTGGTCAGTAATTCGTAAATGGCTTATGACGGAGCATCCGTTAACGAACATGCAACGAAGCATTAAAAGTTTTGCTCAATTATTTCCCGGTTATGAATCCTTTTCAAATGATCTGGACCAATCGTTGGTTCTTCACGAAGATTTTTGGAATAAAGTATACTTTCAACTTCGCTCGGCTCAAGAAAAATTAAAATGATAAAAGTAGGACAATTAGAACCTTTTGCCTTATTAACATTAGCCGGCGGATTATTATATTCTATAGGTATTTTAACTATCGAATCTAAGGCAAACACGTGTTATAGAATACATTTCATTGTTCTTACACTCATCATTTTTACAGCTCTTTTAACTATATGTGTGCTTAAATATTTGAAATATCGATTTACATGTAGTCAAATGAATGATTTAATTATGTCTATGAAAATAAAATAGGCAAATAATGATTTTTTTCATTTCGGAAAAGAATAGCATCTCCGGACCGAAAACCTATTATATCCCAACACATTATTGGAGACTCGATACAATGTTCCGTATTTCCCGAAATCGTTTCGTATTCTAAATTTTGAATACAACATAAAAATATTCGAAGGCAAACATCGTCTTTTTTACAAATTTTTACACCATCTTCAAATTCTATCGTGAATGTGAAATGAGGCGAAGAAATATAAGCTTGTTTCAGAGGTCTAAAAGCCTTTTTTTTAATAATTTCTAAATATTCCATCGCCCTTTTTGTTTAAATCGGAAAAAAATTATTATTAAAGAAATGGATTTCGATCAGTCGGCGATAAACGATGTAGTGGTCGAAGCTCTTTTAACAAAGGATAAGAATATATTTGGACAATATTTTACACTCGATGGATGCGCTGCTAACGTCGATCCACAGGTGGCTGGACAAGCGAAAGAAATGTTTAAATCGTTATATCCCGATTTGGATTTTGACAAATTTTTAGACGATTATAAAAAATCTAAAATTATAGCTATAAATGCGGATGAAAACGAACTTCCTCCTCCCGTTAGTCAAATATGTAATAAATTGGCTTTCGATGCATCGAGTAGAAGAATGGTAAGTGTGTTGAGTCCAACGCATGCAAAAAAAAATCGTAAGACGGAATTTGATATATGCGAATTTATAAAAACGCGAAGTGAAAGCGGAATACCGATCACATTTCAATCTGACGCGGATTTAGAATCAGATTTAGATATTTTAATGGAACCACAAAAAACTTCAACAATCGATACGGGACTTAGAAAAATTGCACAACTTGTAAGTGTATTAAATTCATCCTGTAATTATCGTTTATTGGATGTACATCCTGAAAGAACTATTCGTTAGATATAATTTTTAAAATGTTATTCATTTGTGAAAATTATATTTATATATTTTTAATATCTCTAAAAAAAAAAAAAAAAAAAAAAAAAAAAAAAAAAATTTTTTTTTTTTTTTTTTTTTTTTTTTTTTTTTTTTTTTTAATTAAGGATTTAGATTATAAAAGATTCTTTTCGGGGTCAGTCTAAGATGTAGATGTTTTCATTTTTGAACATTAATTAATTAATGTTAAAAAATGAAAACATCTACATCTTGGACCGAATCGAAAATAATCTTAAAAAAAAAAAAAAAAAAAAAAAAAAAAAAAAAATTTTTTTTTTTTTTTTTTTTTTTTTTTTTTTTTTTTTTTTTTAAATTAAGGATTTAGATTATAAAAGATTCTTTTCGGGGTCAGTCTAAGATGTAGATGTTTTCATTTTTGAACATTAATTAATTAATTAATAATTAATTAATTAATAATTAATTAATTAATAATTAATTAATTAATGTTAAAAAATGAAAACATCTACATCTTGGACCGAATCGAAAAGAATCTTTTATAATCTAAATAATAATAATAATAATAAAAAAAAAAAAAAAAAAAAAAAAAAAAAAAATTTTTTTTTTTTTTTTTTTTTTTTTTTTTTTTAAATAAGTAATAGTATGGAATCTATTCAAGATTTATTCAAATTTATTTTGGAGCAAAATCGATGTATAGTTTTTGGTGACATTGGACGTTATCCCCATCATCTTTTAAAAGCTTTAAAATCTATTCCTATGTTAAAAGTTGTAATCATTTCACAAAATGAAAATTTATATTCTCTAGATAATAGAATTCGCGTATTACGTTCCGGAGACATTCTAGAAAAATGTGATTTATTAATTTATATAGAACCGATGTCTTTGCAAATGGTTGAAAAACATCCTTTAGCTTCTAGCGTCGTTGTATTTACATCTCATTTCACTTTTAATATACCTTGCGGAGAGTGGTGGCCAAATGTTTGTTTTTTTCTCAAAATAGATCCTGAAGGTACGAGACAATTAATAGAAAAAGAAGATTTTTCAATTCAAACACGAAACATCGGTCTTGTAAAAATTGATCATGTAAATACCGTCATTATTTCAGATAAAGAATTACCATCGACTCCCTTGAATACAAACAACTCGTATGTCATTATAGATCTTACAAATTATAATCGCGATACATTGAGCATGTATTTAGCATTTTGGAATGCGTTTGATTTTATGTTAGAAAATAAACATATGATCGATCGATGGGTTATATGTTTCTCTGAAAATGGTTACACTGCTTATAAAACATTTACGCAAAAAGTTTTAGATTCACTTTCATGTAAAAAATTTGAAAACGGTAATGTAACAGATAATCGTACATTAGTAAATTTACTACCTTTTTACAAATCCGGAATAATGGATAAAAAATTTAATTTAGAAGTATTTTCTTTTGGCGAAATGAAATTTGTGGTTCCTAAAACAATTGAAGATGCTTGTAAAGCTGCCGTTATGTATAATACTTATCCTTTAGTTAAAAACGTATTGGGAGTACAAAGTTAAATATATAAAATCTTTTATTTCTTTACAAAAAAAGAAAAATTATACATATGTAAATATAAATAAAGATATGTCGAATCCGACAGTACCCAATTTGAATTCAATAGTCGCGTCTCTCAATCCAAATTGTAGTAATGCAGGTCATTGTATGGCAACGAGATCACGAGGTCGGCCAAAAAAAATAAATCCTGTTATCGCTAATATAAATCCGCATCAGAAAATTTCCAAAAAAAGTAAAAAGGGTAAAAAAGGTAAAAAAGGAATTTGCAGTGATGGAAGTTGTAGTAGTGGAAGCAGTAGTGGAAGTCCGAGCGGAAGTCGAAATGGAAGTCCGAGCGGAAGTCGAAATGGAAGTCGAAATGCTTCTCCGTCAACTAGTAGTAGACGATCTATATCTCATCCCTATTTGAAAAGAACATCTGAGAATGAACTTCGTTACGATTATGATCCACATAGTTTAACATTCAAATTAAAAAATTCAAAATTTTCACAAAAACGACTTCCCAACAAAGTATGTCGTGTTTTTACGAGTCATTGTGCAAAAAGATTTCCTTTAAAAAGAGATGAAAAGCCTCGTAACACCATTATAGAAATGGAAGAGATTTAATGAAATATCCGAAATATAAAGCTAGAATACTTAGTATTAAATATTATTTAATGAATTGTTTTTAGTAAAATTTTTCATAAAAAAATCAAAAAGGCTAAATTTTTATAGTCTTATAATACAAACCTAAAAAAAAAAAAAAAAAAAAAAAAAAAAAAATTTTTTTTTTTTTTTTTTTTTTCCAAAAGGTTTTAGATTATAAAAGATTCTTTTCGATTCCGTCCGGGATGCAGATGTTTTCATTTTTTGAAAAATTAATAATTTATTAATTACTAATTAATTATTACTAATTAATTAGTAATTATTAATTAATTTTCTAAAATAAAATTATCTGCATCTTGGACTGACCCGAAAAGAATCTTTTATAATCTAAATCCTTAAAAAAAAAAAAAAAAAAAAAAAAAAAAAAAAAATATTTTTTTTTTTTTTTTTTTTTTTTTTTTTTTTTTTTTTTAAGATTTAGTTTCCTTATAATTTATTTTAGTTTCCTTATAATTCTATTGCAAGTATTTGTTTCATGTCTCTTACACGACTTAAGGCAGTGTAAACCCAATTTACATCTCTATTTTTATCAAAACTAATGACAATTTTATTATCATCTATCGTATCGCCTTGATATTTATGAACCGTACCGGCAAAACCCAATTCCAAAGGAAATAGTCCCGTCGTTTTGTCTTTCCAAACAGTGACTTTTAAATTAGTATTTGGATTTTTACACATTACCTTATTTTCATCGATTTTTTGTTCAAAAATCAATTTGGTTCCATTATCATAATGCGGAGGATGATTTTTCGTCACAAATACTATACAACCCGGCTTTACAGTTAGATGTTCCTGAAGTTGAATTTCCGGACCTTCAACTTTATTTTTTAAATAAAAAGAATTGAATGTTTTTACTCTATCGTTTCTATAAGCCATGGCTTTGTCTACCTGTAACAACATAGTATTATCAATATTTTCCACGACGGGAAAATATTTACTCACAAATTCAAACATATTTTTTTCGTCGTTCTCCTCGACGAATTTGCGTAAAGAATTTATTATTGTTTCGTATTCAGGTGTAAATCTTTTGCTTTCTTTCAGACGTATATGACGAACATCGTATCTTTTTTCGTTAAACGTAATGGAAAATAGATTATGCGTTGATTTGACCGGATTCAGTTGATGACGATCTCCCATGCAAACAAAAAGTAGAGGTAATTCGGTTCTATCCATGAAAAATCGAATCAGCCAATACATTAACCATCCGTTAATCATAGATACTTCATCTACAACGACTATATAGGGATAAATGGCACAAGTGAAATGAGATAAAATATCGCGACTTTGTTTGATATTCTTTAATAAATCTTTTTCATCCTTTAATTTTTTTTCGAACATATTACAAATATGGGGACTTAAATTAACGGTGGAATGAACCGTTTTACCATTTATCGCATGAGCACTTCGAGCAGTAAAACTCATTCTGAATTGCAAAGTATCGATATACTCGAGTGTTTTTTTAACGACATAAGTTTTACCAGTTCCGGGTCCTCCCGAAACTATCACCAACATTTTTCGTGGTTTTTTTAACCATTTTGCAACGAGCTGAACGAATGATAATTGACATTTTGTCAAAGTAAGGCAATGTTTACGGAGCCCCGGCTGATCAACTTGGATTTCGGAGGATATAGTATGCGCGGATGTCATTTATGTCCTATGAAAATAATCACTTTGGTTCTCGTTAAATCGGAAAACGGTGAAAATGATAATAGCAATTCGAGCGAACAACACGTTCTCTTAATTTGTTCCCGCGTACCAAATAGTTATTTATTAGATTTATATTCCCTATACGTCGGTCGAGAACAAAATCAACGAAATGAATGGTTATCCTCGGCGTACGTTAAATCGATTATAACTCTGAGCGTAGAAAAATTTATAAATCCAAAAAAATGGTTAAATTCTATGGTATGGTCGCGATATCGACAAGAAGATAAAAAAGCTAGTCTGGAATTATTTATCAAACGACCTAAAAAATCTGAATTTTATTATGCGGTAGGTGTCGACGGAACCATTTTGATATGTAAAGAAAATCCAAAAGAATCGATAATTATTAACAAAAGTACAGTAGAAATTTTATGTGGAAAATCTAGATTTTATTGTAATAATCCGACCATAACAGTTGTTGATCAAGAATTCTAATATTTTTTTTAGAAAAATACTCTTTTCTATATAATTTTTATAAAAAAAAAAAAAAAAAAAAAAAAAAAAAAAAAAAAATTTTTTTTTTTTTTTTTTTTTTTTTTTTTTTTTTTTAAATAAAATGTAATTATACAAATATGAATAAATTAATTTTTTTTAGGATGTAAACTATACGAAAATCCTACTCCTTCATTATGTTGTTCGCCGAAAAATATCTTTTCGGCCGAGCATGTCACATTAAACCACGAGTTTTTCGACGGACCCGTGCTAAATTGAGCAAAATTCTTTTTCGGAGCTTCAAAGCTCAAAACTTCTAATGGTGTTCTGTCAGGATTCTTAGCCAATCCATCTCGAGTTAAGGGTAAAGGTTTACCGCTTCTACACTGATATTTAATCAAAGTCAAAATATCTTTCTCGTACGCAGATTCGTCGTTATTAAATAATTGTCTTTCGACAATATTTATCATATTATAAAAATGAATTGCAATTCCGCATTTAGTAAATATATTACGAACATCTGAAAATGCGACTATTTTATTTGGTGAAGTTCTTCGCAACATAATATATAGATATTTTAAATGTTGATAAAGAACTTTAATCGATCCCCTGTCTTCAACCAAAACATAATTGAAAGTATTCAAATATCGAAATTCTCCCTTTAAGTTTTTACCTTTGTTTCGGGGACCTCCTTTCACGAGATGACAAGCGTCGGGTAATACTTTCATGAGTTTTTCAATGGAACAATCTACATAAACGGTAGAATATCGACGTTTGTTAGAAAATTCGAATACTTGTTTTTGAGTAGAGAATAATGCCATATCGTATAAAATATCTTTTTCGACATTAAATTGCGGCGCGTTTCCGGCCATTAAAGCTGATAAATGTTTACTGTCGAGCGCGCCTTGAGTATCCGATTTGGTGGCTCGGCAAGCTCGATGTATTCCAAAAGCATCGCCGGGTGTTGGAAATTTTAAATATTTTATTATCGCCCACATAAATTCGGGTACCGCATCAATATGTTTGTTAAAAATATTGATATCGGTAACTTTTCGAAAATGAAATTCTATTAATCTTAAAACGGAATCTAAACTATGCGGTCGTATTTTAAACAGAATGGCTTCGAAAAGATCGGGTCTTTTTTCACGAGTATATTCCATCAATCGTTTTGCTATGAACAGCGACGGCATATTTTTGCTGTTGAACAATGAAAAATAATAACAATAATAATATTGCCAATAACAATAACAAAAATAATAAACAAATGGATAAGTCGGATGTTTTTTCACTCATAGAATTAAAAGCCATATATAAAATAATTCGTTTTCAAAAAACGACGAACGAAATGAGTATGCTCGTATATATAATAATGTTTACGGGGTTAAAAGTAGCAGATATTTTAGGTTGGTTTAATTACAATTCCCGTAAACGACGAGAATTTTTAAAACAAAAATTAACAATTTTAGAAGATTATGAGTCGCTTGGAAGACTATTTACAAAAAAACATCAAACGTATTTGATTCAATGGAAAAAATTTTGTCAAACTTTACTGCCTAACAAAAAGAAAAATATTACATTCGAAACCTTTAGAAAGTCATGTAAAAATGCAAAGGCAAAAGGGTTTTTAAATATAAAGGATGATGAAATTATATTTAAATAAAAAAAAAAAAAAAAAAAAAAAAAAAAAAAAAAAAAAAATTTTTTTTTTTTTTTTTTTTTTTTTTTTTTTAATTAAGAAATACATTTTGACAGAATTGATTTGTCATTAACGTAACTTTTCATAGCATTATTTGAAAAAAAATCATTTATTACTTTTCTACAAATTGGGCAAGTATTTTGTTCTTCAAACCATTTTTTAACACAGTTTTTATGATATGAATGCATACAAGGCAAAATCACCATTTCTTCATTTAAAGAATATTTTTCTATACAAATAAGACAAGATTCGTCTTTTAAAATTATTTTTTTATCAATTTTTATAACAGATAACATTTTAAAAATACTTTTCGGAAGAGAATTTAAATCATATATATCAGAATCGGAACTTGAAGAATCATCCGATGATTCTTCAAAGTAGTCAAAAAACGGATGCTTGGTTCGACTAAAGCAACCCATAACCTTAAATTTCAGGATAAATTATTTAAATTATTTGACAAATCATTTTTATATTCATATAAGTTTCTATCTTTTCAATTGAAAAAAAAAAAAAAAAAAAAAAAAAAAATTTTTTTTTTTTTTTTTTTTTTTTTTTTTTTTTTTAAGAAACGCGTTCTGACAGATTTGTTTCATTATTAGAATAATTTTCCATAACATTGTTTGAAATATGTTTATTTGCTACTTCTCTACAAATTGGACAAGTGTTCTGTTCTTCAAACCATTCTTTAATGCAATTTTTATGATATATATGAGTACAAGGCAAAATTATTATTTCTTCATTTAATGTGTATTTTTCTATACAAATAAGACAAGATTCATTTTTTGAAATTATTTTTTCATCAATTTTTACAACGGGTAACGTTTCAAAAACACTATTCGGAACAGGATTTTTATTTGGAGGAATATTTAACGATGCTTCCAATACACTATTTAATAAATTGTTATCAAAAGATTCTTCCATTAAATTAATTAAATTATTGGATCTGTTTCTATTTGCAATGCGTCGTCTTCTGTTTTCAATAACAGGATCGAGTAAAAGTTCATCATAAAAACTATATAAATCTAAATCTTCGTCATCGCGGCCTATTTCGAAATCGGAATCATCAGTACCAGAATTTGAAAAATCGTCCCAGTCCAATAACGCCATTGATTCTTCAAAGTCAAAAATTGGACGTAAAATTTGACTAAAGCTAAAGCAACTCATACCCTTAAACTTTATTAAAATTAATCTGAAAAAATCATTTCTTTTTATACTTGTATGATTCTCAACATTCTATATGTTAAAAAAAAAAAAAAAAAAAAAAAAAAAAATTTTTTTTTTTTTTTTTTTTTTTTTTTTTTTTTTTTTTTTATGCTTTTTCTTCCGTTATTGATTCATGAAGAGAATTTGTTGGATCATCTGGATACTCAATAGCATAATTTAATACAGAGGGAAGAGAAATAAAATTTTCTGTATTTAACGATAATTTTTGAAAAACGATTATTTGTTTGATTTCACCACAAATTTTATACGAATTATCACCAAACGAAGTCCGACTTCTAATTTCCATATGACATATACCTAAAAAACTAGGAGATGATAATAAAGTCGATTGAAGTACCGATGCATATATATTTGTAATCTTTTCGCCATCGAAAATTTTTAAACTTAAAAGACACCAATTTTGATCAGAGATTTTAATATTATCTTTGATATGATAATGAGTACAATAATGACATAATAACGGTTGGCATGGCGTATAAAAAAATCGACCACCTGTATGAAGTTTTTCATCATCGTCTTCTCTTAAAGACATTCCTATTATATCGAGCGGTTTACATTTTTTTACAACAAACGATAATATATTATTCTCTGATTTTTGAAGAATAAATTCTCCAGCAACTATTATATTATATATTTGATTTTCTTGAATAAGCGTTTTCACAAACGCCTTTTTTTCAGGACCACAAAATTTCCCTTTATTATATTTAGATTTACCATTCATATGCGTTTGATAAACAGAATATTTTTCCAAATCTTCTAACCAAGAAGTTTTAATCAAATTAAAAGCTCCGGTTTTCTTTTCTAACGTTTGAATTTCAGTTTGAAGAAGAGGTAACGATAAAATTCCATTCACTAAAGCATTATAATCGGAATATTCCATCTTGTTTTTTTAATAAAATAATTATTTTTTTCCGTAAAATATAGAAATATTTATTACTTATTTATTCGTTTTTTTTCTAATTTGAACAAAATAATAAATTATTTTTGTTTTCCAAATTATTTTTTTCTTCTATCCAAGTATATTTTCGTTCAGATGATATTAATAAATGTACATGTTGTCTAATACTATTAATCATATATTCGATTGCTAACCAGGATAATTTCGGATTTATTAATCTTATGAAGAAATAATAAATTTCAATCATTGTTATTTCATGCATTTGACTTCCTTTACAAGCAAATTCACTTGCTAAATCTTCAATCATTTTCTCTATTCGATCTCTATCTACAATTTCCGTAAATAATTCAATTCCTTTAAATCTCACAGATAGTTGTATTAATAATTTTTGACCGCTCAAATAATAAATGTAACCGTATTGTTCTTTGTCTTCTAAAAGTTTAGAAATATATTTTCTCATCACATCCAGAATTTTTGGATGAGTCATTAAATCTAAAGAAATATAATATTCTATCGGCCATTTACCGCGCTTTAAGTTTATGGTTTTCAAAACCGATTCCAAAGATTCCTTTTGATATAATTCGCGTAACAAATTATCGAGGGGTAATCGACACGTCGCCAGTCTTTCATACATCTTTCTTTTTTCCAAAAAAAGATGTATAAAAACGAATCATCATACTTATGAACAAAAATAAAAATAAAACTACGATTCCATAAATGATATACGTTATCCACGGAAAAACACCTTCTATTCCCGACCAAACTGTAGAACTGACTTGATTCGCAAAATGATTTAAAGCGTCTGCCACAGTGGGTCTTTGACAACGCATGGTTTCGTTGGGCGAACAATTTACATATTGACAGTCACACAATCGACAACAAGATTTTTCTTTTTCCTCGTCAAAATTATCGCATACATTCATCAGCGTTCCATTTCCATTATCGTCGCAAAACGGAATATTATCGAGAGGTTCTTTTTGACAACAACTTAATTCGCGATATTTACATACCGATCCATCGGCTTTTTCTTTAAAGCATCCCGAATTAGATTCTATATAATTCCAAACACTCGCTATGCCGATTCCTACGGCCGTTCCCGTAGCCGCAACTGCTAAACCCTTTTTACTGAAAAGGGTTTTAAATGTTCCGCGTAATTTTTTACTATTTGAAACGAGTGTTTTTAATCCGTGTTTAGATCTCGTTACAAATTTGAAATTGTTAAAACGACTCGTAGCTCGAGGTTGTTGAAAATTAAATTTGCGTTTCAAAATCATAGCGTTTTCAAAAAAACTTGATTGATAAAATTTTTTATATCTTTGAAAAAAATACAATAAAGAATGGTTGCTACTGAATCGACACCGTGTTTATTTAATCCCGTGAAATCAGAATGTAAGGGTCCGAAAAGAGCAAATTTAAACTTGCTTGCATGTGAAACACATTTGAAAAATCTTTACGGTTTAGAAATGTGGTATCATTTAGAAGATCATCCATTGAATGTCGCATTCGTCGGAGGATTTTTACGACCCATTAAAAATATGACATATTTTACCCCAAATACAGTTATTTTCCCGACAAAAGAATTTTTTGATAGAACTATACGACCGGAAGAATATAATGCTGAAGATGCGAAATATCGAGATTATACAATGAATCCCATTATTATAGAATACATGAGAAAGTACGGCATGGTAGCAGGTCAAAGTGTAGAACATCGATTGGCAGTCGAAATTTATCGAAACTTGATTCCTGACGATGTAGATCCCGGACCGAATCAAAAAACTCAATATCCGGGTTTGAGTACTCTTGTTCGAAGTAAAAAATTAATATCGGAATCTCATATACGAGATCGTCCCGTATATAAGGTTTTAGAAAACAATAGTTTATATACTAACGATAAATTAGATAAAATAACAGCCAAACATTTTTCGCTTTGTATGCAATATCTTCTATTTAATATGATAAATTCTGAATTTCAAGTTCATACAACAGAAAAAAATTTTTTAGATTATTTGATGTATAATTGTGAATTTGTGGAAGGAATCGGTGTAGTAGCAACAGAAAATATCAATTATCCCCATCCTTTGGTATTAAACGGTCATTCCAAAGGAACGCAAATTTTATATAATGCTTTTGTAACACTAATAAATAAAGATATTTTGAATAAAAATTATGATATAAATCAAACGCCTTCTCAATATGCTCTAACGCAAGCTTTTAAAGGTGGATCTTTGTGTTAGATAATATACGTAAATCTGCGTGTAAAAAAAAAAAAAAAAAAAAAAAAAAAAAAAAAAAAATTTTTTTTTTTTTTTTTTTTTTTTTTTTTTTTTTAATATATTGGTGAACCATCTATTTCTGGCAACGATGCTGTTCCTGGTTCTTCTCGAGCAGAGCGATTAGTTTCTGGTAATTCAAATTGATTAAAATTAATCAAAACCAATTGATTATTAAAATCCAAAAACCAATTATCTCCTTTACACATCATTTTTGCACTCATTCCAGCAGGCTGTCTTTTAATTAGTAAAAAACAATTGATAATTTGAGACAAGTCGGCATATCGTTTAAATCTATATGCTTCCCCTTCTAATTGCTCCAAAGACATTTGTGTCATTTTGTTGTAAAGGGTTTTATTATCATCATATATATCCAATACATTTACAGATTTTTGATTATCCATCTTACTTATTTTTCATTTCGTGTCACTTTTACGAGTACTGACATTCGGTTCAACCTCTTCCCAATCAGGCATATATCGTTTACACAACTTACATCTGTACAAAATTTCCCGGTTTAATTTTCTAAAAAATTCTTCAGGATTTTCAAAATCTTGATCACAAGTACATAAAATTTTATCGTTGTTTTTAATTTCAGACATTACACTTTTTTCACAAGATGACAAATGCCATCCGTGTCTTTCATTGTACATCACGCGTAAATTCAATTCTGGTCTCATTAAAAGCGCATGATAAAATTTTATTATTTTAGAATATTTCTCGAAACGTTCAAATTTTATAATTTCTTTTTGTAAATTTGTTAAACGAATAAGTTTTTGATAAAACACACGAGGTTCGTCTTCAGGATGTAATGTAATCCAATCTATCATCTTTATTTTTTTTTAAATTAATAACATATCATCCACTAAATAATTATCTTCGGTTTCCAAATCATTCGTACAATCATCCTCAAATTTAATTTTTTTTGTACTCAATTTTGAAACTTGGGATGATCCTTTTCGTTTTTTAATAGGATCTACTCGCACGATATCTTCTAGTTCTTCATCAATATCATTTTCTTGTTCTTTCAAATTTAGCAACGATTCGTCTTCATCATCACCCATTTTATCTGAGCTATTATTTAACTGTTCTATATCCTGTATTAATTCCTCCAATTCTTTCAGTTCTTTGTCATTTTGTGTCTCGCGTTTACTCTCTTTTGATACGATTTTTTGCGGTTGTTGCATCGACAGATTGTTATCACCCGAGTTTAATAAAAACTCTTTTTCTAAAGAAATTAAAGGTCCTATATTAACTGTTTTACTCGGTCCCAATTTATTTTCTAAAAATCCTATAATATCTAAAACTCTTCCACTTATACGATAAACCTTTTTTTGATCGCCTCCTACATCTTTTGCATAACTATACCGAGAATTAATTTTCAATTGTAAAATACTTAAAAATGTTTGAGGAAATGTCATTTCCATATGTGAATAAAAACGATTATAAATGTCTTGACCGTTAAACACTTTAGTATCGAGAATGCAAGGTTGAACAAATCTATTTATTTTATATCCGGCTTCCGAGAACACTTCGGCTTTCTCTTCACAATCGTGACAATTTTGTAAACTGCATTCTTTAAAAGAAAATTTAAAATCGTCAGAGATTAGAATTTCTGGACCTAAATCAGACGTCATTGCACGAGCAATTTTCATTAAAGGCTCTGAATCAACTACCGTTATAGTAGGATTCACGGGTTTACCATCATAAGGTTTAACAAATTTACATCGTGCTACAATAGCGATATCAAAATTAAAAATTTTTGAATTTTCATACTCGTAATTAGAAGTAGAATAACTCGGATTCCACAAAGATTTTGAATGAGAAATATAATCTTGATAAATTATATTATTTTCTAACTTTTTCAACCAGTCGGTAGATATGAGATTTAAACAATGTTCGTCTGTATATTCCTTTACGGCCTTTCCCAAATATTTATTTTTCAAAACATTCGAAACAAGTTCATTATAATTATTATCCATGGTATATAGCGTTCTTATTTTATGAAAAAATTGTGAGAAAAAATAATTATTTTATCTTGTTTATAAGTAAAATAGTATAAAATAAAATGATAGTAAAATTATAAAAAAATGTATCCAAAAAGTATAAATTATAAAGTAAGTTACTTTTAAAATTACAAACATTTATATATACTCATACCTAAAAAAAAAAAAAAAAAAAAAAAAAAAAAAAAAAAAAAAAATTTTTTTTTTTTTTTTTTTTTTTTTTTTTTAAATTCTTGTCTGGATATATCACAAACATAATTAATTTAAAATAATACAAATATTTCATATTTAACGTAAAATTTAAATTATTTTTTTCTATATTTGATAGGAGGTCCATACCATCCATTTACCAACACTTTTTCGATTTGAACGAGCGAATTTCCTTTAAATCGATCAAATCGTCTTCGAATAACTCGCCCGTTCATTGTAGAAATTTCATATACACATCCGTCTTCTAAATTTGTTTTTTCTAAACATTTTATACGTCCATTAGGTAAATGAAAATAACCTTTATAGTATACTAAATCGATTGAATGTTCAAATTTATATTTATATAAAAGGTCTATTTCTACATCGTGAATAATTACACCGTCGGTTTTTAAAGTTTTAAAAGCGGAAGAATCGAGTGCCTTTTTATATGAAACATGATAAGTTTGAACAAAATATCCCGGAATTAATTTAAGCTTGGGTAAAAATTCCGATAAAATCGCTCGTCTGCACCAACTAGCCGTATCGTATCCTCGAACTTTATAAACATCTAATAAATAAACTTGACCATTTTCCATTTTTTCGGCAGCAAATACAAATCCGTCTCCTAATGAAACATCGTTCCTCACCACACACTCATATCCTTCCCATTTTTCTTTAATTTTATCTCGATAACTATATACTAATCCGAAAATCCCATCTAGTTTACGAGCGAATAAATATTGTTTTCCATTTGGAATTTCGGAAACGCATTCTACCGGTTTTCTAGATATGTTATTTTTCTTTTGAGTCAATTGATAAAATGGTGATGAAACGGTATAGATTTTCATAGCATCATAAATTTTTTTGTATTTATGCAATGATTCAAATAATTCATTTTTTATTTTGATGAAAAAATCATCAGATGGTCGTTTTTTTTCCTTAAACGTACCATATTCCCATTCAAATACCAACTTATAGCAATAATCGTAATCGTCGTTGTTTTCTGAGTTATCGTTGCTCTTGAAAGAATACAATTGAGTGTGAGAATCGATCTGAACAAAATCTCGCGTTTCTACAGTTATTGGATTTTGAAAATTCCCGATTTGATGTATAAAATCTTTACATGTAGATTGCGACCATAAACGATAAGGTGTCTCTATTGAATGAACCCATTTAAACCATAAATCATCGTGATAAACGGAATGAATAGATACGATTCGTTTTGTTTCCCAATTCCCATCTTTATAACGAAAATGCGGTTTGACATAATATATTATTTTTTTTTGGATAGAATAACCTAATTTTTGAAAAAACGATTCAAATGTTGATACGTGTTGAACGACGAGTCTAAATTCATATTCGTGCATTTTTTATTTTATCATTATTCACTTTTTTTAGTTACTACTAATGCTGTTCTTATAACGATTGAATAAATTTTGTAAATGGATGCTTGACCAAACGATCCAAGAAAATCGAAAACGTACCACAAAAAACAGGATACTTAAAAGTATCAGCAAAAGAAACGTGAGTTTATAAATACTACGAAAAGCTAATACGTAAAAGAAGGGTATTAGAAGAACGGGTATGCTCGTACAGAAAATAACGGTATATGCTATTCCTTTTTCCAAAGAAGCAAACGAACCTGGGTTGAGATCGTCCGATTTTAATATGTCTTCGATATGTTCCATGAAACTTTATTATATTTTTTCAAAAAAAAAAAAAAAAAAAAAAAAAAAAAAAAAAAATTAAAAATTTTTTTTTTTTTTTTTTTTTTTTTTTTTTTTTACAACAACTTTAAGGATTTAGATTATAAAAGATTCTTTTCGATTCGGTTCAAGATGTAGATGTTTTCATTTTTAAAAAAATTAATCACTAATTATTAATTAATTATTAATTAATAATTAATTAATTAATTTTCAAAAATGAAAACATCTACATCTTGGATTGATTGAATCAAAAAGAATATTTTATAATCTAAATCCTTAAAGTGTGTAAAAAAAAAAAAAAAAAAAAAAAAAATTTTTTTTTTTTTTTTTTTTTTTTTTTTTTTTTTAACAACTTTAAGGATTTAGATTATAAAATATTCTTTTTGATTCAATACAAGATGTAGATGTTTTCATTTTTGAAAAAATTAATCACTAATTATAAATTAATTAGTAATTAATAATTAATTAATTAATTTTCAAAAATGAAAACACCTACATCTTGGATTGAATCGAAAAGAATCTTTTATAATCTAAATCCCTCTTAAAAAAAAAAAAAAAAAAAAAAAAAATCAAAGTTCCAAGATATAAATGTTTTCATTTTTGAAAATTATTTATGAATTAATTTTCAAAAAAAGAAAATAACTACCTTTCAGAAGTTGAAAAGAATCTTTTACTTAAATTTTAAGCTAAAACTTAATCAAACTGAGTATTATTTAAATTAAAATCTTGTTTAATTTGCTTATAATTTCTTTCAGTTAAAATCAGTTGGTTTAGGTAGAGTTTAAATGATTCAATCATTATGTATGCTGTATCAGTATTTGAGCCTTCGTTTTTAAATAACTTATAGTTATCAATATTTTCAATTGATTCTAATATTTGAAATAGAGGCACTCTTTTACATAAATGACACCAATTTTTACGATACATGCTAAAAGATAATTTAATTTTTCCATCAAAATTTACATATTTATAATAGTAAACTCTTTCAATTTCAATATTCAAGCCATACAAATATAGTTTTATACATTTTGAACACATGTAGTAAACACAATCATTTTTTAGATAAACATAATGAATTATTATCGGCGTATGTAATGATGGAATTTTAAACTCATAATCTATCAACGTATCCATATTAACAACTACGTCTTTTTGTGAAAAAATATCCATAAAAGAATACGTCTGTTTCATATTTGTAAGAGGTAAGCATTTACCAATCGGTAATGTTATATATCGATAACCTGCTCTAACAACTTCCCGAACAAAAGAATATGGGAAAATAGATGCTAAATTCACAATATCGTGTACATTAGACACACGTTTCCATATTTTAGAGAGACATAATTCTTTTAATGAATACAATAAATTAGAGCTGAATGTTAGGTTGCAATAAAAAGTAGATTCAATATAGTTTTTTTTAAAGTGTAGATATTCTTCGTTTTTAATTAATTGTACTTTTAATCCTTTACCTACAATTTTCCAGGCATTGAGATCTATGTATTCGCGAGAGGCTGCCATGAAATGAATGTGATCATTACCACAAAACGTAAAAGGATGTTCTAAGAGAATCATTCTCGTTTTGATTTTTCTTCGGTATCGATCTTTTTTTCGAATGGTTTCAACGCAGACCTTATAAAATTGATAAAACGACGATTTTTGTAAAATAAAATAATATAAACGAATTGAATTGCGTTTAATCAAGTCATATTTATGGTGGTTAATGGATGTATTCATTTGAAAACCACAATCGTTATAAAGAAAATTTAAAATGGTTAAAAGATCTTCTTCGTCCGTATTAAAAACATGATGTTTAATATTTTTTAATTGCTTTTTTTGCCAACTATATTTTTCGAAATATTCATCCACAAATTTATTCCAGTCTCTATCGAGAATTCTTTGAGAGGGATTTAATAAAATATTCATTGTGAAGTTTTATACTCGTATGTTATATTTTAAAATACAAAAATCTTTTATATAGTTAAAAAAAAAAAAAAAAAAAAAAAAAAAAAAAAAAAAAATTTTTTTTTTTTTTTTTTTTTTTTTTTTTTTTTTTTTTTTTTTTTCGCAGTATAAAAAAGTATGATGACAAATAATAAATGGATTCATATTAAATTTACACCCGATATATTAAAAGATAATAATAAATTGTATGAAATGTTTATATATGAAGAACAAAAAATTTTATATTTTTTCGCGAATGCCGTTCTTTGGTGTTTGGGTTACGATCAACCTAACGAAACTTTACATCAACTCGTTCCTGTTGATAAACAACACAAAGGACCATTTTTAGAAAACGGAATTTTTTTAAATGAAATAACGGTTCGTGATTTAATTGACGAAAGATTATCGGATGCTCAAAATTTAAATTTTAGAACATTTCGTACACTCATACGATTCGAGAAATGGTTTAACGATTACCTTATTGATTGCAAAGGTAAAAATCCCAGTAAACAATGTCCTTATTAAATGGAACAATAAAATGCCATATTTAAAATGTTATCATTTTCGGCATCGGTATTCATCATCACCCGTTCCATTTGCTGTTTCGTATCAGCCAACATTTTTTTTAAAATGTCTCTATCGCGTTCTTTCATCAAAATTTCCACATGTCTATTACGAACCATTTCCTTTCCCGTTAATAATCTGAGATAAGCTTCGTTTGCAGATTTCGAATTTCGAACGTCTAAAGAAATCGTTTCGTTTTCGGGTACGGTTATTGTTTCGTGGAATATCGGAGGTTTAAATACCGTAATGTTATCTTTTTTTTCAAGATTAATATTATTTAAAACATGTTGTGCATCATTATCGATATCCGAAAGATGAAGAAAAAAATATTTTTTATTAGAATCTGAAACAAATAAATTCAAATGACTGGTTAAAACAATCAAATGTTTTATTCCTCGCGGTTTATATATAGTTTGTCCAAAGGGCGGTTCTACAAAAAATAAAAAATCAAAGTTTTGTTTTTCTCCGATATTATAGTCAATTTGGTAAAGAGAATCCATTTTCCTTGGACAATATACATTTATGTTTTCTCGATAACTAAAACACATATCCAAGTAATAATCTAACAAATACGGTTGACGTCCTAAATTTCCAAATACTATACAAACATCATAATTTCGCCACGATGCAATTAAACGTTGGACATGACCGAGTTTTGTATCTGGATCACCGAATACGGATTTTTCTTTGCGGGAACGATCGGATGACTCACGTTTCCAATCTGAAGAAGATGGATTTTTATCTCCTTCATAAAAATAATATTCTACTTTTTCATTTGCTGGTATGTAAACAGACTTTTTCATATTTAATATTCTTGTATTCTTTTTTAATAAATTGTTTAAAAAAAAAAAAAAAAAAAAAAAAAAAAAAAAAAAAAAAATTTTTTTTTTTTTTTTTTTTTTTTTTTCTTCAAGATTTATAGATTTAGAGTATAAAAGATTTTTTTTTTTTTTTTTTTTTTTTAATAATCTTCTATTAAATAGTCTTGCCATGCTGAAAATAATATTATTTTTCATACTATTGAAAAATGGATTTGTTAATATTATGTATTTGTGTTATTTTATGGTTGATATGTCGTTATTATTATATTTTATTTTTAATTTATTCAGATGTGAATAAATTATATGATTTATATTATAAAGATGATAAAATTATTGATAATTTGAAAAATATAGATGCATTAAAGTATAATTTTAACGAATCATTTTCTAATTCAAAATGTAAAAAACTTTTCGGTTATTTAGTAAAATATGAAGATTCTAAAAATGTAAATAAACATTTTGAATTGAAAGGGTCTACGTTTTATTTTATTTGCATTATAACTTATTTGTATAAAATACATCCTATTGTGAAAATTTTAATAATTTTCTTTTACATGAGTAAATATGATAGACAAAATATGGATGTATTTTACAAATTGAGTATAAGACATTATATGGGATTTTATTTAGAACATAAAAACATAAATGAATCATTACAAAAATGCCTCACTACTTTCATTTTTGATCAATTATTTTTTTTAAATAAGTTTACAAATTTAAAGCGAAAATATTTTATAGACTACTATTATAAGCGTAGTTTCGATCATAATTTTTTGATGAAAGAATATTCAGAAACTCAGTCTGTATTTAATCTCATAAATTTAAAAAATAAAAATATACTTAATATATGTGCTGGAAATGCTTGTGGAATTCATCTTTTAGACACTAAAATGACATGTATTGATTTGAAACAATACAATGGAATGAAACTATTACAAAAAATGGATACATGCAATTTTATACAATGTGACATTAATAATAGTGAATTTGAAAAAATAGTGATACCATATAATGTATGGATAGCTATTCATGCATGTAGAAAATTACCTATACGAATAATTGAAATATTTCAAAAATGCGCTTCGAAATTTTCAGAATTATATTTAGTCCCTTGTTGTACTTTAAATAAAAAATATTATAGAGAAAATTTTGACATGTATGATAGAATACATAAAAAATATTATACTGCTAAAAAAGATTTGTTAAGACAACATTGTTATCCAGCCATGCATTTTGAGTTGTTATGTTCTTTATGTATGACGCATAAATTTAAAATTAAAACATTAAATGATATGCAATCTGTAAAAAATAAAATTATTATTGTATATAAATAATTGTATATATATTTTTAAGAATATAAAAAGATTTTTGAAAATAAATTTGCCTTTTAAATCTAAGATGTAATTGATTTTTAAAAAATGAAAATGACTACATCTCAGACTCGAAGATGATATTTATTAATTATTTTTGCTAAAATGAAACAACTACATGTCGGACTCAAAGAAGAAATTTATTTGACAAATTTTTTTTATAAAAAAAAAAAAAAAAAAAAAAAAAAAAAAATTTTTTTTTTTTTTTTTTTTTTTTTTTTTTTTTTTTTTTGTTATTTTAGTTATCGTTTTTCTGGGCTTTGATCTTCGTCTGTACCTTCCATATCAGTAGCGGGTCGTTTTTCTCCACGAAATCTTAAATTTTTCACAAAATTTGCAATGTTTTCTTTTCCCATACTTTTCATGTACATCGTACAAATTTTTTCTTCCAATTTATTATTCAATGCCGGTTCGATTTTATTTTCTGGAAGAATAGTTCCTATCATTTTATAGAAACATTTTCTCAAAATCTCATAAATATGTTTTTCGGGTTCGGATATATTGCTTCCTTCCATCATTTTATACATTTCTCTAACCGTTTGAACATGAAGTCGTTTAAAATCACTCTCTTCGTCAAACATGAATTTGGATTCACCTTTGCTGGCAAATCGAAGATTACCGATGTAATGTTTCAATTCGAAATTGGGACCGTTTGTAATATTTCCCGAAAGACCATCCACGGCTAATATCTTTTGTATTTCCGTTCCGTTTTGTTCTGCGTTAGCGAGATTTTTCACAAAACGAGTAAGTTTATCATTTCGAACGAAAATCTGAGAAAACGATATGGTGTCATCGTCGCTTTTTCGAAGTAACATGCTGGCAATTTTAGGATGAACGGGTGTTTGCGTTTTAAACAGTTTTAGGATGAAATCCCAACCTAATCCGAATGCTTCCAAAACTTCGCCCACCGCATATAATTTCATAGTTTTAATGGTAATCGAATCGTCTCCGATTCCATTTTGAATTTCTACAACAGTGTTTAAAAGCTTTTGAATTTGTTCGTGAAGTATTTCCCGGTGATTGATTTCCATCTTTATTATTTTCGTTTTTTTAATCAATTTTTATCGTTACCATCAAAAAGAGTTTCGATTACTTTAAATATTTCTTTCTCGTAATCCGAATCACTGGCTAAAAACAATTTAAATGTATCCAAAGTCCATAATAATAACGGCGGAGAGGCATTATTTTGTTCGTGCGTCGATAACTTGAGCGAGGGTGGTAATTGTAATGAGGATGACGAAGATTCGAAATCTTGAATTTTACGGATAAATTTTTGAATCAATTCGTGAATATTTTTAGCTTTTTTATAAATCCCTTTAGGCACGTTACCGTGATTTTGATTAATAATTTGAATTAAATAGTTATAAGACATGGCAAAACCCAAATAATCGGCATGGTCATGGAAACATATGGCCGGAAACGTTTGGACGAATGCTATTTCTTTGACGTTGTTATCACCCACGCAAAATTTATTTTTCAAAAATACTTGTAACTCGTTGAAAGGTTTCAAAATCGTCGAATAATATTCGATGGATTCTCCTTTACGCAAAGGTCTCAACGTATTATATAAATGCGTATTTTTGTTAAATTTTATTTCGCGATGCATAATCTGTTTCATGGTTTGGACGAAAGGACTATCGGGATACCGTTTCCAAAAATATTCACCTCGACAGACTCGCGCTAGGAAATCTAACACGAAATTACCGACGATATCCATATCGACCGAACAAGCAAAACAGCTCACCATGACATGTATGACATCAAAAGGAATCGAAAATTTTCCAAATACTTTACGTATTTTTGAAGACATTTGAAGATGTATGAGTAATTCTAAAGCCAAGTTAGAAGAATAATAATCCTCGTTAAATTCCAACGGATACCAATCGGTTAAACTTTGTTGCACGAAAGGAACCAAATCTTCAAAATAAGTTTTGAAAGGATTCATTATTTCTTTAGCAGACAAAAGATCATGCATGGCTCGTATCAAGGCATCTAACATGGTTCGCGCGCGATGACTCTCGGAAGACTCGTCGTTTGGATGTTCGTATATAATATTTAAAAAGTTGATTAAAAACTGATCGGAAAATTCCGCACATTTATCAATAATTTGTTGATAATTAGTCATTTTTAGAAAAGGGGCATTAAGAGCTTTTAATAAACATAAACTTTTACGTACTCGACTTAAAGATTGTCCGTAAACGGTTTTCGAAAGTATTCCTTCTAAATCGATAAGGGTAAAAGTCATCGGAACATTTTCATCGCCCGTCCATTCGAAAAATGCCTGAGCTAATTGACTGGAACGAAAATAGTCATTTTCGGTTGTAGCCGATGGAGGTTTTTTAATATATTCATAAATATTTAAAACATTTTTTTGACATCGATCGCAATATAATATCGGCGAAGGTTTTTCGACAATTAAACGAATATTTTCTAAATGAGAACAAATATCATTCCGAATAAGATTCAAAAAATTCATCTTCTTTATTATTTTTAATTTTAGAAATATTCATTCTTTTAAATGTACTCTTTCGCGTATCGCAAATTCTGCATCGGCCTTTCAACATAGGCCTACCCGTTTTTGTAACATCATCTATTTCATCGACGGTTTCTGTATGGGTTCGACATTTTGAACAATAAATCAAAGTCGGAGATTCCATTGTAACCACTGTCCTTATTTCTTATCGAAATTTTATTTTTTTATCGTTTAACCCTACAACAAAGATGGATTACAGGTATGAAATTAAGAGACTTTACGAAGACGAACATCTTAGCGAACGACAGATTGCAAAAAGGTTAAAATTTGCTCCTTCTACGATACATTATTGGTTAGTTAAAGAAACGACCGACGTATCACCTCCTACTATCGGAAGACCTCGCGTAACAGATAAAGTCACAGATTTATATATTCAAAATGCTTCCATGACAAATCCTTTTTTAACGGCGGTAGATATCCGGGACGATTTGGCACCTCATATCAGCGTAGACACGGTTCGAAATCGTTTGAAAGAAAAAGGTATGAAATGTCGCATTCCAGCACGCAAGCCTTTTTTGAAACCCATACATATTCAGAAACGGTTTCAATTTGCCGTAAATCATATCGGATGGGGTATCGAGGAATGGAAAAATGTAGTTTTTTCCGACGAAAAAATATTCCGTGCTTCCTCCAAAGGTCCGTTAAAAGTTTACAGGCCTAAAGACAGCGATCGATTCGATGAAAAGTATATCGTGTCTGAAAGTAATTCTAGTCAAAAATTCACCATATGCGTTTGGATGGCGTTTGGAGAAAATATAAAAATTATACATAAAATCGAACGAAAAACTTTAAATTCCGAATATTATACGACCGTTATTCTACCCCTCATCGAACAAAGTCTCGTAGAAAACGATCTGATATTTATGCATGATTTATCTCCAATCCATACGAGTTTAATAACTAGACATTGGTTAGAAACACACAATATCAATGTAATGGAAGATTGGCCACCGAAAGGTCCCGATATGAATCCCGTGGAAAATATATGGGGTGAACTCGTAAGAAAAACGCGTAGAGATTCTACTAACCGCGATCAATTGTGGGAAAATGTATTGGCAGCTTTTAACGAATTGAGCGACGATTATTTCAAAAATCTCATCCGATCCATGCCAAGAAGAATAGCCGCAGTTTTACAAAAACGTGGAAAATGGACAAAATATTAATTTGTTAATTGGATAGAATAATTGTCTAAATTATATTCGAATATAGTTTGATCATCATCTTCTCGAGTATATTTCCAATTCAGAGGTTTTATCCTGGCATTTTTTAAACACATTTCTTTAATATAAGGCCATTTTTTTACTCGCATGAAATACAAATCGCGTTCCGAATCGTATTTTACTTGAACAATGTCAGAAATGACAGATCTGAGATTTTCGACTGCTTCTTTACCTTTAAGAATAAACGTATTCGAATCATAAAACGTTTCGATTTGAACTCTTTCTTCCGGAGTAATTATTTCATCTGCCACTGAAAAATCTAAATATTGTCGATTAAATCGTCTGTAATACATAATTTAGAATATGAAAAAAATCTTCATATAAACTTTTTCTCTTTATATACATATAGCTTAAAAAAAAAAAAAAAAAAAAAAAAAAAAAAAAAATTTTTTTTTTTTTTTTTTTTTTTTATATAAATCTTCTTGTAAGGATTTAGATTATAAAATATTCTTTTCGATTCGGTCCAAGATGTAGATGTTTTCATTTTTTAAAAATTAATTAAATAGTAATTAATTAGTGATTAATTTTCAAAAATGAAAACATCTACATCTTGGACCGAATCGAAAAGAATCTTTTATAATCTAAATCCTTAAAAGATAAAAAAAAAAAAAAAAAAAAAAAAAAAAAAAAAAATTTTTTTTTTTTTTTTTTTTTTTTTTTTTTTTTTTTTTAAGGATTTAGATTATAAAAGATTTTTTTCGATTCGGTCCAAAGATGTAGATGTTTTCATTTTATGAAAATTAATTAATTATAAATTATTAATTAATCACTAATTAATTAGTAATTAAATAATAATCAATTAATTTTCAAAAAATGAAAACAACTACATCTTTGGACCGAATCGAAAAGAATCTTTTATAATCTAAATCCTTAAATTAAAAAAAAAAAAAAAAAAAAAAAAAAAAAAAAAAAAAAAAATTTTTTTTTTTTTTTTTTTTTTTTTTTTTTATCTTCTTTTAAGGATTTAGATTATAAAAGATTTTTTTCGATTCGGTCCAAAGATGTAGATGTTTTCATTTTTTGAAAATTAATTAATTATAAATTATTAATTAATCACTAATTAATTAGTAATTAAATAATAATCAAAAAATGAAAACATCTACATCTTTGGACCGAATCGAAAAGAATCTTTTATAATCTAAATCCTTTAAAAAAAAAAAAAAAAAAAAAAAAAAAAAAAATTTTTTTTTTTTTTTTTTTTTTTTTTTTTTTTTTTTTTTAAATGAAATATTTTTCAGAATTGAATTTTCATTCGAGTCCGAAATGTAGTTGTTTTCATTTTTAAAAGTTTTAAAAATTAAGATAGTTAAAATGTATTTAAGTGTACAGTCTCTACTTTCACATATAAAAAATCCTCAAACTAAATTGAGGTTTTCAAAATGTTTAGAAAAGTTAAATGCGATCGATTCCTCTATCGGATTAGCATATCAACGAGGTGTTTTAAAAATTGTTCATATATACTAGAAAAATAAAAAAAAGCATGTTAATTGCGTTTTGGTTTCTTTTGATCTTATACATTGCTTTAACTTTACTTTATGCGATGACTACGACCATGAGTAAAAACGATAAAATTTCGCCTTGGCCCATTTTATCCGTTGAACCCCAAAAAGATAGGGTCGGTAGTATTTCCATTTGTAAGAATCGTGCAGATTGTCCATCGACCCACGTGTGTCTGAATAAACAATGTGTTCCAAAACTTTTCAAAGAAATTCATCACGATTGCGATCCTCAAACGGGACAATGGATTTCATATCTTTATCGAGGCGTCACGTTTGCAATTTGCGTTTGTTTAAATCCAAATTTGGTGAATCAAAAATTTTTTGGAGGAAATTGTGACGTGAATGTCGGTTGTGGAGTCCACGGTCGATATCTTTTAAATAAAAAAACATGCGAGTGCGATCCGGGTTATAAAGCCGTCGGTTTAACTTGTCAAAAATTACCGGCTGTCGAGTATGTAAATTTAAATCCTTGCGATGAAAATAACGATGAAATAAAAGTTTCGGATATTACACCGGCCGATGGATTTCATCCAGATTATATTCATCGATTAGCTTCTTCCAAAATCAAATGTGTAAAACGACCTTGTTCGTTCGATGCGTTGAGTGGAAGACCTTTTAAACGGACGGCGAGAGGAGAAACAAAATTTTTAGACGGATGGGGTTGTGTTTGTGATCCGCGTTATGGATTTTTTGGAGTCGCGTTAGAAGGAAAAAATAAGAAATATTTGAATACGCCCGGTTACGATGCATGTGCGAGCATTTTTCAAAAAGATTCCGTTTCCAACGATCCTATCGGTGTTAAATTAATAAAATATTTTTATTTGGGTCAACGAGACCCCGTATCCGTAATTCTTTTTGAAAATTTAAATGAAAAAACAGAAGATGGAGACGATGATGAAAATAGTCGATTAATTCCGTTATTTAAAGGAAACAATCATATTTTGTTAGGTCAAAAACTTTGGCAATACGATTACGCTCAATATTTTTTCGATACTCGTTCTAAATTTCGCGCCCGAACCAGATCCGTTCAAACTTATACTATTTTTGGAATCGAAGAGGTAAACGAATGGTTATATAACGATAATTTTTCACCCGCCAAATGTCACGAAATTCCAAAATTTTGGAAAAACGAACGTAATTCGCGCATAGATGCATATAATTTATTATATAAGAGTCCCGTATGTCGAGTAGTTTATAATGATAGAATGGCTCCCCTCATGTTTCGGAACAAAGTTATAGTCAATCCACAACATTTGACGTTTAAAGAATTTTCCCATCTTCACCGTTTCAACGCATTCGTTTTATATTATAAAACGGATGATACGATGACCGAAGGAGGAAGTTGGACATTGGATTTAGATCACGAATATAAAATGGACGTTTATTCTTCCATTGAAACAAATGCTCCATATTATGAAGTTAAAATGGTAGGCAGATCACTTATCAATGAAATGATAGAAGCGGGCATGATGTAGATAAAAATGTTTAGATATAGTTTCGGATGGTAATATAGTAAAATTAAAGAATGAAACGCCCGCGTGAAGAAGACGAAATAAATGAAGATGAAGCCGCACCCGTGGAAACGGATATTTTACAAAATTTGCAAACAAATTTATTGAAAGGAAAAAATTTAAACGAACATATGGAAAAACGTTTGTTTGAAACCCAAAAACAATACTTTACAATTTATATGGAAAGACTCATGGAAAAAATTCCTATGGGTCAAAATTTAGTGAGCATACTTGCAGAAACGACGGGAGAAGGAAAAAAAGCAAACGGATTCGAATACATGTTTACCGCTGCCAAAAGCGTTATTCAATCAGAAATGCGTTTAAAACAAATCAAAGCTTTTCATGCCGTTTTCGATATGGTAAACGAGATTGTTTGGCGTTATCTTCACGAAAAAGTCGTTTCGCCGGCGTTGATTAAAGTTTTATCCTCCGAACAATTACGAACTGCATACAATAAATATCAATGTTGTTCCAAAACGGAAGAAAATGTCTCGGTAGTAGAATTACAATGTCTTTTATATTGCATTCAAGAAATGTTGGAAAATCAGGAAACTGTTAAAATTCCGAATCCTTTATATAGTCGATTCACTCAACAAATGAAAGCCATGAGCGAATATGTTATAGCATTGTTGGTATTTATGGCAAAACCAAATACGAATATCGATGAAGATGCTTCCATAACCGATATGGATTCAAAAAATACTGTAACGAGTTTTAATATAGATCCGTAAATTGAAAAAAAAAAAAAAAAAAAAAAAAAAAAAAAAAAAAAAATTTTTTTTTTTTTTTTTTTTTTTTTTTTTTTAAATCCAAGATGTAGTTATTTTCATTATTGAAAATTTTTACTACATCTTGGATTTAAAAAAAAATTTGAGTTTCACAAATCTCTCATAAAAAAAAAAAAAAAAAAAAAAAAAAAAAAAATTTTTTTTTTTTTTTTTTTTTTTTTTTTTTTTTTTTTTTTTAATGAGAGATTTGTGAGACTTAAATTTTTATTCGAGTCCGAGATGTAGTTGTTTTCATTTTCGATAATTAATTATTAATTAATAGTTAATTAATTAATTTTCAAAAATGAAAACATCTACATCTTGGACCGAATCGAAAAGAATCTTTTATAATCTAAATCCCTTTAAAAAAAAAAAAAAAAAAAAAAAAAAAAAAAAAAATTTTTTTTTTTTTTTTTTTTTTTTTTTTTTTTTTTTTAAAGGGATTTAGATTAAAAGATTCTTTTCGATTCGGTCCAAGATGTAGATGTTTTTCATTTTTTGAAAATTAAATTATTTTTCAAAAGATGAAATTTATTCATAAATTTCCAAATATAAAATTACAAAATTTTAAATTCATTAAGAAAATATTCTACTTAAATCTTTTCGGTTAATTTTTTTTCAATTTAACCAATTACATAATTTTTCCTTTTCTTTAGGTATAAAATCCGAAAAAAATTCACGCGCATCGGCTAAATTATAATTTTCTTTAGACAGATTCCAAGGAATAAATTCCGTTTCAAATCTGTACGCAGCAGCCAAAGTCTTATTTTCTTCTCCATAATATTCCGAATCATACAAAAAAACAAAATCGCAAAATTTTTCCAAATAAATACAAGTCTGTACATCAACGGCTGCCAACTCAGTCACCGGATCATCTTTCCAATTATTTCGTTCATTAATTTTATTAAGTAGGGATTTGAAATTGAGTGAATTGATTTCAACATTCGATTTCATAGACAAATTTCCACAATTATCGAATTGTACAAAATCATACTTTTGGTTTTTATCGTTCCACTTGAAATATTTCGCAAATAAATCAATCTTAATGGTTTTAAATGGTGGTTTGGTCGACGTCAGAGTAATATATTGTGGAATTTGTTTATCTTCAAAAGGAACAAAACAAACTTGGACGGTACAAACGTGATTTGATTCAACCATCTTTTAGATTAAATATATATTTTTTAAAATTTATTAATTTTCCATGAAGGTGGATTATGTTCTTTAGTTTTAATAATCAAGTTTCTTTTTAACATATTATATAAACATTTATTAGCAATTCGTTTGTCACATTTGGCATAATTACAAATTTCTCCAATAGTATGATGAGTATTATAACGCTCATTTAAAAATTGTAAAATTGTATTATAAATTATATTTTCGTTCATCCAAATGGAGGCCAAAGCAAAATATTGCCATGAAGGCGGGAGACTTTCTTTTGTTTTAACAACCAAACCTTTCTTTAACATTTCATATAAATGTTTATTGGCAGTTTTCTTATCGCATTCAACATGTCTATAAATATTATCGATGGAAAAAGATGTATTGGGTTGTGAAATCAAAAAGCCTAAAATGTCGTTGTATATTTTGCTATTCATGAGTTTTTTATCAATAGAAAAATATGAAATTAAATGATATAAATGCAACAAATATAATTTATATTTATAGTTTGCTATAAATTTATTTTTATTAAAAAAAAAAAAAAAAAAAAAAAAAAAAAAAAATTTTTTTTTTTTTTTTTTTTTTTTTTTTTTTTTTTTAACGTTTGATATTATATTCAACTTTAATTAACAAATCATTCATCAATTCAGCAAATGTAGAATTATATCGCCAAAATCCATCTTTCATTTTTTCAACTAACCCAGATTCCAACATGTCATATAATAATTTATTTGCAGTTTGTTCATCGCATTCTACAAATTTAGAAATTTCGGTGATATTATGAGAAATATTATATTCATTATATAAATAATGTAAAATTTTTTTGCTGGTTATAAAATTATTATTCATTATCAAAGACGAAAATTGTATGAAAATGATTGTATATAAAAGCTTAAAACTATCAAATATAAAGATTTATAAAGATTTAAAGTTTGTTAGGAAAAAAAAAAAAAAAAAAAAAAAAAAAAAAAAATATTTTTTTTTTTTTTTTTTTCGGGTTCAATCACATTAACTACAATCCAATACAGATTTTACTCTTGTTTGCCAAATGGATCTTTATTACAAGATAAATCGCTTTTAATACAATCTATTAAACCGTAGTTTTCCATACATTCTATAAATGTTTCGGATGCCGAATCAAATAAAGAATCCAATTCGTCTTCGAATTTGGTCGCACACTCTCCGATAAAACATCCGGTGACGATCAAACATTCCATGACCCAAGGTTGATAGTTATTATGGTTTCTCCAGCAGCAAAATGTCAAAACTTTATCATCAAAAAGGCTTCGAACTCTAGGAGATAGAGATGATAAATCAGAATCGACGATGGTTTTTAATTTTTCTTTCAATTTGGGAATAGCTTCTTCGAACTTGTCGACTTTGATACCCGTATGCACGGATGGGATCTGAAAATAGACTTCGAGCATTCTCAAAATGGAAGCGGCAAATTTACATTCTCTCGGTTTTAAATCTGGATCGTCCATATGATTCGCGGGGTCGACCAACATTGCTTCACCCGTATCATCCCAATTTGCAAGATGAACGCAATCTCGAAGTAGGTGATGAAAAATGTTCTTGACAGAATCAAAGTAATTCATTATCAAATATAACAATTGTGTAAAAAGGGATTGTATATAAAAAGTTTTAAAATACAAAGCATAAATATTTTTCATTAAACAAACGTTTATATATACTTGTAGTTCAACACAAAAAAAAAAAAAAAAAAAAAAAAAAAAAAAAAAAAAATTTTTTTTTTTTTTTTTTTTTTTTTTTTTTTTTAAGTTAAAGATGTTTTTTCATACTCGGACAATCTTTGTTTAAACTCAGCATTTTCTTCATTTAATCTAATAGTTTCTGTCTTAAACTCAGCATTTTCCGTATTTAATCTAATGATTTCTGTCTTAAATTCAGCATTTTCTGCATTTAATCTATTGTTTTCTGTCTTAAACTCTGCATTTTCTACATTTAATCTGATATTTTCAGTTTTGAATAGGGTATTTTCTGTTTTTATAACATCGTTCTCGGCATTTAGTTTAACAATTTCTGTTTTAAGCTCGTTATTTTTTAACTTTAATTGATCATTCTCGACATTCAATCTAGTATTTTCATTATTTTGTAAATGATCTATTTTTTCCCATAAACGTCTGATTTCCACATACAATATTTTATTTTCGTTTTTGGCAGTTTCTAGTTTACCTCTCAATATTTTGTTTTCATTTTCTACAGATTCTAGTTTCTTTTTCCATTGAGCGATTTCGTTTTCGTGAACCATTCCAATATCCTTAATTTTAATTTTGCAATTCGTTATAACACTGCTCTGCAGGTTTATCTCGATATTATCGTAATTTACTCGATAAACGAATTTTTAACAAAAGGTTACACTTTATACAATCTCTAAATCATCAAAAAAAAATAAAGATGAAAGACATTTTGATTCAATTTAAAATAAAGATGGAACAACAACTTACTTCTTCGGCAAAAATTGAAAACGTATTTCGATCTAATATCCAATCTTGTGATATTAAAAAGAACGATACCGTTAGTTTGAAGACATTGAAATTAGAATTTTTAGGACATGTATTAAATGAACTGGGATTCACTTTGTCACAAGTTTTGAAACTTTTAGAGACTCATACATTTGTTCACCCGGATATCGTTGCAAAAATTATGAGCACGATGGAAGATATTCTCAACGATGGTGATCGTGAAAAAATTAAATGTATGTTATCTCAAAGATTAGTCGAAAATGAAAAATTATCCCATATATTAGAATTACTTTCAGAAAAGAAAATTTTTAATATCGATGCTTTGCTGGCCGTAGATGGTTTATTAAGTCATCGTGGTGGCCAGGAAAAAGATTCTTCTGTAAGTTTACCTGATTATCGACGAGAAAATTATATTCAAAATTTACAATATTATCATGATAAAAAAGAAGAACAACAATCTGTTAAAACCCTTTTTGATAATAAACCCGAATTTTTAAAATTACATGTTAAAACTATTCGGGAAATGTATAAATTATTGGCGGAAGAAAATATTCCGGAACCTACTAAACAAATTTATCGTGTCGTGAGAGGATGTATAGATGAAATGACACGAGTCGTATTACCAGTTGATCCAAATTTCACAGAAAACGATGAGATGGATATTAAAATTTTGGCTAAATGTGTTTCCATGTACAATCGAACCATGGGAATGAAAAATATCAAGGATTTGGTACAATATTTAAACTTGCAACCTTCTACTGAATAAATAAATAAATAAATAAATAAAATAAAAAAAAAAAAAAAAAAAAAAAAAAAAAAAAAAAAAAGAAAAAAAAAAAAAAAAAAAAAATTAATTTTTTTTTTTTTTTTTTTTTTTTTTTTTTAATAAATATTTTTAATAAATATTTTACGCGAACACTCTTCTAAATAATTTATTGAAGATTTTAATCTTTCGATATATTCATTATTGCTAATAAAATTATCTTTTATCATATTATCTACCATACGCCTCATTTTAAAATAATCTATCCCTATTGATTCTAATGTCAAATATAATTTATTCATATATTCTTTACTCTCATATAAATCATCTTGAACCGCTTTAGTAATATCTGTATCAAGGGATTTTGTCGATAGTTTTTCTATTCTGGCAACATTCTCTCGAACTGCGTAATGAAAACTATGATATTCATTAGTCCATTTATCAATTATTATATGCATAAGAGTAAAAACATCAATAATACGAATAAATTCCTTATCTTTTTTAATTAAATTATCAATATTCCTTTCTAAAGATTTTATTTCTTCCTCAAATGAATTAAAATCGTGAATTGTACCATCAATTAACGATTTCTTAAAATACATCATTGTATTTGAGTAATCGAATTGCAAACGTCTTGCGACATTTTCCAAAGATGCCATAATATCGTTATTTTAGTGCAGAAAAAATTATAATTTTTCTGAAACAACGTAACTCTCTTATATGCTAACTTAAAAAAAAAAAAAAAAAAAAAAAAAAAAAAAAAAAAATTTTTTTTTTTTTTTTTTTTTTTTTTTTTTTTTTTTTTAGAAAAGGTTTTCTAAAATTGAATATTCCTTCGAGTCCAAGATGTAGTCGTTTTCATTTTTGAAAATTAATTTATTTATTAACTAATCATCAATTAATTAATTAATTAATTAATTATCAAAAATGAAAACGACTACATCTTGGACTCGAAGGAAAATTCAATTTTAGAAAACATTTTCTAACAAATATTATTAAAAAAAAAAAAAAAAAAAAAAAAAAAAATTTTTTTTTTTTTTTTTTTTTTTTTTTATGTCATCCAAACTTTCTTCTCACATGTTTTCATTTTACCCGTCAAGCGAGTTCCAAATTGATGATAACGATTACCATTTGCTATATAATCAATAGTAATCCAATTTGTATGAGGATTTACCAACAAACTATAAAAATAGACTAAATACAAACAAGTAGCGTCAAATTCTAACGTACCTGGTTTTGAAAATTTTTCGGCAATTTTTCTAATTTCGTTTAACACAAATTCTTTTTCTGTCATAAAAGGAAAATTTTCATAATCAAAATGCGGAGCATTGTACCAATAATTTTTGTTATCTGTTAAAAAGTAGAAATATCCAAATATGCTTTTATTTTCTTTTATCGATTTTATATGTTGTTCTCCTTCTTTTTTAAAGGTTCCGACTAATTTGGGTGTGATATTGTAAAACATACTCCATATTTTATTTTGTTCTCGAAGTTTACTGATTTTATTTATATTTTTTACTAAAACCTTTTCAATCAAACAATCTATTGATTGATTTGCCTTACTCAAAAGGTTCAAATCGTAATAATATTTAAAATTTTCCATTTCGAGTTTATAAGACATTTTTTATTTTCTTATATATAGCTTGATATGTATATATCTTGATTTATAAATTATCTATATTCGTTCGTCTTAAATTTTTAATGACAACTCCTTCATAATAAACCATTACCATATCCTCCGACTTTGATATTTTTTGAGGTGGTGATGATAATTCTTCTTGATCCGCAATACTTATGTAACTAAAATTGTCGACTTTTAAACTAATATCGGTACGGCGTAAATGATGAAATTCTTTTTGAAAACTACATACTAAATCACTTTCATGAAACGATGTATTTTTAGTCGTTTTTAAGTATTGTCGAACGGCCGATTTCACGTCATTCATGGTCGTCATGGTTCCAGACATTAGCTGTATATCCATATGTTGCTTAAATTGAATATAAATATCCGCATGAAATAAATAATCGTATGTAAATTCGATTACATACTCGGGTTCTTGCCTATATTTTAATTCACCTTCTTTTAAATTCATAAATTTTCTTAAATGATAATAGAGTATAAAAAAACATCCTTTATAGGATTGTTCTACGACATACACGTCTTTTTTATACGTGTTGGTTTCGACTTGTTTCGAAGTTAATAGCGGAGCATAATCGGTAAATTCGGCGTCAAAAGGTATGGCCACCACACGATCTCTAAATGCCGGCGAAGCTTTACATTCGGGATAATTGTTTGTGGAGGCAAATAATTTCGCCGTAGGTATTCCGCCAGAATTTTGTTCGTACATGTTTCGGAAAGTCACGAATGAATTTCCCGTAATTTGTTTGACGCGGTTTTCATCGATTTTCTTTTCCAATTCCTCGAGAGTGACCATGCGACAAGAAAATAACGTAGAGGCTAATTCGGGAGTGGCATTATTGACCGAAGAATGACCCGGAGACAAATTTTCAGATTGAATCGAATGATAATACCCTTCGAGAACTCGACCCATCAATTCAAAGAGTTTACTTTTTCCATTACGCGTTAAACCTTTCCAAACAAAAAATTTTCGTTCATAATTTGTCGCTATAAACACGCTCGCTAATATATCCAACATATACATAAACACATCGTATTCGAACGACATACATTTGCAAAGATTTATGTAAAAATGTAGCATGGATTTCGATAAATCATCTATGTCATTATACACATTTTTAACGAGTTTATAAAGCGTATCGTATAAAGTATCCGTTTCGTCTAAAAATAAATTTTTTAAATAATAGAGAAAAAAGGTTTTATCGGTCAACGTTTCGTACAAAGCAGCATAAGTCGAAGAAGTATGACACAATTGAATCATTTCGTGTCTCGAAAATCCAATATTTATCGATTTATCGGAAAGATAAAAATCGGGAACGACGCCACCAATATGACCCGTCAACAAATCTAAAACTCCGTTATTTAATCGAATAAACCATTTGTGCGAATCCATTTGAATGGTTTTTCGTTCCATGCTCGTATCGCTATTAATGGCCGAAATGACGATATTAACATTAAATTTATTTAATAATTCTTGATCGGGACCCCCTAAACCTCCCGATGCATTATATTCATTGATAAATTGTTTAATTTTATTCCATAAATTATTCATATGATCTACGATTTCACCCGACAGCTGAATTTCTTGCCAAGTTTCTTTCAGAGCGTTCCATACATACCGATTCGCCCGTTTCAAAGCGTTTCTCAATTTAAGAACTCGGATAGGTAAATGTCTGTCTTGTATGTTTCGAATTAATTCGATCATTTGATCTTGCGTCGTCACAGACAAAATATTTCGTTTGTTATTTTCAATGATAAATCTTAATTTTTCCTGATAACTTCTATGTTGTTCCAAATATAAATTATTTGCACAAAAATGTATGGTATTGATGGAAATATCCGTAATTTCATATTGTATAATTTCTGGCTTGAAAGAGCAAATTCTGTCTAGCAAAGAATGAAAAGATTCGTCTAAAATTGAATATAATTCTTTGGCCATCGATAAAGAATCTTTTTGATAATGTTTACACAAAGCATAAAATATAGGTATGAAATAATATCCTTCGTTAAATTGCATGATGGTTTTAATGGGGTTAGGGTTATTGAAAAGTAATGCGTGTTGAAATTGCAATAACAGATGTAAATCTCGAAACAATTCTGGAATTTGAGAACATTTCGATTCGAGCATCCTTTCGCGATTAAAACGTTCGAACCACATTTTTATAGCATGGTTATTTGTTTCGAGTTGTTTAATAGTGACAGAATTCAGTTTTAAATAGTGATAAGATTTGAGCAAATTACAATTATTGAAAGCTAATATTTTCTTTTTAGTAATAAAACCCATCTCATTAGAATTTTTATAAAGAAACGATGCCACATCCTGCATATCTACCGAATTATTGCTTTTTTTACCGATGGTTGTAGGATAAAAAAGCGCATGAGTTTGAATATTGACGACGATAGGCATCATGCATTGTTTTAATTTAGAAGGAATAAAATCTTTGGAAAAATTTAAAATTTCTCGAAATAAAGATTTTGCATTATCTTTTCGTTTGGGAAAACTTTTTCTCAGTTTTTGTAAATCATCGTTGTGATAGTTTAAAACATTCAAAACGAACTTATTTCGTTCGTCTGTGTAAATTAACCTAACCGGTTTATACGGATAAGTATTAGGTTTAGCGGCTCCGGTTAACATCATATTTTGTACTATATCTAATCGATATACATCTTTCCCCATCAAGGCTTGTTTAAATTTATGTTGTAAAAATTCACAAAATATTATATAATCATCATGTGCAATTTTAAATTCTGGCAAATGAATATGTATCCCTTTTCCTTCTTTTCTCATAGCTATAATATAAGTAAAATTTTGTACGTGTGGCAATAAAGTTGTTTTAAGTATACAATCAATCAAATCTAAAATTGATTTTAAAGAAAATGGAACGGAAATTTTGTAATCAAAATCTAAAAAAATGGAATGCATGCCGGCCGATGATAAATCCATCGTTAAAGAAGGAGGCGTAGTTATACCGATCCATACTGAAACAAAATTTGGATAATCTGTAGGTGAAATCCAAAATATACCCCCGTTAATATTTAAAATAATATAAGCTTCAGGGGGCACTTCAATTTTACTATTTACTTTATGTAAAAAAGGAGATTCAAAATTCATTTTAAAATCCTAAATGAAAAATTAATATTTAAAATGTATCTTTCTTTTATATACTTGCAACAAAAAAAAAAAAAAAAAAAAAAAAAAAAAAAAAATTTTTTTTTTTTTTTTTTTTTTTAATTAGTTTCTGTGTTTATCGTTTTGGAACAACTAATATTCTAAATGTATCTTTCTTTTATATATTTGCTTAAAAAAAAAAAAAAAAAAAAAAAAAAAAAAAAAAAAATTTTTTTTTTTTTTTTTTTTTTTTTTTTTTTTATTCAGTTGTTTCCGTATCCATCGGTTTTTCTTCATTATCTTTTAATTTTACCTCTTCCTTTTCTTGAGCTATTCGTTTTCCTTCATTTTTCTTTATATTATCAACATGCATATATATATGAACTTTACCTCTGTTTGGTGTCGTATTTGTTATATAAGGAGAAATCAAAAGATGCTTTTCGTCATTATAAAGTATTAATTCTTTATCTAATTTCATGTAAATTTTTGACAATTGACTTAATCTCCTTAAAGTTCGTATATATTGTCTCATTTGTAAATAACTCAATATTTTAATATCTATTTCAGAAGAAGATTCATCTCTCCCACGAAATTTTGCTTCAACCATTTTTTCATTCAATTTTTTTCGGTTCATTATATCGGTTCTCAAATCATTTATCTCTTTCTGGCCTATTGATATCATCTTCGTTATACTTTATTTTTTGTAATTAAAAATCTATTGTAACATACTGAGGCGGAGTTAAATCTTTTACCAAAGAAATACATTCGACGATTTTTTCGCATACGTCCAATAATTGTCGATCGTTATTTTCGGGGGTTTTATATGGTTTTACGAGTATTTTAATATCATATTCAGAATCCATATTAATGTTTGCTTTATCATCTACTCCGATTAAAAATATAGGTTCGGTGTACATTCGTCGAATATGTTCCGATGCTTTGTAAAATCCATACATATTCATCGAATTGTATGCTTCGTTCCGAGCAAATATTTTATGTGCGTATAACCGAATAGGTTTTAAAAATCCATTAACTACTCTATGAACATAATGATCTGCACCTAAACTCCACAAAATAATTTCTATATCCATTGCTCGTAACATTTTTATAGTAAAATCTAATTTAGGACGCACATAAAATATATTATTTTTATAAACACCTAAAGTTTCATCCATATCTAATACGACTACGATCATCGCTTGAATTGAAAAAAACAAAAAAAAGAAATGAGACCTAAAGAGAAACGTTCGAGTAGTGGTCATTCAGATACGATTAATATTATAATTCGGAATATTCAAAAAGAAAATCCTTATTACGCTGTATCCAACTGCGTTTATCATTTTAAGAAACCGTGTCTAACATTACTTAATAATTTCAATTTAGAAAGATTTCATTGTTTATTTCATTACAAAGCTATGCAATGGCGTTCATATTCTCTTACAAAGTCTTGCGATATACCCGAATTATTTTACGATATGATGGTTTTGAATAAAATTTTAGGAGATAAATATGTCCTTCCATTTGCTGGCCATTTTCGAGAATCATCCGGTTACACTATTGGTATGTTTCGTCAAAATATCGGTTTGTATCAACCTCATATAATTAATAGAAATCATTTTATTGAAATTGTTTTTACAATGATTATATTTTTTATAGCTACTTGTCATCGATTAGGAGGTTATGCACCTGATATTAAATTTTTTTCTATATTATATACAGAAACACATCCGGTTTTATGTGATATTGGAAAAAATAATGTAGATAATAGAGAACGAATCGTTGATAATGTAGAACATTTTAATAAGAAAAAATGGAAAAAATTTATGAAAAATAAAACGAACAAACGCGTTATTCAATATTTAAAATTATATTTTCCAAAATTTTTTCAAAAAAAGAAAAAGGGTAAACAATGTATTTTAAATGAAGAAGATGGTCACGCATTTTCAGATGAGACTCATGCGCTTGTTTGTAAAAGCGACAAAAAAAATTTATTGGATATTATTAAAGAATATAGACATTTAATTTCAAACAGAAGAATCTCTTCTGGTTTATTAATAGATTGGATAGCATCTGTAGAAGATGAAGAAATCGATCATTATTTTGAAGATTTTTAAAAAACATATATTATATAAAAGCGCAACATAAAGCGAAACTTAAAACTCCACTTATACACATACATTCTAATATATGAACACAATGGTTATTTTTACGCATATAATAATCTTCCGTATAAAATATTAAACCCATTTTATCTTTTTTCTTATAAACCGTTTCCTTTAATTCTTCAGCATCTAAAGACATTTCATAACCATTTACTGTGATGGGTTTGTAAAAAATACCGTTTTCTAGTTTTAAATAATATGGTTTTTCATTTTTTCGTGGAAAATATTCATTACCGTATTCATCCAACGGATATCTTTCTCTTCCCATTTTAAAACGAGCTATATGTCCATCATTCGCAATGAATTCACATTTTTTCCACTTGGGTAGAATTTCATTACCCATTTTATCTTTGGCGTAGATTGGAACACCTTTTATTAAAATAAAAACATCGGGATATCCTTTTTTAGGATAAAGTTCGTTATTTTCAGCATCTCGAGCATATCGAAACAATCCATTTCTATCCTTGGCAAAAATAACTTTATTTTTTATATAGACATATTTCTCACACCCATTTCTGTTTTTTGGATAAATTTCATCTCCTTTATCATTTTTTAAATAAACATTCATATTTTTTAAACCAAAATAAGAGAAAACATTTAAAAGAAACTGTTAAAATATATACGTTTCTATTATTATTTAAAAAAAAAAAAAAAAAAAAAAAAAAAAAAATTTTTTTTTTTTTTTTTTTTTTTTTTTTTTTTTTTTTAAATAAATTTTTCAAAATGAAAACAACTACATCTCGGACTAGAATGAAAATTTAATTTAAAAAAATTCTTTTGTAAAAAAAAAAAAAAATTTTTTTTTTTTTTTTTTTTTTTTTTTTTTTTTTTTTTTAAATAACGAAGGTATAGTTTTATTCTTTTTTGAAAAATTAATTTATCAAAAATTGCGCTTCTGCCTTTGTTACACAATGTGGTTTTTCATCTACAGTGACCAATTCATAAGGTGGTAAACACAAACATATAAAATTTTTTCGATTTTTATATAAAAATATTCCTTGTTCGCAAACATCTTTGTTCAGTTCTCCACAATCCTCACCTCTGAAAAATGTCGAATTAGTACAAATACATGACCAATGGGGTGTTGGATCGTTTACCATCATCATGACACCTCCCTTATCTTCTTTACACGGAACGGGTTCGTATTCAATTTGACATATTCCGTTAATACACTTGGCATTTTTTTCAATGCAAAGAAACGAACAATCATCTATGCACGGAATATTTTTAGTGGTACAATTTTGACGAAACGTAGGAGCTTCAGTTCGAATATTTATCATATTTTTAATATCACGATCTTCGGTTCGCATACTTTTCCATATCCATGCGTATGCTAACCACATCAAGAAAAACACGATCCACGTATGAAACATGCTTTTTTTTCTTCCCCCAGCTTAAGTCAAGATGACAAATAGTGAAAGACCGATCGATAAATATGAACTAAAACGTAATTCAACCACAAATCTTCGACCTGTTAATAAAGTTAATAAATGGAGAGATGCATGGATGGCCTGTCATAAAATTGTAGAAGAATTTACTCTCATAGACCTTAAACAATTTCATTGTGTATTTGAACGTTGGGTTCCCATTTTAAATTGGATTTTTGATCAACCCATTCTTCATTTAAATCGATATGAACCCATCTTTTATTATTCTAATCAACCCAATGGGCCTAAAGAAATTATTAAATTATACATGGATGAAAATTTAACGGACGAAACAATAACGGTTTATATTATTTTCAACTTGTACGAGTTTCAAATTATTAAAAATCGCTATTGTCGCGATTATACGAAAACGACTCAAATACATTATAATGAAGCACGTGGAACTATTAATATGTCATTGATGGCTGAAAACGAACAACAAAATCCAGCCGAATACTTTAGAACCATGACTTGTTGGCACTTATTGTTCATTTATACTCTTCATGCGTTGGCTCATTGGGAGGCATACGATAAATATGAACATTGTCATTACGATACGCATTTGTACATGAGAGATTCGCCTTTTTTCAAATTTTATTTTTATGGTCAAATAGTGTACCACAATAAATAAAGCAAGCATGCCGAAACCAATGAAAATACCTATTAGTTATGCTATGAATGTATTAAATAATTCGAATCGAGGATATGCTAACAAACCGGATGGTATTTCTTTATCCGAATTGGAAAGTATATCCGATGATAAACAATTAGTACCCGTGGCTAAATTAAAACCTCATTTTAATAAAGCTCGAAATTACAAGGAATTCAAAAACAACATATCCGTTCCCGATGCACATTGGATTCAAGTCGTCCAAAAATCACCCGCACTTAGAAGTTATGCTTTACGATTCATGAGTAAAGCCCATAGAGATCTGATTAAATCACAAAGATTAAATCGTAACAATTTTGGTAGCGATAGAGGTCGTCATTCTAATAAAAAGGTTAAAACCATATCGAAATTGGGTCAATTTTCGGACGGTGAAGTTTCAGATGCCGATTCTGATGTTTCCATGCTCTCCATCGATCCTTCGAACGACGAATGCGACGACACGGACGTGAACCTTCCATTGCCCGTGTGCGCCGGAATCAGACGCGTCTGCAGAAAATATGATTCTCAGCGGCGATACCTTCCCTATGGAAAAGATGAAAGTGAAAAGAAACGTTATCGCTTCAAAGTTTCTTATAGATAAGTTTTTATTTTAATAAAAAAACGAATATTTATTTTAAACTATAATTGGGTTTTCTAATGGATTATAGGCTAAGGGAATTAAAGTTTGATAATCGGTAGAAAAATGTTGCGTATAATTTAAAGGTAATGATGATTTTATATCATTGTTGAGAGAAAGTAATTTAAATCTAGATTTACATTCAGACAATCGACCCGAAACCATTCGAATAGGTATAACTTCTTCCCGTGTAGTGGGAGGACCGAAACGAAGTTGATCTTCCTGACTAACGGGTTGATAAATAATATCTTTTGCAATATATTTAAAAACCCAAAGATTAATTCTTTGAGGTAAAAATCGCGTACTTGCAAAAAATTCCATATTCAACACATTTGCGATTCGAGGTACATCGTAATTCAAAAGAGTTAAAAATTTATAAATTTCGGTTTCAAAATCATCACTTTTGTGATACAGTATTGCATTGTCTAAATGAGATCGATTCAATTTTATTCTAATACATTTCATCGGAAAAGATTTAATATCGAGTTCAGTTACATGATGTAAATAAAAATTATATTCACCCACACATATCATAAAATTAATACCGAAAGGTTTAGAATCTCTCGAATAAACATCTTCGGGATTATCAAATCGTCGATCGTAACAAACAAAAGATGAAGAAGCGTAATCCATCGGAATCATTTTAAAATAAATATCGATAACGACATAATCTTCTAACTTTGGATACTTTTTCTGTTTTAAAAGATCTAAGACTAAACTTTGATATTCCATAACTTTTAAAACTTGATTTACTATTTTAAAAAAAAAAAAAAAAAAAAAAAAAAAAAAAAAAAAAATTTTTTTTTTTTTTTTTTTTTTTTTTTTTTTTTAGATAAATTAAAAGTATCACTTATATAAAGCATTTTTGCTTGATTTTGACAATACCATTATTTTGTAAAGTTTTTGTTGTTTTTTAACAAATTTTATATTTTATATCGAGCACTTTTGCAGAAATTGATGAATACCATTTTTTACGATCGAGCGCTTCAATATACATTTTTACACGAATTCATGATGTCATGTTTTTTGCTTCATGATACGATCGAACGCTTCAATGTACTTTTTTGCAAGAATGCATGATGTCTTATTTTTTGCTTCATGTTACGAACGGTCGCTTCAGTATACATTTTTGCACAAATTAGTATTGTCATGATTTTGTGATCGAGCGCTTCAGTATACATTTTTGCACGAATTAGTATTGTCATGATTTTGCGATCGAGCGCTTCAATATACATTTTTACACGAATTGGTATTGTCACATTTTTTGCTTCATGTTGCGATCGAGCGCTTCAATATACATTTTTACACGAATTGGTATTGTCACACTTTTTTGCTTCATGTTGCGATCGAGCACTTCAACATACACTTTTGTATGAATTTATTACCCTGTATTTTTTAGCATTTAAATAAAATGATGTCACTTAAGAAATATTTTTTTAAAAAAAATTAATATATTTTTTGTCATTTTAACACTTTCATTTTTTCTAATAAGTTTACTATTTCGACCCGTTTTTTCTAATCAGGAAGTGAAACTCTGGAAAATGACTTTACAATTAGAAAAAATGAATGCAAATATTAGATTTATTAGAAAAAATCGATTTTTTAAAAAGTATGTTTATATACCTTATGAAGACAAAAATAATGTAAAATTGTATGATATATATTTATTCCTTTTTTTGGCATTATTATATATTAGAAGAATATATACATTATTAAAAATAATTCTAATGAATAAATATTATAATAAAAATGAGTAAAACATTTTATAAAAATCATAATTTAACTATTTACGTGTTTTTTTGTTTATTATCAATAGCATTATTAAATATATGTTTTTGTAAATCATTTTCTGCATCGCTATAATAATTTAATAATGATTTTGTAAATAATTTAAATTTATTTATAAATTCATCAACCTCAGATAAATGATTGGATTTTTGTTCTATAAGTTTTTCGATACGTTCGATATTTTCTTTCACTTCGATATGAAGGTCAGCGGATTCATTATCAAATTGATTAATTGCTTGATCTAAATTTTTAAATGAATCGATAATGGCGAAAATTTCTTTGTCTTTAGAAATTAAATTTTCAATATTAATTTTCAATAAATCTAACTCTTTTGTAAATTTTTCTTTATCTTGAATATCACCATCATTTAAAAATTCCAATTCTGAAATTCTTTCATTATAAGAATCTATTATGCTATCAATTACCTCTTCTAAAGAATTCATATAAAAACCCGGAACAGAAACCATTATAATATTCTTAATTTATTTAAATGTAGAAAGAAAAGGTTTGAATGTAATTTTTGTCTATTGTGTCTGATTATATATATTATTTTCTCCCAAAAAAAAAAAAAAAAAAAAAAAAAAAAAAAAAAAATTTTTTTTTTTTTTTTTTTTTTTTTTTTTTTTTTTTTAAGGATTTAGATTATAAAAGATTCTTTTCGATTCAGTTCAAGATGTAAATGTTTTCATTTTTTGAAAAATTAATTAATTATTAATTACTAATTAATTGCTAATTAAATATTAATAAATAATTAATTAATTTTCAAAAATGAAAACATCTACATCTTGAACCGATCCGAAAATAATATTTTATAATCAAAATCCTTAAAAAAAAAAAAAAAAAAAAAAAAATTTTTTTTTTTTTTTTTTTTTTTTTTAAACACATATAGTTATTTTCATTTTTGAAAAATTAATTGTCAGCTTCTATAGACGGGTAACATTCATATTCTAAATTATATTTATAACATTTTGCATCTTCGACGACCACATTTACGGATTTAGGAATTGCGACGGTGGGTGTTTGATGTACGCGATCTCCATGTTCGAAAAATTTTTCTTCGAAACAAAATGAAATCCCGTTTCCACGTAATGCATTCAGTTCCATATTTCCGATTTTCATACCGCCATTTCGACTTCTTCCTTTGACGGGTTGATTTGTCACTCTGTCCGTAACGCAAGAAATTGGAGCGTATAAATGTTCGCATGCTAAATAAACTACCGAAAAATAAAATGTTTTTCCGTAAAAAGCTTTTGCATTTTTAATTAAAACACCGTTTGAATTTTCCACACGCACAGCGTCTTTTCCACCACCGAACCGGATACTTTCTAATATTTGTCCGGGAGACATCCGAAACATACAATAAGGATTAATAATCAAATCGGGTATTACATTTCCATCTAACGTCGGCAATTTATCTTGGACTCTGATGACGCCTTTTTGACCGTGTAAACTACACAATTTATCTCCGGTATTACAAATATGTTCTTGTTCCAAACTGATCAAGAGTTTATCCTCCGTAATAAAACTCTGTATAATTCGGAAAGGTAACTTATTGAAATGAATGCGATATTCGCACGGAGAAATTGTATATACCTTCACGTGAATAGAAAAAGGTTCGACTTTTAAATTTTTGCCGCTAATTAACGTTCCTAATAAATCAGATTCGGGATCCTCATCACCGTAAACGGGATAAAATTTAACCCATGTATTGGGTTCGGATTCTAATTTAAATCGTAAGGTATAAAATCGACAACAATCAAACGAGCGAAAATCTCGGCGTTTGACGATACAATCTTCTTGCGTACATCCTTTAAAACTCATATAACTGACCATAGGTTGAGGCATTTTTAAAACGAAATGATTTGAAATGCCATCTTCTACCGGAGGTATTAAAGTTTTATGATCGGGTGTGGGAGCTCGAAAATAAGCCGATATGGTATCCATGAAATAAAACGCGTATTTCGGATCGGTAGCTAAAACGGCATTTTTCATAGCATTGAAGGCTAATATGTCTCTCGGAAAAGCGGTGTGGTTGAAAAATTGATTAAAATCTACGTGATAACCGGTAACGTAGGAAAAACAACCATCGTATACATTTTCGTTTCCGAATATGCGTCGCATCCAATATTTTTTATCGTAAGGAGTCACCCAGATCGAAATTTCGGGTAATTTTTTCATAATGAGGCCGGCTTTATAACGAATGACTATAAATTTTCCTTTTTCGTAACATTCTATTGATTTAAATTTAAATTTGAGTTTTAAAAGATCGATTTCATCAAAACATTTTTTAGTGACCGGTATGCAAGCTTCGTTCACGACAACATAATAGGAAGAAGAATCACGACCACCGTTTTTTATTTGTTGCGGCTGTTCGAGTTTCAACGCATTCCAAAAATTTTCGTCGTATTCGTTTTCGTAATAAACGGGATTCAAATCATCCGAAGTCGATACGATGGTGTCTCTCACCATCATGGTCGTACGTCCTACATTTTTCGTTTCGAAAACACCCAAGATACATAAATAATGTAAATAACTCGGATGAAAGGATTCAACCGATTTCACTTTTTTAGATATTTGTCTAACGAGAAGGTACAAGAGATACGGGTTTAACGGATAAAACTGAGTTAAAATTTCTCGATAACAACCGATATTTTTTTCTTTAAACACTTCACCATTTGCCGCAATTTCTCGATGAGATTCTTGCGGTTTATTAATCATTTTACCGGCAGACTGAGCCTCTTTTTGATACACTGTTTTGCGCGACAAAACGTGCAACAAATAACCGTTTTCGATCGAATTGTGCACCAATGATAATCTCGATTTAATCAATTTCGAATCATGATCTCTCAGAGGTCCGTATAAGTATTTGATGAAAAGTTTGGTAAACATGTGTCCGGGACTGACAACCATTTTATTTCCTAAATGATCAATGTTAAAATGTTCTTCCTTATACAAATGATTCATATAGGCCGTTAAATCAACGCGATAAGGACAATGCGAAAAAAAATTTGGATCTGAAGTTGTTTCGGAACCGTCGTTGTGAACAATGACAATATCACCGCATTTTCTTTTGTTGTTATTTGTCGAATCGGCTACATAAAAACTCAATTCTTTTCCACGATCGTCTTTATTGTAAGAATAAACCCGAACGATTTTTCTTTGTATGACATGCGTGTTGGTCGGATCGTTCGTATATACGTAGGGAAGATGGCGTAAAAACCCTCCGATGATAAAAAATCCTCTTCCGATATCTAATTCTTGAAAAGGAAATTCGGACGACGACCTGCTGGAAACGAGATCGAAAGGTGTTTGAAAAGACCGAATGTTTTTGTGGCGAATGAATAAATCGAGACGAGATCCGATCATGATAGGAAAAACATCTTTTAAATTTTTTTTACGTAAATTATAAGAAACGGAACAAGTATAAGTTGTTTTTTGTAAAATGTGTTGTTGTATATTGGTCGGACCTTCATAAATGAGATGACTTTGTAACCTATCTTTTAAAAATTGAATGAAATTGTTAACGTGCATATCATAATTATATAACATTGGTTCAATCATAGCCGGGACGTTCAGTTGCGGCATATTTGACTCGTAATTCATGTACTCTATCTTTAAAGGTTCGATCGCAAATGTATTGATGTTGATGAAGAGTGTATACGCAAAGCGATATGGTTAACGTAATTACAAAAAGACAATATAAATTTAATCCGTGTAAATATGGACTGTGTATCGGCAACTGATTACCAAAAATTGATTTTAAAAAAGATTTATATGTCATTATAAACTTTATATATTATTAAATTTAAAAAAAAAAAAAAAAAAAAAATTTTTTTTTTTTTTTTTTTTTTTTTTTTTTTTTTTTTAATTTAAGATATAAACATTTTTATTAAAAAAAAATAATCAATAATTTTTTAATTTCTTTTTATCAATAATTTTTATTAATGTTAATTGATTATCTTCAAGTTTATATAATTCACTTATCCAAATAATTTCATTATTTAATATAAAACCTTCATTTTGACAGTACCGATCAGATATTATTTGAAATCGGGGTACACGTTTACACAAATGACACCATTTTTCAGGATTTCTAATAAAAGATGTTATGCATCTATAATGGGAATTGGCCTTTATATAATACAATTTTTTTATTTCACATTTCACATTATAAAAATAGAGCCGTATACATTTCGTACACATATTTAAGAGATAATTATCTTTTAAAAATACATAATATATAATATTAAGATTGTTAGAAGTGAAAGGGTAATAATTAAAATAGAAATGCCACTTTGAAAATATTTTTAAAATTAAAGAATCTTTTATGTTAAAAACAAAATCTCTTTTTAAAAAAGGTTGAATCAAATTTATAGAAGAATATTTTATATTAGCGATTTCTTTTAAAAATATGTCGGTAGTTTCATTCACTATCGGTATCGTCACGTATTGGTGACTCTTTCGTATAACTTGTAAGAAAATAGATTTGGGCAAATAAAGCGCCAAGCGTTCGACGTCGTGAAAATCTGGAAAATGAGTCCAAATTTTCGAAAAACACAAGTCCTGTAAGGAAGGAAAATCGAATACAACGTTACAATAAAACCTTCTTCCGACGAAAAACTCTAAAATATATGAAACTGAGATACGATCTTTTAGAGGTTGTATTTTTAAACCGAAACCGACCGTTTTCCATTCATTTAGATTAATGTCTTCAAGTAAAACAATAACAAAATGAATGTGGTCTTTTCTGTCGCCGCCGCAAAACCATTCGGGATAATTTGATATATATAAATCGGGTATATTTTTACAAACTTCTCGAAAATTTTCAAATGCTGACTTGTGTAAAATTATATGATAGTAATACTTTTTATTTTCTCCTATATTTAGTCTTTTTTTAAACCCACATTGATTTAGAAAAAAACAAATATCTGATTTTTCATTATTAATAAAAGTTCGGGATTGCTCAAAACTTTCAGAACACTCGTTTATAATTTTTTTTGGATCCTCATGATTAATCTGAACTACTGATTTAATAAAAAATTGATTAGTGTCCATAATATATATTTATATACACAAATCATTTATAAATTGTATTGATTCTTGAAAATGACAGTAAACTTATTATTAGAGAAATATTTAAAGTATAATATTAATTTTACCCTAATATATACTTTATCTAAAAAATTTGTTGTAAAAAAAAAAAAAAAAAAAAAAAATTTTTTTTTTTTTTTTTTTTTTTTTTTTTTTTTTATTATTATTATTAGGGTTTAGATTATGAAAGATTCTTTTGGATTAGGTCCAAGATATAGATATTTTAATTTTTTGAAAATTAATTAATTATTAATCACTAATTAATTAGCAATTATTAATTAACTAATTAATTAATTTTCAAAAATGAAAAACATCTATATCTTAGACTGCCTCGGAAAGAATCTTTTATAATCTAAGATTTAATTATAAAATATTCTTTTCCGATTTGGTCCAAGATGTATATGTTTTCATTTTTTGAAAATTAATTAATTATTGATTAATTTTCAAAAAATGAAAACATCTACATCTTGGACCGAATAAGATTCTTTCCGATTCGGTCCAAGATGTATATGTTTTCATTTTTTGAAAATTAATCAATAATTAATTGCTAATTAATTGCTAATTAATTAGTAATTAATTTTCAAAAAAATAGCGAGTGTGGAACTTTTTTCTATATTTATATAATATAACTAAAAAAATTTTTACCAATAATTTTTATCAATGTTAATTCATTATCTTCAAGTTTATATAATTCACCCTTCCAAGCAATTTTATCATGATTTAATTTAAAACCTTCATTTTGACAGTATCTATCAGATACTATTTGAAATCGAGGTACACGTTTACATAAATGACACCATTCTTTAGGATTTCGAATAAGAAATGTTAAATAATCAGAAGAAGGATGGGACAGTATATAAGAAAATTTTTTTATTTCACATGTCACATTATAAAAATAGAGTCGTATACATTTCGTACACATCTTGAAAAGACAATTATCTTTTAAAAATACATAATAAATAATATTAAAATTATTAAGATGACAATTAAAAAAGTCATACAATGTTGATAATATAAAATAATCTATTTTTAAAATTAAAGAATCTTTTATGTTAAAAACAAAATCTCTTTTTGAAAAGGATTCGATCAAATTTATATAATCAAATTCATCATTAGCTATTTCTTTTACTAAATTAGTCTTTTTATTCACTATCGGTATCGTCACGTATTGGTGACTCTTTCGGATAACTTGTAAGAAAATAGATTTGGGCAAATAAAGCGCCAAGCGTTCGACGTCGTGAAAATCTGGAAAATGAGTCCAAATTTTCGAAAAACACAAGTCCTGTAAGGAAGGAAAATCGAATACAACGTTACAATAAAACCTTCTTCCGACGAAAAACTTTAAAATATATGAAAGTATGATGCGATCCTCTAAAGGTTGTATTTTTAAACCGAAAGCGACCGTTTTCCATTCATTTAGATTAATGTCTTCAAGTAAAACAATAACAAAATGAATGTGGTCTTTTCTGTCGCCGCCGCAAAACCATTCGGGATATTTAAATATATATAAATAGGATATATTTTTACAAACTTCTCGAAATTTTTCAAATGCTGATTTGTGTAAAATCATATGATAATTATATCTTTTATATTTTCCTTCAGGTAGTATTTTTTTAATCCCACATTGATTAAAAAAAAACAAATATCTGATTTTTCATTATCAGTAAAAATCAGGGGTCGCTCAAAACTTTCAGAACACTCGTCTATAATTTTTTTGGGATCCTCATGATTAATCTGAACTACGGATTTAATAGAAAATTGATTTGTGTCCATAATATATATTTATATACACAAATCATTTATAAATTGTATTGATTCTTGAAAATGACAATAAACTTATTATTAGAGAAATATTTAAAGTATAATATTAATTTTCCAAATATATATTTTTTCCTAAGAATATTTTCCTTTCTTTTAAAAAAAAAAAAAAAAAAAAAAAAATTTTTTTTTTTTTTTTTTTTTTTTTTTTTTTTTTTAAGAAAAGAAGAAAAAGAGAAATGACTAAACCTACAAAAATTCCTTTATTATATGCTTATGATACATTAAATAAAACAAATCGCGGATATCATCAACCTCAAGATGAAGTACAATATAATGAATTAATGGAACATACTGATGGCGATAAATTGCTAATACCAATAAAAAATCTCAGACAGTATTTCGCTGATGATAAAACTTTTAAAGAATATAAACAAAATATACATGTTTCTAATTCTTATTGGAATGGTGTTCTAAAAATGTCTAAAAAACTTAAAATTAAAAAAAGTGTCGATAGTAAATATGCCAAACGTTTTATAACTAAAAATAAAGTTTTAGGTGGTGGTGGTAGTAGTAGTAGTAGTAGTAGTAGTAGTAGTAGTAGTAGTAGTAGTAGTAGTGTTAACAATAATATTGCTAAACACAAAAAACGGCGTTTAAAAAAATCTAAATATATTTCAAAATTAGGAAAATATTCGGATGCAGAAATTTCAGATGTTGATTCCGACGTTTCCATGCTGTCCATCAATCCTTCGAACGACGAATGCGACGACACGGACGTAAATTTTCCCTTGGCCGTGTGCGCCGGAATCAGACGCGTCTGCAGAAACTATGATTCTCATCGACGATATCTTCCCTATGAAAAAGACTCGAGTGAAAATAAACGTTATCGTTTCAAAGTTTCTTATGCGGACTCTTAATTAAAAATACTATAAAATAATTTATAAAAAACAAAAGAATAAACAAATGTTTTTTCTTATATTATAAAAAAATTAACACTTTAAAATTTTTTTTTATATAAAAATGGATTAGATTTTTGATAATATATATCATCAAACATATAATCACATACATTTTCCATTTTTAAAACTTTTATTAATGTCTTGGAAACTATGTCAAAAATTTCTTTGGAATTATTAAACTTTCTCACACACATAGCCGCATACATTCCAGAATATATTAAACATTCCAAAACCCAAAATTGATAAATTTCTGAAGAATGAGACTTATTTTTATTATTACTACATTTGAAAATTTTATTCTCTAATATATGAGATAAGCGTATCGAAACATGTCGTTTATTTGCCACGTCTTTCAATTTTTGATATAAATCTGAGTCAATGTTTTTCATTTTTCTAGGAGTTGAAATTCTACCGATACCGAAATATGTTGTAAAATATTCATTTAATATATTAAAAATGAAACGATACACAGCAAGTAAATCTTCATCAAAATCGGATAAATTTATATTATTCTCTTCATCAGTAAAATTGTAAGCTTTTAATCTCCAATTGGCTAAGTAAATGCATTCTCGAAGGAGATGTTTAAAAAGTTTTTCGATATCCTCTTCATCAATATATCTGATCATATTTTTGTAAAAATTGAAATACAAAAGTATATATTTTATAATAATTTGGATTATCCGAATCATAAGAATGAAAAATTGTGGCAGAAAAACAAAAATTAATAAGATATAGTCCTTATTTAAAAAAAAAAAAAAAAAAAAAAAAAAAAAAAAAAAAATTTTTTTTTTTTTTTTTTTTTTTTTTTTTTTTTTTAATAAAAACAAAGTTTCAACAACAAAATAAAATATTATATGTATATTCGCTTTTTGTCTGTAATATAACTTCGACAAATGGGACAATTTTCAATTTTCTCAGAACAAGTGTAACAACATGTTACATGTCCACATTCTAAAAACACGATCTCACATTCATTATACAAACAAATTTTACATAATAATCTAGTGGTATCTTTTTCAATTACCGTATTATTAGATCGTGTCATAAAAATAAGATCAAATAAGTATTTTAAAAATTTTTCAAATACTTTTACATTTGTATCTTTATCATTTTCATTCATATTTGAAATTTTACCTAATACAAATGGACATTTTAAATTTTTAACTACATGTTGTCTCAAAGGATCGTTGTATGGCTTCCAGTCATGCAAGATTATTTTGCAAAATGCACATTGTACAAAATCTTTATATCCCAAATAAAAAAAACCTAATTCGGCCATTTCTTTTGAATTTACCGTTTGACGAAAAGGCCATCCGTCGAACGTAGCCAATCTATTTTTTTGTGACAAAAAATTCAAAGAATTATAATAGATATTTTCCGATTTCTTCCTTTCCTTTAAAATCGTAGTCAAAAGCATTAGTTGAGCCACAAAACATTCTGGTTTATGTTTAGCATGATCTCGAGCAACATCATCGTTTTTTTTCCATTCTCCGATGCAAACGCCACACCAGTAACATAAAACATAATCCTCTAAATTCGTGTAAAAAAATCCGTTTGTTGCTAAAATCATAGGATCGGGATAGGATGCGGTCCATTTTTTGAAAGTGTTTAATCTATCAATTTTTTGTTTTAAATTAGAATATCTTGGCATTAAATGTAATCCCATTATTTTATTATGTGTAGTGAAATATTTATTCAATATATCAAGATCCATGACTCTTGATAAAATAAAACTGAGAAGGAAATAACGATATATATATATATATATTAGAAAATAAATATTATTAAAAAAAAAAAAAAAAAAAAAAATTTTTTTTTTTTTTTTTTTTTTTTTTTTTTTTTTTTTTTTTTAAATCATGTTCTTTGATCTATTTTAAAATACCACTTTCCCGTCATCATCTTTTATTGATAAATCAAATGATTATAAATAACATCTACAAATAGCAACGTAAAAGATTTTATCTATTTTGTCATCATTTTTTGGACTTTCATCAGTCTGTTTTATCAAATAAAAATATAATTTCGAATGTCACTCAAATTCAATTTATCTTATTCATAACTAAATACAAGAGCTGGACCAACATTTATGTTGAATGCATCATCTATATAGCTAAGAAAAATATCAATATTAACTTGAGATAACACAATTTTTTTTTTCAAAGTATCAAGCAAAATCCTTAACTCTAAATTTCAATTTTTAGTAACATTATTATTATATATTATACAGTATATAATTATTTTAAAAAATAATTCAAAGTAAATAAATTCATTGGGCGAAGTTTCATATATGTTGGAAAACATTCATTCATATAAATATTAGCCATTTCATTTTCAAAAAGAGAATTTAATATAAATGAAAAAATTTCAATGCATACAAAACTAATAATTAAACCAAAAACCAATACTGGAAAGAAAATATGTTTTAGAATAAAAACTAAAAATTTCATATTCATATTTCTTCATAAAATGTCAAGAAAATTTTAAGATTTGTAAATATCTATAAGTATCAAAAGGTTTTATATTATAAAATTAGTTGTTAAAAAAAAAAAAAAAAAAAAAAAAAAAAAAAAAAAATTTTTTTTTTTTTTTTTTTTTTTTTTTTTTTTTTTTTTAATAAAAACAAAGTTTCAACAACAAAATAAAATATTATATGTATATTCGCTTTTTGTCTGTAATATAACTTCGACAAATGGGACAATTTTCAATTTTCTCAGAACAAGTGTAACAACATGTTACATGTCCACATTCTAAAAACACGATCTCACATTCATTATACAAACAAATTTTACATAATAATCTAGTGGTATCTTTTTCAATTACCGTATTATTAGATCGTGTCATAAAAATAAGATCAAATAAGTATTTTAAAAATTTTTCAAATACTTTTACATTTGTATCTTTATCATTTTCATTCATATTTGAAATTTTACCTAATACAAATGGACATTTTAAATTTTTAACTACATGTTGTCTCAAAGGATCGTTGTATGGCTTCCAGTCATGCAAGATTATTTTGCAAAATGCACATTGTACAAAATCTTTATATCCCAAATAAAAAAAACCTAATTCGGCCATTTCTTTTGAATTTACCGTTTGACGAAAAGGCCATCCGTCGAACGTAGCCAATCTATTTTTTTGTGACAAAAAATTCAAAGAATTATAATAGATATTTTCCGATTTCTTCCTTTCCTTTAAAATCGTAGTCAAAAGCATTAGTTGAGCCACAAAACATTCTGGTTTATGTTTAGCATGATCTCGAGCAACATCATCGTTTTTTTTCCATTCTCCGATGCAAACGCCACACCAGTAACATAAAACATAATCCTCTAAATTCGTGTAAAAAAATCCGTTTGTTGCTAAAATCATAGGATCGGGATAGGATGCGGTCCATTTTTTGAAAGTGTTTAATCTATCAATTTTTTGTTTTAAATTAGAATATCTTGGCATTAAATGTAATCCCATTATTTTATTATGTGTAGTGAAATATTTATTCAATATATCAAGATCCATGACTCTTGATAAAATAAAACTGAGAAGGAAATAACGATATATATATTAGAAAATAAATATTATTTAAAAAAAAAAAAAAAAAAAAAAAAAAAAAAAATATTTTTTTTTTTTTTTTTTTTTTTTTTTTTTTTTTTAATCATGTTCTTTGATCTATTTTAAAATACCACTTTCCCGTCATCATCTTTTATTGATAAATCAAATGATTATAAATAACATCTACAAATAGCAACGTAAAAGATTTTATCTATTTTGTCATCATTTTTTGGACTTTCATCAGTCTGTTTTATCAAATAAAAATATAATTTCGAATGTCACTTAAATTCAATTTATTTTATTCATAACTAAATACAAGAGCTGGACCAACATTTATGTTGAATGCATCATCTATATAGCTAAGAAAAATATCAATATTAACTTGAGATAACACAATTTTTTTTCAAAGTATCAAGGAAAATCCTTAACTCTAAATTTCAATTTTTAGTAACATTATTATTATATATTATACAGTATATAATTATTTTAAAAAATAATTCAAAGTAAATAAATTCGTTGGGCGAAGTTTCATATATGTTGGAAAACATTCATTCATATAAATATTAGCCATTTCATTTTCAAAAAGAGAATTTAATATAAATGAAAAAATTTCAATGCATACAAAACTAATAATTAAACCAAAAACCAATGCTGGAAAGAAAATATGTTTTAGAATAAAAACTAAAAATTTCATATTCATATTTTTTCATAAAATGTCAAGAAAATTTTAAGATTTGTAAATATCTATAAGTATCAAAAGGTTTTATATTATAAAATTAGTTGTTAAAAAAAAAAAAAAAAAAAAAAAAAAAAAAAAAAATAATTTTTTTTTTTTTTTTTTTTTTTTTTTTTTGAGTAAATAATTGGAAAATAGAATTTTATACTTTTGTAAGGAGAAAGAAAAGAAAATAGAATTTTATATATTTTTTTAAACAGGCGAACTAGGTGGCGATATTGGAGAAAAACTACGCGACTGTTTACTTTTGTGAGACGGCGGTGATTCTGGTCTAGGAGAATGAGGGGGCGATTGTTTTTTTTCTTCTCGTTGTGGAAGAATTTTTTTTCTACTTCGTTTGTTCGGTTGTTGCTGAGTATACAATTTCGATCGCCTATCTGAAGCCACTCGTTCCATTTCTTCTTCTCCTACTGTTTCAATATAAAATTCGATCATTTCTCGAATATTCATCACATTATCTGCCTCATCATCAGAAGTTTTTTCATTTTCACTATCAATGTCCTTTTCATTTCGAAGATTCAAAGCTTTTTCTACAATATTTTTTACTTCTTCGACTTGCGAACAATGACTATATAAGGCTCTCACGGCAGCATTATGTTTTTCGAAATTGAGAGAAAAAGCTTCTTGAACATAAAATTTTGGATGCGATCCGATAATTCCATCTACCGCAAACCATCTACAAACCATTAACGGATCGTATTTGTACCAACAGCAAGCAAATTTTGTTAATTCAGAAGGATGGGGACAATCTTTAGACAAAATACGTTCGACGCAAGCTCTTTCTTCATAAGACATATTAGATTTAATGGACTCGTAAATATTTAAAATTTCATCGTGCCATCGAGAAAATAAAATAGTTTTTTCATTCTGTTGAAAGGAGACTCGAGTATGTTGAAAAATTTTTTTGTATAAACGTAAAACGATAGTTTCCATTGTAAGATATGGATTACGATTCTCTAAGACTTGATGCTGAACAGCACTGTCAATAAGCATTTCGACAGGATCCATGATTTCTATCAAAAAATTATAACTATTTTCAAATGAAAGGATAACAACTTGTTTTATACAGAACGAATATGAAAAAAAAAAAAAAAAAAAAAAAAAAAAAAAAAAAAATTTTTTTTTTTTTTTTTTTTTTTTTTTTTTTTTTTTTTTTAATAAAGAAATATATATTTATAATATTGATATGATGAGTTAGATTTTCAAAAATGCAACATCATTATACAATCAATATTAATTTATTTTTATCATATTTTTTTCGTTAATCATTTAAACGTTGTAATTTTTGTTCTTTTTGAAATTTTTTATAAACACAAGCCAGAGTTAAATCTTTACTTATAAAATTAGATTTTATTAAAATTACTTTTGGCAATGCATTTTCCAAACACCAATATGTATATTCATTTAGAGCACCCACAACGATATTCCAATCTTCACCTTTACCATTGTTACATTGAAATATATCAGATAATACTTTTTCCATTTCATATAAATTATCAACATAGACATCAATCTTTGAAGAACGTTGTTTTGCAAAATTATCTACATTATAATTAAATAAACAATCTTCATATGTAAATTCAAAATTTTTTGCATCTAATCCTATGGTAAAAGTTTTAAAAGGTGGTATAACTGAAGTAAACGCAATACACCAAGGGACATAACTACCATAATGACTGATAAAAGTAGCATGTGCCGCATAGTCGTACGATTCGTTGTCAATTTCCATATTGTGAAAAGAAATCGAAGTAACTGAACATTTCAGAAATGAATTTATATTATATATTTATAATACTAAAAAAAAAAAAAAAAAAAAAAAAAAAAAAAAAATTTTTTTTTTTTTTTTTTTTTTTTTTTTTTTTTTTTTTTAACATTATGCATTGACCAATAATACAAAAATATTCAATTATATCAACTGTTTCAATTTATTTGATTCATAATGATTTTCTAATTTTCTTTATTATATTTTGACATATGAAATCTATACGCCGCAGCTAAGGTTCGATCTTCTCCTAAAAATGTAAAATCTAATAAAATAACTGAATTATTAATTATTTTTAAATAATCATAGGTTGGTCTATCAACAGCCGCCATTTGATATGTCCAACCATCTTTCCAAAAAAAATTCATATAAATGCGATTAAATTCCACATTTAAATTATCGAGATCAATTTCATAATCCAATTTTAAAGATTTGGGTCTCTTAAAATCATCTGTGATAAAATTGTTATAATCCAAGTCTTTGTCTTTCCATAAAAAATTTTTCGTCGATAAACCAATTCTAGAAGTGTTAAATGGTGGACTAGTTGATGTCAAAGTGATAGTATATGGAATCATTTCATCATTTACTCGAATAAACGAAATATGAACAGTATATGAATATTCTAATTCAGCCATTGTTGAAAAGTTGGTTTTGAAAAGAATATTATATTTGAAAATATTATTCCATTACCCAAATATATAACCCAAAGACTTAAAAAAAAAAAAAAAAAAAATTTTTTTTTTTTTTTTTTTTTTTTTTTTTTTTTTTTTTTTTAGTTATACCAATTTTTTTCTTTTAAATATTTTTTATAAACACATGACAAAGTTTTATCGAGACTTTTTAACTCTGGTTTTATCAAAATAACATTTGGTATCTTATCTTTAATATACCAATATGTAGGTAAATCTATAGCTCCTACTATTATATTCCAACCATCGTTTGTTTTATTTTGAAGATTTTGATAAAGATTTATCAAAGCATAACTCATTTCGGATAGTTTTGCATAAAAGTTAACATGAGTTGAATAATCTGCCGGAAAAGTTTCTTCCATCATTCTGGTACAAACTAAATCTTCATACTTGAAAATCATATTTATTGCATTCAAACCTATTATATAAGTTTTAAATGGTAAATACGTTGATGTAAACGTAATGCGCCAAGGAATATAGGAATTGGATTGCTTAATAAATGTAACATGAACAGCATAATCATAATTTTTCATATTGAAAATTTGAAATATTCTTCTATTCATATCATATATATATATTTTTTACATAAAAAAAAAAAAAAAAAAAAAAAAAAAAAAAATTTTTTTTTTTTTTTTTTTTTTTTTTTTTTTTAAATTAAATAAGAAATATATTTTTTAAAATTTTATAATATTTTTGTTAAGTTTTTCCCATGCATTATCAAACATTTCAATATTGTTTTTTTCATTCAAATTTTGAGGTTTTATGTGTGCAACATCGTTCTCGTTATAATCAGATAGATGTAAATTTTCGACTTCACGGTTAATATCATTCGTCATTGTAAGATCGATCATTTCAACATCGTTCTCGTTATAATCAGATAATTGTAAATTTTCGGCTTCACGTTTAATATCATTCGTCATTGTAAGATCGATCATTTCAACATCGTTCTCATTATAATCAGATAACTGAAAATTTTCGACTTCACGTTTAATATCATTCGTCATTGAAAGATCAATCATTTCAACATCACCGTCGTTATCCTCACAAAATTGTTGAGACTTTTTATCATGTTCTAAGGTACTACCGATTGAATTAGATGAAACAAAATTAGACATATCTGAAAACGGTGGACAAATCCATCTATAATTGAAAGGTGGGCGTCTATACATTCCATAAGGTCCAGGATAGGGTAGGGATAAGCTTTTATATGCATCGGGTGGAACAAATACGCCACCGTTGTTAATTGTTGTAGTTGAACTAAAATGTTTTACGAAAGATTGTGGTGGTTGAGGCATATTTCCATCAGTAAAAGCTGGACGAAATGGTTGAGGAGACAATACATTATCATCATTGGCAAAATTTGAAAAACTAGACATTTTCCCAAATGATTTTAAAAATAATCCTAAATTTGTTTTAAAAATCTAACTATATATAGC